>CAUJNA010003380.1:339041-369041 GCA_963377175.1 Effrenium voratum
GGAACGTGACAGGGACCCGGTCCCTTGAAAAGGACAAATTGTCCAAACCAGGACCCCCTCAATTGGTCAGGTTCCGTCCATTAATTGGCAAATGCTCCCTATGTTTCTTCATGTTCCTGGCCAAGGGCCTAAAATGTGTCTTTTTCCTGGGTCAAGGGGCTACAATATTTTCCACCACGAATTGTTGCACTCTTTCATGCAGGCGCCATGGACAAAGCGGCGCCTGTGTTTGGCATTCAAGTGATTCAAGGGTACCCCTGCCAAAAAAACAAGGAAAACAAGGCGTCTCGGCTTGGCAGTATTCTGGCACTTTCCTATCCCATAACATGTTGTATGTCCTATGTAATCCTCGGCCGTCTCCTATGCCCTAGTCTAGGTCCTATCTCCTGCCAGTATCTCCTACTCACTTCCGATCGAGTGGCTCGGCCAAAAAAAGTACCCAACCTCTCTTCTTTTGCCACGAAAATTCTCAAAACCCAACAAATCTGGGCTGCCCTCAGATCCCTCGCTAAAAGTTTAACTACCACTAAACACTAAAGGCCAAGACACTAACTAACCGGATGGCTAGCAAGGAATGAGGGACTTCCAGTCAAACTCAGGTGAGCAAAAAACAAAACAAAAACTGGCAAGAACGCCACTCCCGGTGAAAAAACAACAACAAAAAACGCCATAAAACGCCTCCCCCTGACCGTCCGGCCCGCGGTTTCGTTTCCGCTCCATCGCCACCAAAACAAACCACCCGCCCCGGCCGCGTTTTTCCGTCGACTTTCCGCGCCTTGCGTCCCAGGTGCTGGGCGCCGTTGAAGGCCACCACGGCGCCCTCCTGAGCGAGCTGAGCTGCGCCAGGGCCAAATGCCGAGGATGTACCGCCCCATTTGGTTTTTCGGCCCAAATGGAAAAGAGGAGAACATATGTCCAGTAGTGAATCGATTCCTCTTAAAACCAGCTTTTGGGGAAAAAAGGAACATATTC
Source organism: Effrenium voratum (assembly GCA_963377175.1). NCBI lineage: Eukaryota > Dinophyceae > Suessiales > Symbiodiniaceae > Effrenium > Effrenium voratum. Next base: position 340,014 of record CAUJNA010003380.1, read on the forward strand.
ATTTCAGCAAATGGAGGAGTTGGATCAAAGAAAGACTGGTTTTCCAAACAAACCCGCTGAAACACTAGGGTGGTATACCTAATCGGTCACTAGATAACTGATAGATGTCTCAGGTAGAAACAGGGATTTGCTTTTTTCTTCCATTTACACCAGCCTGAGCAGAGTCTAAGTGTGTGTTTCCTCTGTTTCCTTTTTTTTGGCCGCGGCATGCCAACTTTTAGAGGGAATGATCCACCGACCCATCCTTCCAAGAGGCAAACCCCAAACGGTTCACTGCCATTGTGCCCGTTGATTCCCTATAAACCCTCCGAATGAGCCAACCGGACTTTGCACACATCCTCTACCACCGCAACTGCAGGGCAAAAAAACGCTGCCTTGACGATGTCCACCGTGTCGAGGACTCCATCCTTGAGCACCCCGGCACCTCCGAGAGTCAGAAAAAAAGGCGGCTGGCGGGCAAAGTTGGATGGTTTTCCCTCTGCTTAAACCCCCATGGCCAGTTTCAAGTGAAACGTTACGCGCCGTTCCCTGCAAACTAAACACACAACTATATAAATGTCTTGCCTTTGGAAACAAAAACCTTCAAACACAAGAGGGAGGGAGAGAGAGAGAGAGAGAGAGAGAGAGAGAGAGAGATATAGAGTGGCTCGGCCCTTCGAGAAAAGGCGAGAGGAGAACCGCCCGTTTTGGAAGTGCCCAAAATATGTTAGTGGGGTTACCCTCAGGTAGAATTTGTCTTTGCTTGAGGTAGAAAGGTTTGAAAAGGACCAAAACCATGGTAAGGGCAATGTGGCGTGTCTAAATTTTGGAAAATGATAGATGCCACCATCCCTATAGCCTATACCTCCTTTGTCAGTTTGAAGGGGGTCCCTTTGTCATCTCTCACGGTAAGTGGCAAACAGCGTTTCCTGAAACCAGGCATTTTGAAAGCGAATCAACATGATAAGTGAAACCAGCTCGTGTGTTCCAACTGGGTCCTGCACAACCCGGGCCGGGCGGTACTCCTTTCCGTACCCCAAGTGGCACAAGCCAAACACAACATGCCCACGGAAACTTAAAACTGGTGCTGCCGGATGTCGGCAGAAAGCCCCAAGGCACAAAATTATCCCATCCTGTCTAGAACCTGACACTTCACGATCCCCAGTCGTCGCTGTTTGACTGTAAGTCTTGAATCCGGGTTACACCTTCTCCGTCCAACCCAAGCCCCCCTGCAAAAAGTGAACACCTTTTCGATTGTTTAGTGGAAAACCCAACTTGATTTCAACCAACAAGTTGTTCAGTCTAAAGATCCATTGCCCAATAGCAGTCACGCCGTCCGCGCCTTTCTCGCGGACTTCCCCAACGGCGCGGCCGAACTCGTCCATGACCCAGGGCAAAGGCTTCTTCGGCGTGTCGTCCACGCTCAGGATGTCCACCAGCAGCTCCTCCCCGGTGTCCATTCCTCAAGTGAGAAAAAACAAGTAAAACGTGGCCGCGCGGCTTCTGAGAAGCACAGGGGCGCTTCTTTTTGGTTGAGGGGGTCCCCATGTTGTTGGGGACCAGCCATTTTCTACATACTTTGTTGGGGGGCCTATTTATTCTAAGACACACCTACGTGACCCTTGAGAAATATCTGCCACCATCAGTTCATGGATGGGAGGGGGAGGGGAGGGAGCCCAGAAAAGCCCTTATTAAGCCCTCATAGGCCTTATTTGGGCTCCCAAAACAACCTGGAAACATCCCAAAATCGCAGACGCGCAGGTCACCTTGTAACATCCAATAATGGAGGGTCTTGAGTCTTGCTTTCCAAGCCCTGTCCAGCCCTCTCAACTAACACAGCTTACCAGGAACTCGTGTGGAAAAATACAACTGCCCAAACGATCCATATAGAAAAGGTCGACCTTTTAGGGGCCATGGCTCCAAACATGAAACAGCACAAGAATACCAGGTCGGTGTTGAACTGATTCTGGTATTGATTTGGCACAAGCTCCCGGGAGCTTGAACTTGGCCCTCCTTTGCTTCCAAAGGAAAAAGGACATTTCACTTGGCCAAACAGGATTCCATCCATTTCCCTCCTTGAAAAAGTGCAGCCTCAATGGTCACCAATACATTTGCAGCTTCTGAAGAGGAAATCCAGTGACCCCTCCCAAAGGACCCGCAAAAAAAGTTTCACCCCATTGGAACCTTGATCAGGCAGAAGCCCAATTCTGAAATCACGAAGATACTCCGAGAGTACGAACTGTGCGCCTGGACACTTGCCCAAGCATAAACTGGGGTGGGGGGTGGAGTGGGGCAGAATTCGTTGCTTTTAAACAAACATATCTCAAGGGGTAGCTGCCCCATCTCTTCCCAAACCTTGATGAAGGGATCCTTTACAGGATCTTCATGGGGCGAGCTCATTCAACCCCCCCCCTCCCAAATCTGCCCACCCGATCTGCGAGCTCGCAACCGCCCACCAATTGGACCTATTAAGCAAAAGGTCTTAGGCCTCAAAAAGTGCCTTCTTCAGGCCCAAGCTGCTAAGGCTGGCTTCCCGAGTGGATTGGCCCAAAAACTCGGGAGGTGAGTAGGGCACGTCTCGAGCGGTCCGGTCGGGTCTGGTCTGCCAGGCGGCGCATGACCCGTGCCCTGGGCGGGTCTGAGATGCTGTCCACGCCATGGACCTTGCCCATCACGCAGGGCTGGCCTCGGGGTCGCTAGGTCCCCCCACAGATCCCGGTTGGGTCGGTAGGGTACCCATTCATTAACGGGCGGCGATATAAGTGTGTATATATTTATATAGATACATGTATTTGCATATATGCATGTTATATAAATATAAACATAGGTGGCTTTGTATGTATGCATGTGCGCTTGCCCTTTTTAGAGTTGTTTTAAAGGGAACTTGAAGGAAACCACGCAACTTGTGGGTTCCCACATCTTAAGACATACTCATACAGGCTATATTGGCAAATCGGATCAGTGGGCTCCCGATCAAAGCTCCCCGGAAATTCGCGACAGGCGAGACCGACAGCTGGCAACGCCGTCGTGTTCCAGCTGACGTTCTGAGCAAAGCATCCGAGCAGCCGTTGGACAATGAGATGGGCACCTGGCCCGGTCGCAGCTCGGTGGTTTTGAACCACTTTAGGCCTCAAATCCAACGGCTCAGCGAATGTCAACTTCAAATTCATCCTTCCAGGAGCTCCAGCAACCCAATTTTGGGGCGCTCCAAAAGGCACATTAAACCCATGGTATCCGAGAATTGATCCTTGGGAGCATGCTAGTCAGTGGTTGTTGTTTCCCTTCTGCACTGGCCCGGTTCTCCCCAAGAAACAAAAGCCAACATGACAGCCCACGTTCCGTGCTTGCAAGAATTACCTTTGCACCTGCCATGAAAAGCTGACAGGACCCTGCGAACGGACAATGTCGAAAAGGGGAGGTCCCCCAAACCGCAATCTGTGATATCAAAGTTGGCGTCCCACTGGATCAGAAGCTGGGCCTTGTGCTTAAGTCCACTGGAAAACTTGAGAATATGACCAGTGACAGGTTCTCTTAAACACTGACAGGGACACTTTAAATACTCAGTTCATCTCAATTCAGCAAATGGAAGACCATGTCCCACGCCTAAAATTGGCTCATGGCATCCTTGCGAGGAATCCTCTGCTCAAGCGCCATGCTAAGCTTCACTCACAGCTGACAAATGAGCACCGCGTGAAATACATCCTCCTCCTACCTTCAAAAGATATAACATTGTAACACGGGAAGCCATGGACGGCAAGTCAGACCCAAAAAAGACCAAAACAGGGATCGAGGCTTACGCCGAAAAGTGAGTGCTCATGTGCAAGAAGGCCCGCGCCAGTCTGACCCGAATCTCCAGGAAGGGTCGCAACACCCAAGCATCAGCTTACCTCTTGGTGGTTTGGAGTTCCATTGGTGGTTTCCCATCGAGGCTCTACAGGAGCCAGTGGTTCCAATCCCACCAATGCAAGCCATTTCAGGGTTCGGTGAAACAAGTGCGCTTAAACCATCACCCTTCTGGCAAGGAGGGAAGCACAAATCAAGGGGTTGACCCACATCGGGGGCACTCAGACTCAGCAAATCATATTTTCCGACTATGCTTCATATTGGGTCTACCCTAAACGAAAAACACCCCAGACACCATCCTGTATACGTGGTTTCCTCTAAGGCATCCTTCGGTTGTAGTACAAACCCGTGCTGGGGCACATATTTTGTGACTAAGTATGTTTCATACTAACCAATCTCATAATTTTGGAGACCCCGGAAGCCATCCCTTCGGTTTCATTGAAGGCGGCATCCCTCCCTTCCTGCATGGATCGGAAAAAAAGGTACCCAAACCAAAAAAAATGGCCCAAAACCTCCCAAAAAGTCACTAAAGTCAGGAACTCCGGACATGTCAGCACATGAGGACTCCTCATCCTCCGGCAACCCGCTGTTTTTCAGTGACCCCTGTGGTCCGCCCCACAGCTCCGCTCTGCTGCTGTCTTTCCCCATGAGAGCCCTGAAGAACGAGTGATAATTCAAAATTGACAAACTTGCATCCGGAGAGTCGGACCCACCTGATATAAGAACAATGTTTGCTCATCCCTAGAGCAAACCCCTACTAGGTCCTCCAGTATAGAGAGGTGAGAATAAGGCTACCAATTTTTGTCTGTCTATTTTAGTAGGGGAACCCTCCCCCCCCAAAAAACAAGAAGAAAGTGCACTACTGGGGGGCCTAGCCTTGTAATGGGTCCCTATGCAAAACCAAGACGCCTCATCCCCGTGCTGCGGCAGCGGCAGCCCGGGCGGGCGCCGCAGGGTGGGCCGCTCCAGCGCCAGCAGCTGCGCGGTGCTGTCCACCAGGGCGCCGCCTCGGAAGGATTTTGCTTCGATTCGCCGCGAGCGTTTCGGCGGAGTCTTTGCGGGGGCGCGGGGCCATCAACCAAGAACCATGGGTTCAAATCCATACAATCCATATCCAAACCTACTCGCTTCCGATCGAGTGGACTGGCCAAAAAGAGTCCAGACTTCCAGTTTGCCACCGAAATGGTCATTTGCGTGGGTTTGCGCCCTGGACAATCCCCACGTTTTAATGTCTGCCACGAAAGGGTCCAAACCCCAAATTTGTGACTCAAGCCCAGGAACTCAGGAAGTGAGATAGAGGCATCGTCTTTCTCGAGGGCACTTTTGTTGGGCTTGGCTCAACCCAGGCCTCGGAAGAGGGCGCAACCGACTCGGAACGCTGGACCTAAAACACACCAGGCTCCCAAAGCCCCGAAGCCACGAAGCCAGCAACCCAAGATCGCCATGCTGGGGGGAAGGGGAGGACAAGGAACCCGGCCCAAAACCAAGCACCAACACACAAACTCCAAGCAAGCACCAAAAAGAAACAGCTCCACAAAAGCACGCCAACAAACACACAGAAAACAAGAGACACTCAACACCCACCCACCCCCACCAATCCGACCCCATGCTTTTCCCCCCCAGGCTTCCTGCGTCCTGGATGAGGTCCACGGCATCCAAGCTGGCGTCCTTGAAGGCGCCCCAGGCGCCCTTCTCGCGGAAGTCCTCCAAGGTGCCGTTGATCTCCTCCCGCAGCACGTTCCAAAAGTAGGCCATCCTTGTCGGGTGAGGCAAGGATGGCTCCATATCACTTGACGTGTTTGACAGAACCTCACTTCCTCGAGGATGGTAACACCCCCTCAAAGAGAAGCTCAGCTCAAAGCGACCCAAATAGTTGTGTCTAAACTGCCAGAGGGAAATACTATGACATACTGTGGATGGTTGCGAAATCCTCTTAGGCACCGTTCAGAAACAATAGAATTATATGATCCCCTGTAAATACCAACAAACAACGGTTTCCCACGCTGTGTTGGGTGGTGCGAAATGAATCTTGTCCATCCACAGTATCACCTCTCCTATCCTCACTTCCCGAGTGGATTGGTCCAGACTGTTTATTTACCACAACCATATTTTTCCCAATAGTCCAGGAACTCCAAAAGTGAGTATCATGTATGTATGCCTGTACGTATGTATGCATATACGTACGTAAACACATTCATGGGGTCAAGAAGCAGTCCACCAGAAGGCTAAAAACTTGCCGCCCAAAAGTAATGCTTGAAACGACAACACTAGGGAACCCTGGGATATATCTATGGACCTGGTTTGATTCTCCCGCCTCCTGCGCAGCGACGGGGCGTCGCTCAATCGAGATGTGTAGTCGGGACGACTGATCTGAGCACTAAGCGGCTCTGTCGCGGCTCACGGGCTCACGGGCTCACGGGCTCACGGGACGGAACCGACGAACTTTGGTATTGAATCAAAAGGAGCCCAGCCCAGCGGAAAATAAATGGGGCGGGCCTCTCTCTCCTTCCACATTTGGCCCGGTTCTATTGGCTTGCCCCTCTTCCGTTTTGAAAGAAATACTTGGCAAATTATACCAACTCACAGGCAAAAAAAAAACACAAGAAAGGAACCTTCACGCGTCCTGCTTTTGTTCCCCTCACCAGAATACACGGAACCCCTACCAGTCACAAGGTTTCTACACAACAGGGTATGCGTTTGGAGCCCTGACATGGGCTGACACAGGAAAACAAAATGTCAGATGCGGCCGGTTCCCCCCGACACCATTTCGAGAGGTCCACCCAGATTTTTACCCGCTCGCAAATCCTGAGCAAGCATATGCTTGCCAATCATGTTGCTTTACCGACCTGAAAGCAGGAGGCCCTAAGATGCCCTGAGGGACCTTCATCATTCTAGGGGTACCTTCCCCATTCTTTCCAGGGATCCTTCTTTCTAGAAAACCTCCGGACACCCAGGGAAAATAGCTGGCTTTTGAAAAGAACGATGGTTGAAAAGAATGGAAAAGGAATCAACCTCTAATCATAAGTGATCTCGTTTTAAATTTCCCGCCGTGGTCGCCATAGCAAGCCGGGTGGATCAGGCGGCATTGAGAATCCTAATCCCTGAAAAATGGCCCCACTACTAACTCTACCGAAGGCACCCCCGCCAAGTGGCAGGTTGAGGGGAAACCATTCAGGCTTCTGAAATAGCTCCAAAATAAGGACCCCTGTGCTGGCACCCGGCGTTGAACAACCCAAAGTGCAAATCAATCCGGGCACCCGGCTGCTTCCACAACTGCTGGGCCTCAGCTCCCATCGCGAGTGGCTGGTTCTGCTGTCACCTGGAAGCGAATCTGAACCAGTGCCACCTATTGTTTAACCAAAACAAAGACACCTCGAGTTGCCAGAAAAAAGTCGGAGCGGACAAATGCAGCCGGCCACGGCCAATGCTCATTGGCTGAGTGGATGGCCCAACCAAAGTCCAAACTTTATATTGACCACACAATTGGCCATCCCCAAAAGTTTAAAGTTCATGAACCACATTTTATGCTGCACCTTAAAATGAGCCCCCCAACGGGCCCACACCTAGGCATCCCGGCGGTGTCTGGAACCCTTCCACCTCCGGGATCTCCTCAGTCTTCACCTCGGGCCTGGGCGAAACCCTCGTTGCTCCGATGGGGACACCCAAGGGAAAAACATCGGCTGCCCTCAGAACCCCCGCAAAAAGCTTAACTTTGAGTGGGCGAAATGGAAAACCCCACTAAAGACTAAGAAGCTAAAGGCTCCACCAAGAAACCAAAGGAAGCTGTAGCAAGCTTCTACCCCCAGCTCGTGGATTGCTCCTTGCTTTCGGAGGCGGAAGCCAAGCCAAAGTTCTTGACGTGGGCATCTTTTACAGCCGGAAACGCGGCCAATTTTCATCCCCAGCTTGCGATTTGATCATCCTTTCGGGGCTCGCAGCAACCCCTGCCTGTTTCCCACACGCAGCAGCGAACGAAACAGAATATATGAGTTCTTGCCCGCGGAAACGGAACATGGACGCTCTTGAAACAATGGCGTTCATTTGCTCAAGCCACCTGGCAAAAATACGTTTCCAGTAGTGATAGATTGATTCTCTTTAAAACCGCCGAGAAAAAAATACAACATATTAAGCAACTGGAAGATGGTGTTTTCCCTCTGCAAGGACCTGGGTGTTTGCGGAGAAAATTTGAGGAATCCTGCCTCGGAACCTGACGGAATGGATCCAGACAAACCGCCGGCCGAGCGCGGGACGCATTGAGAAGGGGAAGCTCATCGATCTTGGCACCTGCATGTCCCAAACACATGTCAGTCAAACGGCTTGGAGTCAAACGGACTGAAAGCCAAAGGTGTATTCTTCCTGATGCATCCGGAATGGCTTACCAGTTCCCGGGAGCTTGTTGAGGCCCATATACAATTCCGTGATCCGAATCAAAAGGAGGCCGACCCCGATGGCACCAGCGCCGACTGCACGGACGTTCGGCATGGCGCGGTCGAAGTGCTGAAATCAGAGCGGCGTCTTATATAGAACGTGGACATCATTCACAAATTTCACACATTTGTACATGTATATATATATATATATATATATGTGTGTGTGTGTGTGGGTGTGGCTTTCTGTCTAGCATGTGCACCAAACATGTTCATGAACGATCACTGGCAAATACACCGCCATATCCATATGAGACGGGGGAGGGCATGCGCTCTGCCCGGGATGCGCGGCACATTGGCCTTTGAGCCCAGCCGATGTCAAACGGCTGCTCTCACCTGGGAGGCGTCCGTTGGGGAAGCCAGCCGCAGGTAGTGGTGCAGTCATCCCTTGTTGCTTGCCATAAACCTTTAGTCACAACGCACTAGAAGTCTTAGGACCAAGCATGCCTCAATCACTAGGAACTAGGAGTAAAAACAAAAACACTTGGTGTACGGCTGGGGGCCAAGCAAAGAGGATAGCCACATGGCCACATAGCCCACATAGCCCACGCAACGGCGTGACTGGCACCCAAGCAAAGAGTATAGCCACACAGCCACATAGCCCACGCAGCTCAACCGCGGGGCACGGTTCGCCGCTTTTTTGCCTCAGAAGACGAAGGCATGGGTCAAAGGTCCCGCGGAGGTCAGCTCAAAGCCTCGGAAGCGTCGCGCGTGAAGCGCGTTTGGGGAAATGGACGACGGCGGCTTTTGGCTGCGGAGCTTGAGGGCGAGATCACGGAGTTGCGGTGAGTGCGTCTGGTGGGTGAAGGAGGGGGGGAGCAGGAGGAGGGGGAGGGAAGGGGAGGGGGAGGGGGAGGGGGAGACGGGGAGGGGAGGGGAGACGGAAAGAGACGGGAAGGGAAGGGGGGGCGGGGAGCATTGAGAGTTGCTCCAAGAACCTGGTCGGCACAAGCGGAGAAACGAAACCAGCGGAAACTAGCCCAAGAGTATGACCAAAAGTTCATCTTGAAGGGACGCTATGAGGTGATATGAATATATCAGGCACTATTCCTGCTTCGGAATAAGGTAAACAACTCATAACCTGGAACTTTACAACCAATAACCCTCTTCTACCCCTTGTTGTTTGAGCATCAACCCTGCGAAACGTTGCTGGGCCGTGGCCGTTCCCAGAAGCCGCGAAACTGAGAATTGAGCTGTACCGCCATCTCAGGCACCTCTGCTACAAGCCCCCATCGCCTGAAACCTGTGTGAATCCAAGAAGGGGACAAATCCGTGTTCTTCCTTAAATCGGCTCTCCCCCTCCCTCCAAGAAGCAGGTGTGCTTTTCGCGTTCCCGTGTCTTGGCCCACATCACACAAACATTCTCTTCATACTCAGCCTAATCGAGGGGAGCTTCAATTCTGAGCCAATCAACATAGGCTAATAGCAAAGTACATGTACTTCCCCCCCAAACAACCAAACAAGTGATTGTTTGCCTTCTGTTGAAAAGCAACCTAAACATACACACACTTTCTCTTGCAAACTTCAACAGGTCCTAAAACATGGATTCTTCGAAGAACCTACCCTAAAATCAACCAAGACAGGTTCCGGAGGGGACCCAGAAATCAATGTAAATGCAAGGTCTACCCTAAAATTCAATGCAAATTCAGGGCAGTGGTTGTTGGGGTAGAATCCAGGACCAACCCCCCCGCAGTTGGCTTTCCCTTCAACCCGTTCACCTTCAGGAAAAATCCAAGGCCAGCACCCTGGCGGCCTCGAAACGGGATTTCCAAACCGCCCGATTTCGGTGGGAGCGGGGGGGGAGTGGAAACAGGGAACTTTCTCCTAAACCTGAACCCCCCCAACAACAAAAAAGGTGTATATGTTGTTTGTTTTTCATTTTAAGAGAAGACAACAGATCAAAACAAAAACAACACCTTCTGAAACAATGACTTCCTTTTGGCCTGGTGGACAAGGTGATATATGGGGGTGGTGCAAAACCTTCCTCCCGCGCACTGCCGCGCCCATTGTAAATCTACACACTAGTTGTCACTGCTTTTCAAAAAATGTTTTCAGTTACTGGCCCTTCCGCATCTCTTCCGCCGCCCTTGCGCGTCTCTTCCGCGCACACAGCGGGAAGCTCGTGCCACGTAAGCCTGGAAATTCGGAATACTAAACTGAATACATGTTTTTTAGCACGACGCCCATATGGCAGTTGATCAATATTCCTGTTTCCGGAAAACGCCATCTTCACGAGAAAAAAAGTTTCTTTCGCGAATCTTTCGCGACTCCATCGCCACGCCCTTTTGTTGCAGCGTGCGCTCTGGAGCCATTGTGGCTGCTGCAGTTGTGCTTGCAAACACGGTGGCCGCAGTTCACTTGCGTGCAGTACGTAGTGTCAAGTGCAGGCAGTCACCGTCATTCGCCCTTGCCACTTGCGGTTGCCGGCGATGTGCGGAACCTTGCAACAAGCCCCCTGGCCTTTCGCCAGTCTTTCGCGGATCTTTCGCGAAACTTGCTCCAAAATAGCCCAGCCAACGTTTTTGATTTGCACCAATCCCAACACAGGCAGGGAATCAATAATGCAAGTGTAGGTGCTGCGTATCTCCCTCTCTACAAGGGAGCGGGGTCTGCAAATATGTAAGTGCACAGGCAGGGCTCCAAGAATTCAACGCGGAATCTTTTGCGAAAAAATAAGTTTCTTTCGCGAACTCCATCGCCGATCTTTCGCGGAGGGATTTAAGCCAAGACGAATGGTCACCGAATACATAACTCCTTGCAAGGACCTTTTGATCAACCCCCATATGTAGATGAGCGGCTGTACCGGTTCCTGATCTTCCCCAGCCGCAGGTCCGAAATGGCTTTGCCAAAAACGCACCGGACTTCGCGGCCTTGGCTTTTGGCTTTTGGCCTTGGGCTGAGATCCTGGGGCCGTTGGAACGAGCCGTCAGCTTGCCGTCAGCTTGCAAGGCCCAGGTCAGCTTCCAGGACTTGAGGGCGGCACGGGCGGGGGAAGCCTCCAATGAGTCCAGGCGTCCATCCAACTCATGCGACCCAAGCACGGGACCTGCCCCAAGTGGGGAGAGGGGCGCAAGAGAGGTCAGTGGCCGGATTCCCGCCTCCGAAGGTTCCGGACACAACGGTCGGCAGGCGAGCGCCTTCTGGCAGGACCTGGGAACGGAGACGCGCAACCTCAAGGCCATTTTTCTTGCGGACTCTCCAGTATGATGAGTTGAATAATGTTAACTTGAGGGTAAATCAGGGGCTGTTCCCCATTTTTCCGGATTAGCATTAGCTGGCAAAAGCGAAACGTGCTCTTGATTCAAAGGACAACGCCTTTGCGAACATGGCTTGGTCAACGTTCAACCCTAAACCCAGGATGAATATAATAAATGTCCTTGTTCCTCGGATTGGACGGCAAAGATGAAAGATGGTAGCAAACGTTGACCAACATGATACTGCAAGGGGAAATGGCCAAAGACGAAGAGAAACACTACTTGCCTCCGGCAGGCTAACCCGACTGACAAAACGCTGGTGCCTGGTGGAGTCCCGAGCGGTGAGCTCGTCTGATAACATCCTGAATTGCCCAGATGTTTTGTCACACACACACACACCCGAACCGATCGATTCGTTTGCACAGAAGCCAAAAAAAACCAACGAACAGCATGTTGGACATAGTGAGCTTCCTGTTTTCCGAATGATTGCCTTGTGACTTGCGTTGAATCAACGGGGGCCGTTCCTTCCTCCCGTGCCCACGGCGAGCGGGCGCCGCTCCCCCAGCCTCCTCACGCGCCGAAGCGTCGGCGGCCTCGGCCTCGGGAAACGGAAGGAACGCCATGGGCCAAACGTTGAAATGGTGGGGTGGTGGGGGGGGGGGGTGGAGGTTGGGGGGTGGGTGGGGTGGGGGGTGGGGGGCAAAAAAGGGGGCGACAAAATTGGGGCGCCTCCTTTGGTTTCCTTCTCAAGGTGAGAAAAGGGCACCTGGCACCAAAGAAGCATTACACGCCAAAGGAAGGCCACCCACCAGAAAGATTCAATCCCTTGGATCAGAACCTTTTGGGGTTGTTGTTAACATTTCTTTTGGTGGGTGGGCGGGACGTAGTCGCCGAAGCGCCCCATTTCTCCAAGCAAACCCAAGAGGGCAACATCGTCTCTGTTGTTCCATTGTTTTTTCTTCCCCATGGGCGAAATGCGCAACCCCGCACAGGAACCAAACATTGGAGCCTGGACAGAAGCCACCAAGCCATATTTCCTTGCAAGTTGACATGGAACCCTTGCAAAGCCCCCCCCCAAAAAAAAAACACAAAAAACAAAACAAACAAAAACAACAACGGAGATCTCTCTGCAAGGAAATGCTTTCTACTCTTTCTAGGCATCACGCACATTTGGAGGGCCTGCGGCTTCCTGCCTACATTGGGGCGTTCCAAAAAGGAGGGCCTCTTTTGGCAACAAGGAGCAAGCCCCAACTTGTAGGGACTTTTGACAATCCGCATGGCAAGCCAGTTCCAACTGCAGAGTCATATTTGCACAACCCACCATTCTCAGGTAGAAGCTTCTGGCTTATCCAAGGACATTGAATGCGGATGATCAATGATGCAGTAAGCTTATGAATGAATACAATCGGCTTCGCTCTCATGTCTATTCCGTTCCTTTCTGAAATGTTTTGGGATGTGATAAGAATAGTGGATCAGTCTTCCTCACTCTCTATCCCTTCCTTGCAGGAGTGCACGATTCTGCTGTCCTCGCATCTTGACCAAGCATGAACTACAGAGTCCCACAGTCTCGATTCACTAATGTTGACCCCATATTAATCACTCATGATTCCTGTCATCCCGTCCTGTGTTAAAATGCCTGTGGGTCCTACAAAGAGATCTCAAACACGCAAGAAGTGAAGACAGAACGTTGATCACGTACTAATCAAACCCTGTTGATTCATGAGGGGTGCCTGGGTGTAGAAGGGAATCAAAAACCGTTGGAGGGAAACACCCAACCCCTATTTAATAAACTGGGATTGAATGATGTTGAGTTGAGCGGACGGGAGAATCCAGAGTGACTTGTCTACGAGAGGCGACGAAGTCAAAAGATCCAAGCAAATACTGTGGATGGACGAAATCCTGCACCACTTCGAAACCATGGGGAACCAGAATTTGTGAATATCTACAGGAGGATCATCATTTTAGGGTGTCTTAGGTGGTGCCTAAGAAGATTTTGTCCATCCACAGTAGGTCTCTCAAGAATCCAAAGCTAGACAAAGCGAATCTTTAAGGACCATCATGAGATCGTATCCCAGAAAAATAAGCTAGGTCCTCCAGATTTGAGAGGTTAGAACAAGTTGGTACCAACTTTTTTTTATGTAGTCTAGTTTCGTAGGGGGAACCCAAAACACCCAAAAAAGTTGGTAAAAGTTGGCACGATCCTGGGGGGACCTAGGTGATGGTATGTGTCGGTTTCCAAGTTATCCCTTTCAGGGCTGCCTCCCCCCCCTCGTTTTCAAGGGGGACCTAGTGAAGAGATCCCAAACACGCCAGAAGCACCATCAGCTCGTAGCCTGGACCTAGTAAGTGTTGGTGACCCTGTTTGGTGCCCGCCAACTTTCCAGAGCCCACCCGCCCGCCTTCTTCGGGGCTTCCCTTGGCAAGCAGCGGAAGCGGCGAGTAAAGCGAGCAACGCGGGAAGCTGGAGGCGTCCGGGCGTGGGGGGTGGGGTGCCTTGTGGTTGGCCTCTCCGAAGCCAGGTGGGTGTCGCTGCCCCTCCTGGGCCTGCCTGCGCTCCCCCAGCTAGTTGTTGAAGGCCCGAGCCTCCTCCAGTTCCCGGTAGTTGGTCAATCTAAACAGTGCGTATCATGGGGTGCGTTCGGGGAGGCCCTCAATGAACTCCTTTCATAAGGGTTCTTGGCGCCGCCCATCTGAGCCGAAAGGAAGCCTGGTTTGTGAGAGAAAATTCGGTTGCAGACATACTTGCCAACCGCAACCGTGTTCACAGCCGCAAGGCACAACATCAATGACACCTTATGCAGGCGACATGCAATGTCTGCTTGTTCGTGATACTCTTTGCTTCTTGGCTGAAAGAGGTTTGGAAAGCTAAACATCAGGTATCTCTTTTGGAGAATTGGACACGTTGAAATCTGTCTTTGGAAACGTCCATTGAGCGTGTCAATGGAAAAAAAGTTGCCAAAATTGGCCTGTCCTCAGACCACTGCGAAAAAGTCAACTTTTAGTGGTTCAGGAGAAACTACCACTCAATCACAAAAATACTAAATATTCAGCGCCCGGCCTTCGAGCAGGGGAAGGCCTGGGAACCAAATCCACTAAGCTGCAGTAAGTTTGTTGTTTTCTCTTTTTTTTCAAGTTACCAGGTTCCGATGATTCACTGCTGGCCGACATCTGGGAACAGAACATCATATCAGGTTCTGTCTCACATCCAGCCAACCCTTACAAAAAACATAGTGTTGGAGGAGACCCCAAATCAGGTTTCCCTTAATTGGTGGTGTGATTTGGAATTGAAACCCCTGGTTCTTGTAGAGTGTAGATGGGCCCTTCCCTTAACCACCAAACCACCAGGCTCCAAACCACCACTTAAAGGGGCAGGGTACTTAGTATGTGATTAGTAAGCTTGGTCTTAAGCCACTGAACGGAGACTAACCATGGCAAGTGGATAACCAGAATTACTAACCACTGACCTGACGTATCCTGCCCCTTTAACAAGGCTTGAGGTCAAAACTTGCACAGCTCAATCAAAGGCTGATCATTTAGGTCCATATATGAGCCCATGGCCATTTTGGACCCGTTGGTCTAGAAAACTCTGGGGATACCTTTCCCATCCTTTCCAGGGATCCTTCTTTCTAGAAAACCTCCAGAAACCCAGGGAAAACGGCTGGTTTTTGAAAAGAACTATGCTTGAAAAGAATGGAATCGGAATCAACCCCTAGAAAAAACGGTTTGGATGCGCCTTCTGTGGATTTTGCCTGTTGTCCCCCCTGTTGGTTTCCACCAGAAAGCCCCCGGCTTGGCAACGCAACCACGCGTTGCCACGGTCGCCACGGCTTCGCCGCGCCGATCTGGGGCCGTCGGCGGCGCCTCGGAGGATCGTTTCTCCAGCGCCTTGCTGTACTTCTTCACCTCGCCGTGGTTTCTTCTTTGGCCGCGGTCGGGTCCCGTTTCGGGCGTTTTTTTTTGAAGGGAAACCACCGGGGTAGGTTGTTTGTTTGTTTTATTGGAGGGGGGGGACCCCAAAATGGTGATTTTCCTTTTGGTTTCCCTTTAAACCCATCAAGAAATGGGGTTACCCTCAAAAACAGTCACACTCACAAAGAGATCGGCCAGTTTGCTCAGCAAACGAAAAAGAAATGTGGTTTGGAATGGTTTCCAGTGCCAGGGGCCTAAACCGAACCACCAGTCCAAAGCACCTACCGGTCCTTCCAGGAAGCCTGCTGCCTGCTAATTCTATTGCGAACCCGTACCACGCTTAACAAGGAAGCCGAGCAACAAACGTTTGCACGCAGTGGAAACCGACCTCAGTTCCTGACTTGTGCGATGAAACTTGGGCAGGTTGAACGGCTCCTACGACTTCATTTGGATGTCCAGCCTGTTGAGCCCTCCTATGAGCGTGCAAACGGGTGCTCAAAGTTTGGTGAAATCTCACTCGTGCACATCATGTGCTCAAACTGGATAGAAACAGAACCGGGAGGTTGCACAAAACATGGAGTTCCATGAGAGTTCCGTCGGAGGTCCATTTTGGAATTTTGCTGGATTTGCGTTGGAATGGTATTGGGAATTCGGCTGAATTGCTCTCACTTTTCTAGTTTGCGCCACTGTTTCGTGGGGCATTCAAAATGTCCATCAGAGGCGCATGGCATTGGAGTCTCCTATCCCTCAGGCAGGTTTTCAGAGCCTTCTAAATTACTTGCTGGTGCTCAGTAGCGAATGAGGGAATGAGGAAACCACCAGTTGGATCCCGACCTATCGAACCAGCAAGACGAAGAGCCGCGGCCTGTTGAAAAAGGGTCCTTCCGAACCTTTCCGGAGTGAGGGGGGGCCTTCGGCCCACAGTCCAGAATGAAAACTGCTTCTTTCCAAGAAGAATCCACCTGGACGGGCCAAACCCCAAAAGGAAAGCGTTTTGTCTTTCAAAGCTCTCCAATCGTCAGCTTCCATGATTGGAGGGTGCATGCCGATCAACCGTGGTGTATTTGCAATCCGGTCAGCATTGCCATTGTTTGCATGCGCTTTTTTCTTGCTTCCTGTGAAACAGGTTCGCAATCGCAGTGTACGAAAACCAGGCTCCCTCCCAAACCCTTCCCCACAAGTTCCTGGTTTTCTGGCCAGATCCAAACCAATCAAAACCACCACAAGGGCTACCTGAAACATCGCTTTGGAGACCCCAAACAGTGGTTCCCGGAAACGCCACCGGTTCCCACATCCGGGTTTGGACGTGCCTGTGCTTCCCGAAGCTTCACCTGCGGGGGACCACAGGTCCCAAAGTCCGGTTTGCGCCGAAATGCCCCCCTGGGGTACAATAAACCTCACTTGCCCGTATGGAACCTGAACCTTCTGCACATCTGAACATAACCACCTCCTCTCGCTTCTCGTTGGGGCCATGGTCTGGCTCTTTAAACACCGGCGTCTGCTTTTTGAGCGTTTCCTGTTTGGGGCGTCCGTTCAGAACCAGAAGGAAACCAGAAGGAAACCAGAAGGAAACCAGAAGGAAACCAGAAGGACTTCTTCCAATGAAACCAGAAGGAAACCCCTACTTCATTTGACACGCCCAACTGCCGTTGTTGCCCATCCCTACCTATTTAAAGCTAACCCACGAAGGGCCTTGCCATGAATAGGGGCCATGGGGAACTGTCTCCACCCCCTGCAGCCCAAGCGGCCAGCTTCTTCATCGCACTCTTCGCAAGCTCTGCGCCCTCCTGACGAAAGCGGCAAGCCTCTTGGGGCTGGTTCTCACATGAGTCATAATCAAAGCCCGGTGTCGAAATGGGTGTGGCTCAAAATGTAAGAGCTAGGGTTACGCAGGTGTTGGTCTTTGTCCATGTACCTCCACCTACCTGGGGGCCATTTTGGGTACGTTGTTTTGAGCCACAGCCAAATGGTCTACCCAGAGCCACGGTAAAGAATTAAGAAGGCGGATATCCAAAACTATTTATGGTTGGGATTATCCCTTACTCACGTTCATCTACCCGGGCTTTGATTGTGGCTCACATGGAACTTGGGACCAAAGAAAGCTGGAGGTGCGCTTGGGGGTGGTAACCGGCAGTTTGTTTGAACCTCTTTGAAAGCAGGTTCCAGTTTTGATTGGGAACAGCTGCTTGGCTTCCTTTAGTTTCCTTTCGTTGGGGGGGGAACTCCTTCCAAGAGGTCTCCTTGTGTCAACCCAAATTCTCAATTGACTAGGCATCCCATTTGCAAATAGTTAAATGACTATATAGAAATACATATATATATATAATATATATATATACGTATTTACTTTTCCCTCTCTCTCTCTCTCGCTCTCTCTCTCTCTCTCCCATTGTTACTTCATAAATGTAAGTTGCCTTCATGATACTGCGGGCAAATTGAATCGAGGCCACGGAGGGCATGGCCCTCACTGATCCGTTTGCACCTGGCTTCATGGGTTCCCTCACTGGCGACCGAAGGGCCTAAGCACTTGGCGCCTTATGCAACACCCCAACTAAACAACCCACCGGTTAACTAATAGGGGGTGTCTCTGGGTTTAGTGGGGAATCATAACTTTTGGTGGGGAACACCCCCCTTTTAACAAACTTCAGCAGCCGGCAACGTTTGTTTTTGACTGCCCCCAGCTGCTATCCTATTTTGGGATCCTGTGCAACCTTGACCCCCCCCAAAAAAACAGAAACCCGGAAACCCAAAGCGTCAAAGGTCATTTGGGGCAAGTGAGTCATGTTGAATTGCCACAAGCACAGCACCCTCTTGGACGCAGCTTCCGCCTTGTCGTGCGTTGGCAGGCCCAGGTCATCATAGCGGGAGTACCTGGTATGTGCTGTCAAAGCAGCTGTTGATCCGCCGCATCTGCTTGGCATTTCTGCATGTATGTGACAAGGTAATGTTGACCTCATATTAATCAACCCCAGTTAATTAATAGCGGGGTGTTCTCCTCCAGATTCCCCACTAAACCCAGGGAGAAGTACCCGCCCCTATTAATGAACAGGGGTTGATTATTGTGGGGTTAACATTATGTGACAATGCAGTTGGCACGTGTCTGGCCATGTCTGAGAATCAACGCTCCCTACTTCTGACCCTAGAGCCGGAGATACGAAGAGACCTTCATCACAGGGCCGGACTCGCTGATTCTCGCAAATTAAGTCAACCTGCGTAACCCCTGCTTGTCATCTAGGATGCCCATGGTTGTTCCTTCTGCAGCAGGAACATCTCAAGGCTAGAAACGTGAGTATGTGGACAGATGAAAGCAACAGCAAAAGTTCACCTTCAGAGGAGCCTCCTTTTGATGGACCTTTTTTCGTGAGACCCTTTTGCTGATCAAGCCTGTCCCTTGCACCAGCAACATGCCAAGTCTTGGGGTGGATACAACTCTCTGGTTCATTAATAGATCAACATTACTTCCGGTTCATCAATAGAGGGGGTCCTGAATCTGGATCAATGCTTTGGGAAACACCCGCCCCCCCGGAAGGAAAAAAAACGAGCCGTGTTGATCAATGGGGTTCACCCAGCCTTCTTGTGGACCCCAACGCGCCCGCACCAAGGGCTCACTTCCCCTCGTAGTCCCCCTGCTTGAACATCTCCTCGGGCGGCACAAGCCTCGAGTTGCGCGCGCAATGGCGCGCGCAATGGCGCGCACGCCCGGCCGCTCAGCTCTACTTCTCTTGTGCTCAAAGTATGGCTCGTGTTTCTTGGTTGGGGGGGTGAAGAGAGCCCTTTTCAGAACGTGAATCACTTTTCGTGGTGGTAATACGGAAAACGCAACTTCATTTCAACCGAAAAGTTGAAGTCTACAACTCCTTCTCAATAGCAATCAAGGCTTGGCCTACTCTAAAGTAAGAAACACGTTTGGCTGCCACAGCCTGAAGTGAGGAATCCCAAAGGAAGCTTCATGTAGGTAAGCTTGCCATAACTGAGGAGCTGCCTCTAACAAAGCTGGTTTCCTTGCGGGCATCTAGTGCTTCAAACCTAGAGGAAATGACCCCCAGAAGAACCACAGACACTCAAACACTGCTTGGGCCCCTCTGCCAAAACCAAGCCAGGGGGCTGCAACATCTCTGGGTCAGAATGCGGGTACCCTTTTTTTCTGCAGTCTATTTTTGTAGTGGAACCCTCCCCTCATAAAAGGGTAAAAGGGCACTACTGGAAGACCTACGTAGGTCTAGCGAGCCGCGGCAGAAGATCCACCCGGCTTGGAATCTCCCGGGTTGTTTCAAAGGAAAGCAAAACGCACCCCTCTGGTAAACTCCCAGAGCAACTAGGTCCTCCAGTAGAGAGGTTAAAATAAGGGTACCCTTTTTTCTGTAGTCTAGTTTAGTAGGGGAACCTTCCCCCAAAAAAGGGAAAAAGGGCACTACTGAGCCACCTAAGCAAATCAAACCCATGTTTTGCTCAGCCAAGCTGCCCAAAGGACCCAAGAGTTGAACGGTCAACTTTCGAATGCGTGAACGCGAAGCTTCGGTAAGCCGGCTGGTTGTGTGTGGAATTGTGTATGTGTGTGTGTGTGCTTAGAGGGAAATTACGCAGATTGAAGCTTCTCTCATTTGGGTGGTTCGCAAAGCGATCCGCGAATCACCTGATGGTTTCCTTTCAGCTACCAACCAAAAGGGGGGCTTCGAAATCCATTGAGAGAAGTTCAAAGCCTCTCATAACATGCATATGTACATTCACTTTTTTATTTACATGTACATAGACCTATTCCTATATGTAACAAACATATGTTATACATACGGCGGCTGCTTGCGAAATGGAAATTAAATCCATTTCGCAGCGCCGTTCAGAGAAACCCCAGGGAGTCATATGGGTTTGGCTCAAATTAATCAGGGGAGGTTACGCAGGTGTTGGCCATTGTTTCCACTTACCAGGGATCCATTTTGGTACCAGCTTTTTGAGCCACAGCCATATCACTCCCAAGGTAAATACCAGCAAACCTTCCAACGTTCCAATCCCGCGGCTTGATCCCCCGTGCCACCAAGGAGTCAAACCCCAGGGAGTCAGCCATAACTCCCAACGTAAATACTTGGCTGGAATTAGGACCCCAGCAACAAATTGGAAAACAAAGGTAACCCCAAAAAAGCAAAAAAGTAAAAAGGGGAACTAATTCGGGGGAAGAATAAACCTCCTGGTCTCAATCCCATGGCTGCATTTCGGCGCCATGAGGCGGGAGCCGGGGTCCCCGGCGCCGCCTGGGCCCTCTGGGCCGCTAGCGCCTCCGTAGCTCGGATCGATGGGATCAAAAAGGGCGTCCCAGCAAAATGGCAACCAAACCCAAGTGACGGTTGCTTGGTTGCAACGACCCCCCTGCAAAAAGTCGACAACTTGTTGGGGGTTTAGTGGAAAACGCAGCTTGGGTTCAACCAAAAAGTTAGAGTCTAAAGATCCAATCCAATAGCAGTCACCTAAACGGGGGGTTCCTTCCCACAAAAACTGAAGGGCGCCCCCACCCCCAATTTGAGCTCGCCATAAAATAGGCATGCAGATACATTGCCCAGAAAAGTCAGCCGCCCCCCTCCCCCGCCACTCAGACACCTCGTAGGCCTCCTGGTTGTGTCGGGATCCCGTGCACATCAGCTCGCGCGCCTGCGACCGGCCGGACTGCCGGTTGCATGGGAGAAGCATCAGGCACTGCCTGGCTGAGTTACTGCACCAATCTAAGGTTTTTTGTTTGTGGTATTACGCCCTGGGAATACACCTGGGTATTGACCCCATTCAGGCACATTTCCGGATAAAGCCACCAGGGTGTAATACAACAACCCTCGGAACCTAGGAACTTACATTGGGCTGACAATCTGTCGGAGCTACCTGACTAAGTAAACTTATTCTCTCATAGCGTCATTCTGGGATGTGCGATCCGATGGGTAAGTAGGCTACTGTTTTTTTCAACTTGGAAAAGACTAAGGGTTGTGCCCTTAACACCATGACTTATAACCATCTAACCAAGTGGGTTGAAGATCCAAGTAGCCCTTAATTACCCGCGGACCCAGCCACCGAAAGCTTGTCATGGAAGAAGGCACATGCTTCGAGTTGGCCGATGAAAAAGGGATGCCACCCAGGAAAAAAAGGCCCGAAGAAAAAGGCATGGTTATGAGCTTCCTCCAGTTGCTTGTCGCCTCATGGCAGAATAAGGTAAAACCAATAGGGATAGCGTAAAACCAATAGTGATAGCTTCCCTTTAAATCCAACAGGAGAAATTGAACAATCTACTTTCGCAAATGGAAAGCTTTAGAGTTGGAACCCATAGGTTCTTGGAGAGAATCCCGGCAGATTTTCATTTGATGTCCACCAAAAAGGGCTAAATATTTACATTCACACCCAGATTGAACTTTAGCTTGGGCCGCCAAACCGGGGAAACTTGGGATTTTCAAAGCAGCTTGCAACTCAGTTTTATCAACGCTGACTCAGGAGTCACTAGTCAGATCCTTGATTCAGTGCCGCCCGAGAGATCGGGCAAGGCAAAGTTGATGTAAACGCGTGCACCGCTTGGATCACTGTCGTTTTGCACTTGGTTGCCAAGGCAAAACTCAAGAAAGAAAAGAAACCTTGGAGGTCATAACTAATCGCAGCCCCAGCCAACCAAAAAAGAGTCACAAAAAGCCCCCGCACTGCAAAGGGAGTTTTCAAGCCTGGCAATGAACGCAAGGGAACCCACCCATGTTGACCATGTGTCAACCCACTGTTGGGCGAAGGGCGCTGTTTGGGGTCCATTCCACTTCCAGCAACGCAGGTTTCCTTGTTTAAGAACCAATCAAGGGACGCTCAATCAAAGATTGTCCAAAAAGCAAAGGTATGGCCGCCCGAGAAATTCAGCTGGAATCCCGAGCAGAACTTTCCAGTGTTAGTTTCATTGCAGTTTCTCTAGGCCATCCATCAACTGAGGCACGCTCATGTTTGTTTCTTTCTGCAAGAGGCGAACATGAAGACATAGGCCTAGTCATGGCTCGTCCCCAATTTTTCTGCGAGTGAACTTTAGTGAGTGCGACCAAACCGTCCCTCCCAAACCGACCACGACCACAACCAGCAAAATGTGGCGAGCCTTCATGTTCCCATGTTTTTTTCTTTGGCTTGGGGACACAGGACATGTTCACCGAGCCTCAAATGAGTTTGTCTCCACATGGGGAAGCTCCCCCCCCAACAGAAACATGTGGATTTCCATTCTCCCCTTCAAAGGTACCCCACAAAAAAAAATCCTTCGAAAAAGACGCGCCCAACCACTTCCAACTTCCGTTTCAGGAACCCCCCCGAGACGCCGTCCGTCGCCACTCCGCGGGGTTTTTCCCTTGGGTCAGTTGGTCCCGAAGCTCCGGGGTTCCGGGCGACCGCGCGCAGCGCCGAAGCGAAGGCCTCGAACCTCGGGGCAAAGCTTCGAGCCTTTTCACCGGAAAAAAAACCATGAGGAGAAAAGCTGCTGTGCGCTCGGCACCACGGTTTTTTTGGGGTGGAAGCCATGGGGATCCCTTTGCAAAGTGAGACCTGCAGGATGGCGGCTTCCTTTGGAGCTAGCAAAAAAGGGTCAACTTGCTGGTGAGATAGGCGGGGAATGAGAGATGGAATGCCCCTTATAAACCATCCAACTGCTAGTTTCTTTTAAGGGAATCTCTGGGGTCATTCCCGCATTCCCTACTGAGCACCAGCAAGAAAAGGGTGGCATTTCTTATTTGGTCGTTGACTTCACCCCCCCCCCCACCCACAAAAAAAAGAAAAGAACAAAAAACAAGAAAGCGATCGTTTTTGGGTAGTTGGTTTTAAAGGGAACCCCCCTCCGAACAAAAGAAAAGCCTCGACAAAAACTGTAAGTGAACTCCGGACATCTATGACTCGACTTGCTTTTCCTGGGTGGAAATTCATTTTTTGTTGACATCCGGGACCTGACCTAGCTCATTTCATGATTAAAGTGGGGTCGTCTCATACTGGGGGTCTCAAAACCAGGTGGTTTGAGGGTCCACATCAGTCGAATTGGAGGTTGTGGGCAGTAGAAATCAGAGATTGAAGCAACGCAGTCACTTGCCTTTCAAAGGAAGACGTGTGGATGGACGAAATTCTGCACCTACAAAACCCTGGAATGAGTGCCCTGTCAATACCAACAAACAATGGCTCTTACCCCTTAAAACTCCAAGGATTGGGGAAGTTAATCTTTTACAGACATAAGCCCATGTTACCCCCAAAAAGGTGAACAGTTATGTTTTAAGAGGTAAGGGCTTCCCCTTGGTTTCTCAGGTGGTGCGAAATGGATTTTGTCCCATCGAGCGACCAGAGCAGCAAGATGCGCTTGCGGCTAAGTGCCTTTTTGTTTGGCCCTCGCCCCCCGCAGGCAACCGCTTGAACGGCATTGACCGCGGATCGCCCGTGAGGCCTCGTCGCCCCCAGCCGCCGGCCGCCGGCCCCGCCCATTTCGGTGAGACGTGCTTGCCACAAGCGCAAGAACACAGAGCCAATTAACACCAAGGAACCCACATTAGGCCTTAACTTCAAAGACAAAACTTAGGTTCTCCAGTAGAGAGGTTAGACTAAAGGTACCCTTTTTGCTGTAGTCTAGTAGGGGAACCCTCCCTCAAAACAGTTGGTAAAAGGGCGACTTCGAAACACTGCCCAAAAACAAACGGCACCTTTCAGGGGGTGACCGGCGACCAGCTCAGCCGGGCGCCGCGAATTCGGAACGAGGCGCCCCGAATTGGCGCGCCCGGCGAGCCGAATTCGCGGTCGCTCAAATCGCGCCACGCGCGGCGTCCCTTGGGCCTGAGAGGCGCCAAGTTTGACGTTGGGATGGTCAACGGCATATTTATAAGCGCCCCGTACCTTGGCTGTATACTTCCTAAGTGGTTTCAGCATCCAAGCTAGAAAACACAGCTTCCAGAATTGCTGGAGTGCCCTAAAAAGAATCAGAAACACATGTCCAGTGACAGGTTCCGCGGAACATGCAATAGCTTCCTAAGCAAATGGC
Source organism: Effrenium voratum (assembly GCA_963377175.1). Lineage (NCBI taxonomy): Eukaryota > Dinophyceae > Suessiales > Symbiodiniaceae > Effrenium > Effrenium voratum. The sequence continues at coordinate 364,361 of CAUJNA010003380.1, forward strand.
AAGCAGAGACGGGGTTTCGGAACCGCCCCCTTGAAACAGCTGGTGTTTGTGTTTTGGGTCAAGTGGAGACGGAGCATGTGTTCCCCGGGCAAAGGTCACAGAGGCAGGGAGCCGACTTCTTTCAGGAAAGGGACCGACCATTTGCTTGAGTCCGCTGGAAAAAAAAAGAAGTATGTCCAGCAGTGAATGAGTCCCAATATTGACAAACCGGGGGAAACTAAACATATTCCTTTCAGCAAATGAAAGGGACAAGAGCGTGTCTGAATGTTTGAGACCTGCAAATTCTGGATGAGATGTATTTTCCAAAAAGTTGGACTTGAACTTGACAAGTCAGCTGAGCTGAACTCCAATATTGACCCCATATTGATGTTCAGTTTAGCTTCACAAGGGGGGTGGTCTTGGCCCCTCCAGAAGCAGTCTGATTTCAACCACTAAACCCAGAAATGGACACCCCCCCCAATAAATAAACTGGAGTTGAGGCATGCTGCCGGAAACCACGAGGCGATTGTTGCTGGGGTTGAGGTTTGGCTTGCGCATGTCTAATAGCCCGGCACCCTTTTGCAGGGCTCGTTTACTTCTCCGCTTCATCTATCTGAGGGTACCCTTTGCGAAGAAACAGGCGGCAGCTAAGGCATGAACATGGAAAGACATGTGTGCCATTGCCAAACAAAACGGCGTATCTGGGCCATGGTCATGGTGCCCTTGATACTGAATTCTCGTTCATATCTCTTTCAAGGGGTGCGTAGCTACCAACCCCAAAAAAATGCCCCTATTCTAACGTCTCGGGCTTTTGGAAGGGCACATCAACCCTGCCCAGTCACGCTGAAATTAAAAAACAGATGCCGATTAAACAAGAGGGAACTCGTTTTTGTGGTTGAATCAAGCGTGAGGCAATGTGAAGGTTTCACTGAGGTGGGTGTTTCTCATAAACGTCCCCAGGTTCCCTTTTGGCTTTCATCTATATAACTAGACTACCAAGTGGGTTGGCCAAAACACGCCCAACTGGTCCAAACCCAAACCGTGGCAGTTTTTTCCGGGAACTCGGAGAGTGAGACCAAAAATTCAAAAAGGGGCTCCGAAAGTCAGGTTGACTTGGTTGCTGGGCAAAACCCCTCTGCAAAAACTGTGAATCACTTGTTGTGGCTTCAACACGGAAACCCCCCGTGTTTTCAACCAAAAAGTTAGTCTCAAGATCCGTTACCCACTGGCAATCAATTTGTTACACTGCATGGGGTCAAGGACTTCTCACTCGAGACCCGCCAGACCCAACACCCCTCTGAACGAGCCGCCTGCGGCTCGGAGGAACGAGGAGTTGCCTCATCCTCTCGGACGAATTGGCGGAGCCATTTTTCCACGAACGGCGCCACAGGCCGCAAAAGGCAAGGAGTTACGGCGCAAGTAAACCAACCACAAACCATGGTTGAACTTACGTTGGGTTTCCCTTGTTTTCATCCACCGTAGCTTGCTGGTCAGCTGTGCTGTCTAACTTTTAGTGGCTACATGGAAACCTGAGCCAAACCCCGAAAACCCAAAAACCTAAGGGGAAGGCTGGGAACCGTCAAGTCAGTAACCTCCAGTAGACCCCCGGCAGACCCCCAGTGAACTCCTGAAAAACCATGATAATGGGTTACTTCTCATTAGAATGCCATCTCCCAAGCCAATCCCAAGCAGCACGGTTGAGGTTGACCCCATATTTATCAACTGCTGTTTATTAACAGCGTGGCGTTCCCCCCGAAAGTGATAGTTCCCCACTAAACCCAGGGACTCCCACCTATTAATAAACAGGGATTGATTCATATGGGTTCAACATTACTGCCCAACCACAGTCACGGAACAGCCGAGCAATTGTCACAGCCCTTGGGCCGGCCAAATCCGCAACACCAGGCCTGTCTCGTCGCCGGATGACTCGTCGCTGCTGCTCTCAGCCTTCTCCTGATTTTTTTTGTTGGCGCGCGCGGAGCTTGAAATCCGAAAGCTGTCATCGCATCAGGTCCCCTGCTACTTGGATGTTCAACCCACATAGGATGTAGTTTCTGGCCATAAGGCTGTGGGTCAAAAGTAGTACCCAAAATGGAACCCTGGTAAGTGACAACATGGATCAAAACCTGCGGTCCCCTCATGGTTTCATTTTGACCCACACCCATAAGGGACCCAACAGCTAAAGGACCTAGCCGGGTTCACCAGGCTCTCGGCAACCCGTCCGATGCCCATTGACCTAGTGTACCTCTCATAGTCCATCCGATCCGGCGGGGGATTTTATGCCCCAAGGCTCTGCACCGAAAGGCATACCAAAAGAAGGGGACCTCCCGCCCCCAAGTATTGCAAGAGGTCTCTGACAAAGGCAATCCCGAAGTGGCCTGCCATGATGCTTCACTTGCCTGAAATGAGGCTTGGGCACCTCAGAAAGCAACCTTGGGCCTGAAATCCGCAACTGCCCTGTAAATATCAGTCGGTGGGTGTGTCGTTTTTGGGGACCCCCACAAATTGTGGATGTTCCTTTAAAACCACGAATCAATGGAACAAAAGACATACCCAAATCCTCTTTCATGTACCTTCCGAGTTTCACCTGCTCCCCGCCCCTTTCGCCATCCGCGCGGCCTCCGCCCAGAAGCATTTCATGCCATTGTCATTTGGCCTGCGCCGGGAAACTCGCTTGAATGGTCCATCCATTGACTGTAGTACGTCTTTCCAACCCTTGGTCGCAATGTTTGCTTTTTTGGCAGCCCACGACTAAAAACATGAACAGAACCAAACAAACTCAAAACCGAAAGGAAGAACCCCAAACAAAAAACGCCAACGACAGTGAAGTTGGCACCCTGGGCATACCCGGGGCGGGGCCCCAACTTAGTAAATAGGTTCTCCTAGCCATGAGTTACTGATGTGATAATGTTCAGAGGGCAGCTAACCCACCAAAGGCCCCGCCATGGGTTCTACCTGGGTTGAACGTCTCAGAGCGCAGCCTCGTCCCATTGAAGACACCTTCTCTTGAGTAGACTCACTTCCAATCGAGTGGACTGGCCAAGAAAAGTACCCAAACTTCTTAGTTGCCACTAAAATGTTCCAAACCCAACAAGTGACTAAAGTCCATGAACTCAGGAAGTGAGCAAATCCGCATTTCAACCAACAAAATCCTCAAGCTGAATTTTCAGAATCGGATTCACAAGTCAAGGACCTTCATGACCTCGTTGCTCGCTGTTTGAAAAAAAACAGACAAATGCGAATGGATTGGGTTCGAATCCATGTTTCCCATCTCCTTCCCATCTCGGCGTGGCCCCGAAAACCGCCCAAACAAACGGGCCCCCGGCCACGAAATTCAGCTACCCAAAGCGTGGCAAGTACAGAAAGATTGGTATACCAAACATGCGCAATACTCAAATACAATAATTCGACTTTAAAAAAAAAAAACAAAAAAAATCGGAATGAATATTCATAGAACAGATGCTCTTTAACAAATTGCGCCTTGATAACCATCTGAGCTCTATGTGGACACTTGCTAACCTTCAGAAACTAGTATAATCCAGCCATGGCGTCTGAATGGTTTAGCCACATAGTGATATTGCGATCAACCTGATGAATGTTGATCGGGAATGCTTCCCCAAAAAGTGAAGAGCTTTGTCTTGAATGGGAAGACCACCCCCCCGATTAATCAAACAGGGGCTTATTAATACGGGTTTGGGGAATCCAAACAACAGGGTAGAACCCGAGCAACTGGGAAGAGGCACGGACAGGTTCAAGTCGGCTTTGGGCAGCGTTGCGGGTGCAAACTTCAGGTTCCCATTTCAAGGGAAATCCCCGAAGCCCCCCAATTACTCGTGCCAACTCCAAAACAAACAAACCCAGATGGTTCCTGGCACCATTTGCACCGATCCTTAAATTCCATCCTGCACAAACAAGGTCCAGACTCCAAGAGATTCCGCCCCTTGGCACGCATCCCAAGGCAAAACCACGGGGTTATCTTTTCTGGAGTCTGTCAAAGGGCTGGGTTACAGGATGTTCTGCAGGAAAACAGCTTATTCAGGGCGTTTTGGGGCCAATTCCTCGAGATTTTGCTTTGACCCTAAACCCAAGGCGAGCCTGGGCTTTCTTGGCATAGCAGCAGTCCGCAAAAAAAATGAATCTCCGTGGGGTTTTCTTGCCCGCAGTTCACGGGCCTGGGAGGGGGGAGGGCCTAAGGCCTCCAAATTGGACCCAAATTGGCTCCCGCCCCACCCAGGTTTTATCAGCCCAAAAACTGAGAAACTTCTTGGGTTTCTGATCGGCTGGCGCCTGGGTTTCTGGCCCTGGTCGGCCAGGTTCTTCGGAGCGATGCGGCCGTCCTGGAAACAAGGTGGCGTTCTGGTCGAACGGGGCCCCTCAAATCATGGGATCTGCAGGTGGGACCTACCTCTTCTTGTTTTTGATATATGGTTCTCTCTTTCTTTTTGGCTCTCTCTCTCTCTCTCTCTCTCTCGCTCTCTTTCTGTTATTTTTTTTTATTTTTTTCTTTCTCTTTCTCTCTCCCTCTCCCTCTCTCTCTTTATTTCGTTTTCCCCCTCTCTCTCTCTCTCCCTCTCTCTCTCTCTCTCTCTCTCTCTCTCTCTCTTTCTTTCTCATGCTTTTCTCATGTTCGCTCTTTCTCTTTGTCTTTTTCTTTACCTCTCTCACTGCAACGCAGTCCCCGTCAGGCAGCCTCAGCTGGGCT
>CAUJNA010003380.1:374041-436541 GCA_963377175.1 Effrenium voratum
TTCTCATCCATAGTGGGACGCCACAAGGGAATCGCTACCATCTGGGACTAAGGGTTGGGGTCGAACAATCCCGTTTCAAGAAATACTCATCCAGCCACGATGCAACATGACACGGAAACGCTGGTAACCGGCTAGCCGGCGCAATTCCTCAATTGTGGCGTTGCCATCCCACTACCTACCACATCTACCGGGAAGTGTGCCAGGCGTAAGAAGGACAAGAAGAGCCTCATCGCGGCCATCCCCGTTGGTAGCAGTGCAGGGTTGGACCCCCCTCCATATTTTCTCAGATCACAGTGGACAATTCACATGTTCCCTAATTCTGTCGACCAGCCCAGGGGTATCATGAGAGGATTCGAGTCCCAGCCCCAAACTCAGATCGAAAGCTGTCGCATGAGTGCACCTAAATGGCCTTGGGTTGTGCCGGGGGCCCTAGGCGTCTCCTCTATCATTCTGGCACACAGGGAAGGAGGCACATTGCCTAACTGATTTGGTTGACTGTCCACAAGAACTAGTGGCTTACATACGGAAATCCCATCTGAGAAGCTAAAAAGACCCGGATGGCTGGGCTGGCCGCCAAGCTTGGGTAATGGTTTCATGCACTGCTTGACCAAGGCTTGGGGAAGGAGGGGTCCTCGGAAACCGAAACTTCCATTTGGTTAAGGCCCCGGGAGAAAATGAGAAAATATGCCCGGTAGTGATGAATTCCTTTAAAAACCAACAAGGGAAAAAATACCAAACAAAAAACAAAACAAACAAATCATTTCAGCAAATGGAGGATTTGGATCAACAAAGACAGATTTGTCAAAGAAGGCCGCTCAAACACCTAATGGGTGGTCTACCTAATCTCACTTGCCCAAACAAACCCAGAAATAGAAGGTGATCACTTTTTGGGGCCACTAAAACTAGACCAAAAAGGAGAAACCAAAAGGTCAAAAGGCCGGCTGGAGCAAACATTTAAATATGTTAGCAGTTAATTTAAGTGGTTGGATTTCAACCACTCAGCCACAATAAGATCAAACATTTCGGAAAAATGCTTCCCAACCGCCCAGCCTTCTCATGTTTGGGCCACTGAGTAGTCGGTCACAGCCAATGGCTTGGGAGACTTGGAAGCCGAGGGCCCGGCGCATCACTGCGAAGCATCACCTCGATGTCGTCCACGTAGAGGTAGCCTATGCGAATTCGATGGATTGCATCGCACCGGCTGGGAGGGAGGGAGGAAAAGGGGGAGGGAGCCCAAATAAGCCCTAAATAAGGCCTTATTATTATATGATGGGCTCAATGTAGGGCTCAATAAGGGCTTATTATTTGGGCTCCCTCCCTTTCCTCCCTTCCCCCCAGCCCCCATGATTGCATCGCACCGGGGGTCTGGAACATTGCCTCCCTCCATGAGAGTAGATGTCCGCAGAGTATAGCAAGAGGAACAATCTGCCTGGTCTACTTGCGATATTTAGGGCATCCAAATGAAAAGCTGTTTCTTTTGGAGCACTTCGGATCATTCCCAAACAACGTCACCGCTAAACAGTGGCAATGCCTTTTGGCTGGCGGGTCCATCCCGATTGACCTTACGGGCAAGCTCCGCTGGAACGTGGTGACAAAGCAACTTGTTCAGATGGGGAATTGCGCAGTTCATAGGTTAGTTAACCCCCCCTCCGTATCCCCCCAGTGCCACTGCCAGTGGGCCGAAAGCCTTTCACTCCCAAACGGGTTCAACGCGTTTCCCATCGCACGCTCCGTGAGAATCCGCTGAATCCGCTTATCCGGGCCTGACGGAGGCCAGAGCCAAGAGTGTGTCGAAAGTCCGGATCGGCATTGCCCAAACGGGCAACTCAAAGAGTGGTTTCCTTGCAAAGGTAACGCATGGGTAACAAAAGAAGGGCCTAAGGCTGCTTTTTTCAGGTTTAAGGATGCCATAGCAAGATTTTTGGAAGCCCCCCGGCAAGGCTTCTCAGCATTGGCGGGAGCACTCACAAGCGAGGACCAAACCAGTTGGCTTCCCCTTACCCAGTTGGTCAGAGACCCTGCTAGTACGGAACCCTTGTTGGGATTGACTTATATTGGCGGGAAAACCAACACAAGAACAAGAAAAAAAGAGTGGCCACTGGACGACTCGGCTCAAACCAGCACGGGGTTTACAGTAAAGTTTACAGTGTTTGTCTGAGTCTGGCAGCCCCGTCTGCTCACATCCATCTCATTGAACAGGTTCGTTGCCTCAGGCACAGGGGGTTGCATGGGCAAAATATTAGGGGGAGCACACAATGGAAACTGAGCCATCATGCCATGGGAAGTTCATTGGCTCTCAATGGCACGGTTTTAGGAACTACTAGTCACTAAGCTACTAGTCACTAAGCTGCAATCAGCATGTGGACAAGAGCCCCAGAGAAGGAATTCCCCCCAAAACAGCAGGCACGCCCCATACTGAGGGTGCCGCTTGGCATCAACTGGCTAGGTGCCACTTGGATGTTACGCTCCAAAAAAAAGGAAGTGCATGATTCAGGTGTCACTGGTGAAGGGTCAGTGGGGACCCTTCTCCTACTTTGAGTTTGAACCGCTCAAGCAATAATTAGGTCACAACCATGGTTATATCACTGGAGCAACCGGAGTTAGGCACCTTCTACCCATGGTTGTAGCCTACCTACACCAACTCGCTCGAGAGACCGCTTCTTCTGAGTCAAACATCTTCATCGCGTGCGTCGCATTTTGACCTTTTGATGTTTGGTGAAAGCAGAATTTCTGAATGAAGCAAGCATGTTTGGCCCAAATGCCTCGCCCGCTGGCATTGTCAGAAAGTTCGAAAGACTTGCGGAGGCCCCGCCCGACATGGGAAAAAAAACACGAGATTACCCCCCTCACCTCGAAAGTCCCCCCCAAAAGGCTTAACAAAGGCTAAACATGGGTAAAAATGCACCTCACACTTCTACTGCAAATAACTACTAACTGCAAACTACTACCTACCACCTACCACTGCTACTGCTTCTTCTTCGGGCGGCCCTAAAAGGAAATAGGGCCGGCGAGCCTGGGGGCCCGGCAGCCTGCAAGTTTCGCAGCTCTTTCTCCTGCAACTTTCCGGGCCAGTACCCCACAGATCTTCAGAAAACCATTTGAGTCATAGGCAATTCCCGGAATGTTCAAACGGCCCACCCAGAAGAAAGAAATTTAGAAGGCGGGTTATCCGCAGCTATTTATCGTTGGGATTGTCCCTTACTAACCTTCATCTAGCCAGGTTTTGATTGACACTCATTTGTGGAATCCAGCACTTCATTTGGCGAGAACAAAAAAAGGAAACACTGCCCCATATAACTGGCAGCCTGGTGTCCAAGTCAACTGCAAAGTAAGAAACAAAACTGTACACGCCGGTCATTCATAGAGGCTACACTTGCCTCTCAATCAGAAAAACGCCTGTCTCAGCCGTTCCGCGCCAACCTTGAGGGTACGACTTCTTGTCTACCCCAGCATCTCTACTCTTGCCCCCCAGCAAAAATGAAGAGAACCAACAAACTAAAAAAAAAGAGGTAGTAGCCCAACTAGTCCGAGGGCACCACTTGCTATGCCCCGTCCGAGCGCTTCATCCAATCCTTTGACCAGCACACCGAGCTAGCCTTCAAGCGGTTCAGTTTTTCTGAAAGTTGAACGCAGCAAAGATGCGCATGCACAACCCCCAACCCCCACCCTTTTCACGTGTAACCTGACGAATTGAGGGGGGTCCTGGTTTGGACCCTTTTCCCTAAGGGACCGGGGTATGAACGTCAGGTTCCATGTGTTCATTGGGTATATAGGAAACTCTCGAACTCGCCGAGCGTCTCAATGCCGAAATCGCTCCTGGATCGCCTCGTTCAGCAAGAGGTCGTAGCTGATCAGGTCCGACTCCTTTCGGTTTTTCGGCGAAAGGAGCCCCGACGACAGGACACCAGGGCGGGATTGATTTTTGTCCTTGGTTGCTGTAATGACCCCTCTGCAAAAAGTGAATGACTTTTTGTGGGTTTAATGGAAAACCCCACCTAATTTCAACCAAAAAGTTAAAGTCTAAAGATCCAACCCAATAGCAATCAAGCGTTGTACCCGCTTTGCCCGGGGGGGGGAGGGGTTGTTGGGTTGTCAAAATGTTGGCTCCCAGTCTTGTAGCGTAAATCGCCACGCCATGGGACTTTTCCAAAACGCATAACCACGGCGCTACACGATTGAAAGAGTAATGTGAAAGCAACTCACTTCGCACTAGCGCGTGCTTCTTTGGGATGAACTATCTGAGCGTTCAGAGATGTTTTCAGTGGGCAAGTAGGGGGAATTAAACCCAATGAGGGACATGTGCCATCTACTTTCACCCAACCGTAGGCCTTATTACCATGGCGTATGCACAACTGTGTAGAACTATGTGAATGCTGTCCATTACGTGCTTCAAATCTATGCATATATATATATACAAATATCATACATATATATATATATATATATATATCTCTCTCTCTCTCTCCTAGTTCTGCTTGGATGACCATCCCAGACAGTGGATAGCAGCCCCAGGGTGCACTGCAGTCCAGTTGGTTGTTATGGCGGCTGCGTTCCACTTCGGCAAAGGCGGTCCAAATGCCCCAGCCTTGTCGCAGCGAACGTAGTCCTGGCTCGTGGCTCTGGCAGGCACTCAGCCACTCGGGGGCAAAAAAACAAGAAGCCGCTCTTTTTGGAGGTCCCCACAAGAGGCACACCCGTATGAGCCCATGTGTCCGTTTTCCGGGAACCCTGGGTTAGGTCACGCATGGCTGCAAAGCATCCAGGCATCCGGTGAGTCCGCAGCAGTTGAACTGGATCGAGCTTTAGCCCCACCCTGCTGCCCCTATGGCTGAGATCCCCTGAAATCCCAGTGCCCAAGCCACTTCCTTGAAAGCACCTCTCACAATGGGCACGGACTGGGATGAACTCGCGCAAGCAACTAAAGGACCTGCAACAAAATGATCGCCAGGCGCGATCGCCGTAAAAGAGACGCCACCGAATAAAACAAAGGGTCAAAAGTTGATCCGAATTCGGCTAATCAGTCAAGCAAATGGGCGTGCCCTCTCGGGTCATGAAGCACAAGGACCGCTTCCCAAAAGCAACTCAGCTCAGAGCCCTCAAAGCTTTTGCTTGCCGCGAGCGGCCGAAACTCATGCAGCTCTCTGACTGCTTTGGTGAGAAGCGCATGGGTAAAGTTACCAATTCGTTTCGTTCGTTTTAGGTCTTTAGCGCCCAGCTGGTCGGGCGTGCCCACAAACCGGCAAGCGCCACTGACCAAACACGCGCAGACTTCAAAAGCTGGAGCCGATCTTTCGGTTTCCATGCGAGGTGGTCTGGCTGCTCCGTTGCCCTCAAAAGGTTGTAGTTGTCTTGGTTGCTGTTGATCCCTCTGCAAAAAGTCTCTAACTGTTTGTGGGTTTAATGGAAAGCCCAACTTGATTTCAACCAAAAAGCTAAAGTCTAAAGATCCGTGTCCCAATAGCAGTCAAGTAGTTACCCAACCAATGGGCTGCCAGGGCTTGCGCTTCAGCCATGGAGTGCACTTCAAACGGCCACGGCCCTGGAAGTGTCTGCTTAATTTGCGTAGATCCGCGTGGTCAAAGCTTGACCCCCCCAAAAAATAACAATAAAATAATTTTATGTGTGTATGTATGATGTATGCATGCATATGCATGTGCCTGTGCATGTGCATGTGCCTGTGCATGTGCATGTGCATGTGCATGCATGTATGGATGTATGTATAGACAATGGGATATTCAGCCTGACAAGCAGCCCAAAAAATCCTAGTTGAAACTTTAGTTCAGCCCTTAAGGCATATTCCCTTCGCAAAGTGGTATGGGTATAAACCGTGTGATACGGTGATACAGAGGAGGTCGGATAAGTCAAAGAAGGATCCATCACTTTTGAATCTCCTTTTTGACAAAACATGATGATCTATGATCCCCCTTCCATAAGGGGGAAGGGGGTTAGGGGCGCCCCAGTTCCATTTATCTAGAATCTAGTATTGCCCATAAAAGAAACCATGGAATCATAAATAGGATCTCAGAGGGTCACCCTCTTCCTCCCCGAATTCCAGTTTTAAGCGGGTGGGAATAATCTATATAGCACCTGCTTTGATCACCGGAAATGAATTCACCCGGACGCGATCTCAGGGACGGGACCGGCGCTCCAGCAGAGTCAGGCAGCCCAAATGCCTCACTCAAGCTGTATGGGGCATGTCAAGCTTTCAACTTCCCTCTGATTGGCTTGGATTTGGATTTGAATCTTGGTGTTTGAGGGTAATGTTAACCCCGGATTAATAAACCCCTGGTTGATTAATAGGGGGGTGTCCCCTTTTTTGGGGGGATTCACCACTTTGGGAGGGAACACCCCCCTAATAGTGGGACGGGTTTATTAATCCTGGGTCAACATTAAATGGGGTCCACCACCCCTCCGCACCACCGGGTTCGAAACCTTCGTTTGCGCTCTTTAAAATTCTGTGGGGCAGTGGCTTTGAACAACCCTGGCTGGTGCTGCATCATGGATTCCACGTCCGGACCCAACGTAGCCACCCTCCAAATCTGCATGGACACCCCCAACAAAAATGCAGATGGTTGGCGAGGTCGCAATTCTTTGGCGAGGTCATTTGTTGCCCGGGTATTCAGAGGGCTTTCTTGTCGTAGTCAGAAGTCCGGGGAGTTTGGAACAACGTGAGGTGGTCCCCGCTGCCCGCATAACCTATCTATCCAAGGGCGAAGGGAATGCACTATATACGGTTATATGAAGCCTGTATCATATAAAGCGCCAGTATAAAGGCTTTACGTCGGGGTGGAGGAAGCCTAGCACTTGGGCAACCTCTATGGCGGGTCCGCAAGTCCGTGCAACCCAAAGGGTTTCCCGGGGCGACGCTTGTGGTCGGGCAAAATGCGCGAGAATGATGACGCAGAATCAGCCAGCTGGCTTGCTATATCCCTTGTGGGACACCTCCCACGGACACCAACCAGGCTATAGCCTTCGTGGCTGCAACGACCCCCCTTCAAAAAGTGAACAGCTGTTTGGGGGTTTAGTGAAAAACCCCTTGATTTCCCAAAAAGTTAAAGTCTAAAGCAACCCAATAGCAGTCAAGTAGTAACAACAGCTGACGATACCCAACCAATGGGCTCAGCTATCACACATTTGATTGCTTTTAGGAGAAGAGTGGGGCCATAATTGGTGGGTCCATGTGCTATCTGATTGTTACTCACTATGATGAATCCGCGGCGGCTAGCGCCAGCAAACTGGCACCCAACTTGTTCTGAAATGCCTCAAGAACTTTGTGCTCAATGAAAGGCCAAGAACAACAAGCGGCAAAACGGGGAAATCAGCTGCAAATGCAGCCTATGCCAAGAACCCCAACAAGACCTTGGGGGAAACCAATTTAGTTGGGACTGGGGAACAAAGTCCCCCCTCCCCTCCTATCTCCAAATGTGCCATGCTACCACTGCTTGGAAAAGCATGGTGGCGGATGCAAACAGGTGGGTGTGGAGAAATCTCGGTGTTCATTTGGCCCCTTTTTTGCCCCGTAGACCCAGGGGCTAGAAGGACCAAAGCACACCCCCTTTCTGTCTGGTCAACTTGGAACTCACTTCATGAGTAGATTGGCACCAAACCGTCAAAACTTCTTGTTTACCACCCAAATTGGCCCAAACCCAAGAAAAGACTACAGTTGCCAATCCTGCTCTCCCTGAGGCCCTGCCTGCGCCCGGCCGCGCGGTTTAGGCGCCGCCCTCGTGGACGCGGCGCCGGGATGCGCCGGGCCAGCTGGGGGCTCCGGCCCAGGGGGCCGCGGACAGCCTCCGGAACTGGGGAGGGAGTCTTTGGCACCAACTTGGGGCGTTCCCGCTTAAAAAATCAGAGTCATAGCTCTGGTATGGGCTCAAGGTTGTCGTTGTTTTTTGGGGTATTGGTTTTGGTTGGAGTCATACTGCGGATGGTTGAATCCGCTTAGGCACCGTTCAGAAACCCTGGCTGCCCTGGCTGTTGATGATTCAATGTGACCAACAAAGAATTTGTCCCATGGTTTCTTGGGCGCTGCAGGATTCTGTCCATCCACAGTAGCTCTGGTATGGGCTCAAGGTTGCTTTTTTTCAGGTATTGGTTTTGGAGGCTTCTATTTACCACCGATATAAGGTTGCACATTCTCCTGATGGGTAGGTCCTGGGGTGCAGTGGAATCCCGAACTAAGCATTGAAAACAAACTCCACACCATGTTAAACTTGAAAAGGGAGGGCCGCCGGCACCGGTAGCCAAATTCTAAAGCGGAAAGGGCACCATCACGCCCACTTTTGTGCCGCAATCTTACCGCCGCGCCCCCCCCCCCCCCCCGCCAGGCACAAATCTCAATCAAAATCGCATCGAGGTCGCCTTGTGATATAAGGGAACTGAATCGCTGAGCTCAATGCAAAATCGGCAAGCTGGTAACTCAAGCCCCCCCAGGGACTTGCCCCTGCTCTTTGATTCTTGGCGGGGGCTCCAAGAAGTCGATTCGGTATGATGGACACTTTGAAATCATGAACACTTAGTCTTTTCAACCACATCCCCCCCGCCCCCAATTCCATGTATCTAGTCTTCCCAATAAAACGGAAAATGGAACCAGAAATGGATTTCCAGGGTCACCTCCCTCCCCCAATTCCAGTCTTAAGGGGGTGGGGATTCAACCCCATTCTTTTCGGGCCCGGGTCTTTGGTCTTGGGGTCTTAGCTGCAAACTGCACTCTAAGCGTCCATGGTACACGGGGGAGAGGGGGAACAAAGACCCGGGCCCCCCCCCTTTGTTCCCTTCAAACATCGCCCAAAAAAGCGGAAGCTCCTCACACATCATAATCCCAACCGGTGGTCTGTCAAACCACCCAAGCGGAAAATCCGCCAAATCAAATAACACTGCAAGCAAAACATCGCACGAAACACAGAACAAACAAAACACATAACCAACAAAACCAAACCAAACCAAGGCAAACCAAAGCAAACCAAACCAAATCAACAAACAAAAAAAAAGCCAACCAACCAGACCAGACCAGACCAGACCAGACCAGACCAGACCAGACCAGACCAGACCAGACCAGACAGCCAACCAACCAACCAACCAACCGAGACCACACTAGACCAGACCAGCCCAACCAACCAACAAGCAAACAGACAAACAAACAAACAACACAAACAAGTAAATATTCCAAACAACCACAAATAGAACCCAACTCATTTGCCGGAAAGACCTACAGTAGAAACAAAAGCTTCATCTTCTGTAACCTTGACTAAATATGGACCGAAACCGGAACCAAAGTGTCAAAAGGTCGATTGGCTCTGGGCAACTTGGCCAAAATGCAACAAAACGGCCGACCCAAGCCCAATCCAAGCCCAAAACCCCGGCCGAAACCAAGCCCAAGCCTAAACCCCGAAGAGAGCAAAACGCAAATGAGTCGCAATCAAAACCTGGTACTAAAATGGTCTACCCAGAACCATGTAAAGGATTAAGAAGGCGGCCGAAGCTATTTATGGTTGGGATCGTCCCTTACTAACCGTCATTCACCCGGGTGTTGATTGTGGCTCACATGAATCTCCAAAGCCAAACCCAATTCCGGCGCTCGTTCGAGAGCAGGGGTGAAGAGAGCCCACAGGCGAGAGAAAGCCGAGGCGCCGGCTCTTGCAAAAGCTCCTGGAAGTCGGCTTCCGGGTCACCTCAACCGAGCTCCGTTTTGGCGAGCCCAACAAGCCAAGCCCAAGCTACCCGGAAGGGAAAACGCTAGCTTGGAACCTGTGTGCGCTCAAATGTGGCCATGGGAAAAAAGGGCATCCTGTTTTGGTTGGTTGACTTTCAAGGAGAACCCTTCCCCAAAAAAAAGAAAGAGGGCACCACTGGAAACTAGGTATAGTGGCTATATCAGAGGTATTTAAAAACTCCATGTTGCCACGGTAGTGGTTTGGGAGCAGTCTTAGATTCTCGCAACCCAATGTGAGAAGTGCGTCCGTTTTGTGGACTTCTGGCCCCCTATTCCCCTGATTAACTTGAAACCCCGCGTGAACACCAGCATTTGTAGAGACAACTCCTGTTGATGGAACCTCCCCCCCCCTTCGGGGGCCCCAGGTTAAAAGTTTTTACAGAGTGCACAACCTTCTTGACACCAGGTAGAACTGAAAGTCGATTGCACCAATTCCCCCCATTTTGGTCACTCGTCATCCCCTTTACTTAGCCACATCTACTTTAATGGCGTGACTGGCCATGCCTTTGGCAAAACGCCGTTCGCAAATTGGAAATGAAGAACCCCCGTCAAACGCAGTGAAAGTAAAGAGAGCTGGCAATCAGGGGTATGTGCGCATATCAACCTCAAAAGCCAATCTATACGGGAAAAGTACCGTATCCCCAAGCAAAGAACCTTCATCATGTGTGCGCTCGTCTTCTCCTTGTTTGAGCTCGTTGTGATTTGCTCGGAGCCAAAAACCAACTCCGTTCGAAAGTCTGGAATGCGGGATCTGGACAAATTGTTTTAACAAAGCTTTCATCTCTGCCCTTGTGGCTTCGCTCATGCGGAGTGATCCGGCTAGCTCACCACGTGCGTCAGTTCACCGCATCGCTCCTGTCCCCCTCTGCCGCTTTGCAGCCGAGAAGCACTTCGCCGCAAAGTTGGCCAGGAGGTACTGGTTGCCAACCTGCGAGTTGACCCTTAACAGGTTGGACGTCCGCAGTTTCATTTTTCGGCTGCCTGTTTACGTGGCAGGACCCTCGGTGGCCAACTACATGCTTGGATTTGTGTTCTCACGATTGCCCCATCAAAGTTCATAGCTAGTGATCAAGTCTTGCCCCTCAAAACGGAACTTGGAACTTCAAGCGGAACCCGCATGGGGGAGGATCGGCAAAATCAAAACCGCCAGGGTTGGGGGGGGCCGGGGGGCCTCCCATCCCATCTTACCAAAGCCCAAAGCGCCTTTCTGTTGCCCTTCCAACCCTTGGTAGCTACCCACAAAAAAAACACTCATCAAAACCAAACGACCCAAACACATGCCAACACATGTGTCAAAACGGCGACCCTAAAAATGGTTGTCCATCTGGCTTCCCTTTAAAGGATTCTGAGCAGGGTACCTCAAAAGAAAACAAACCTTTTTACATGCCTCTCTGAGAACAGCCTCTCGGATTTGGAAGTCTTTGGGAAGCTTCCTGGAATGCAAAGCACGGCCAGGAGAATCACTTCATGCTTGGAGCGTCAAAGGCCAACAATTGGTTCACAAAGCCGCCCTACGGATCTAAAACCAGAAATCCAGTGACCCCTGAATCAGCTGGCATTTTCTTGGCCACCAACTTGCGAGGTGGTTCCCCAGTAAAATTCATAGCCACCTTTCTGCTTCCCTCTGTTTGGTTGTTTGGATGTGTAGTTAGGCTCGGAAATTCCTTGTGTTAACCTCTACCAGGGGTCCAATGTTCCAATCCTCAACCCCCCGGGCTCCGACCCGCCCCTTTTGGGGCATGTGGATTCGGACGAACTCCCGCACCACCCTTCACACACCAGGGGGTTTCGATATGATAGGCCCGTAAAAACCGGAACACACGTTCTGGTTTCAACCATGGTTTCTGAACGGCTCACGGGCCCTCAAGGTTCTGAAGGCTCATGGGCCCTAAAGGGGGGCTATGGGGAGGGGGCTATCCCCTATTGAGCCCTTAAGGCCTTATTAAGGGGCTTATCCTTGGGTTATCCTGGGATAGCCCCCCCCCATAGCCCCCCTGAAGATTCCATGAACGGTGGTGCGAAACGGAGGTCGCAACCATCCACAGAACTTCCATCTGCTTAAGTCCCCTGGAAAATATATATATATATATATATATATGTATATATATATATATATTTTTCCAGTAGTGAAATCGATTCCCTTTACAACCAACAGGGGGGAGGAAAAAAAACTTAACCAAATGGAAGAGCATCTTCCTTTGTTTCCAGTATGACACCTTCATAGACCTCTAATTTGATTAGACCTCCTTGGGGAATCCTTTTCTCTTGTTTGGGACCCCCTCTTTCTCCGCCAGGCGGTTCCCTTGTATCTTTTTTTTTTGAACACCCCCAGCCATCCAGCGCCAAGTGGCGACACCACCGCCCTGACTCACAAGGCGTCTCAGGAAGCTGCGCATCTGCGAGGCGTCCCTGGCGCATCGATCCGGGCCGTACTCCGAAGGGCTTTTCAAACTGCCTAGACAGCCAAGTTGCTGTTTTTGAGTCACTGTTGCTGGTTTTTGAGGTAAAATGCATCGAAACCAAAAAAACAACAACTGGCGATCCAGCTGGGGTATCAAAGTGGTTTCAAAGTGGTGCAGGATTTCGTCCATCCACGGTAGGTACCCAAGATGAAACCCTGATAAGTGCGGTCCCCTGGTGTACTTTTGATCCATACCTAAATGGCTCTCAGGACTCCGCTGCTGCAAAAAGACTCGAATGCGGAGAATGAAGCTCAAGCTTTGGAGTTGGCCCCCGCCCCAGGGGCCGAAAAGCAAAAGCTGATCTTTCGAACTCTTGGCGTGGAAGCAACACACTGCATTTTGTTTCTTGCAGCCCCCTGCCTAAAAATGGACAGAACCAAGGAAACCTCAAAACCTAAAAACATGCCAACAACATCCAACCGCGGCTTCCGCCTGGTGGAGGCCACCTTTCGGAAGCCGTCCTCCGTCAGCTCCGGCAGCACACAGCTCTTCTTGGCCGCCTGGGCTCAGAAACCAAAATGGAAGCGCCGAATCATTTCGAAAAGTCGCAGAAAAAACAGAATTCTCGGTTGCTAACTCTGCTCCACTGCTAAAGGTTTTTAACTTTTAGTGGCTTAACACGTTAACTTAACACGGAAAACCCAAATTGGTTGGCAAAAAGTGAAAGTCCTCACATCCAAGCAAACTGCACCTCTGAAAAGGACACACCCATATTAAAAACACAGTAAGTGGGTAACTCCACCCGCTAACACTCGAACCCTACCCCACCCCTCACCCCCGCTTTTCGTTCTCCCAGCTGGGTGATGGCTTCAGCCGCACCTCCGCCAAGCAAGGGCGGTAAAAGGCTTCAACACTGCCTGAAATCAATTTGACCTGTTCAAATTCTAGAAAAAGGTTTAGATGTGGCGAATTTGTGGATCCACCCCTGCAGGATATCAAAAGAGAACTAAAAGATTACAAGAAAAAGCGCAAATCCAAACCATCTTCTGTCCAATTTGGATGTTCAACCCACCGAGCATTTCCCTAACCACTGATGGTAGCACCGTAGTTCCCCTTTAGGCAAATTTGGAACAACCACCGGCTAGCAACCCACCTCAAGCAGGCTATATTTCACCATGGCAAACATGGCAAGGGGCTGATTCCACTTGACCCAGTTATAACCACGGCTACAACGTGTAACCTACTAAGTGGGTACATCCGGAACCAAAAACGGGGTGCAATCCAAGTATTCAAAGGACAGCAAAGCCCTTTGCAGGTTCCTGTTGAAACTTCCCTTTGGTGCAACAAAATCACAGCCTATCGCAATGGAGAGACCCACATGCGGGCATTTCTGAAAAACTAATCGAGCACCTTAAACAATAAGCCCGGGTGACACCCCCACTCTGGAACCCTCCGGAACCCAACATGAAATCTGCTCCAAACCAGCCAGCCAGCCCAAAGCAGGTGTCGTCTCCAACAATTTGTGGGGCATCCACCATTTAAGACCGAACGGCGTCTCCAGGCAAACGCTAACCCAACTCAAGGGAAGATCCTCTCACCTGCCCCTATGAAACCTGGAAATAGATGGCTGCACTTTTGGAACCTTGGCCAAATTTGGACCAACATGAGAAAACCAAAAGGTCGATTCGCTTCGGGCCATCCCCGTGGCGCCCTCGCTGCCAGGCTGCGCCGTCGTGCGCTTCCCGGTTCGCACAGCACTGCTGCTGCCCCATGGCGATTTTTACACGGGGGTGGCGATCCGTCTGTCGACGCTTGCGGCTGCAGGTGACAAACATGAGTAGATTTGGCTAAACAAAGTGCCCCAACCCCCTATTCTATTTGCTTCGCTCATATTACCCTGGTTGCAAGTCGTCGCCTGACAGCATGCAATGAGGACACTATGTCATCTGACTCCCGCCCCCACAACCCCCCCCCCCCCCCCGCCCCCCCCAAGACCTGTTCTTGGACGCTCCATCCATCTCTATACCTCTTGAAGCGTGACATCAACAGAAACAGGTTCGGGGGAAACACCAACATCCCGAGCACGAAATAGGCATACAGTACAAGGACGTGTGATCCTGGTCCGTGACAAGTGCTGCCTACTTTGCCAGCATATCGCAAACTGCCTAGAGGTATTTTGAAAGCTCCGATGCAAGTGATATGCTCGCGTGAAGGCGAAGCTTTTGCACCAAACCCAGAAGGCCCAACAAAGATCAAGTCTGTATTGGACCTTTTGGATCTTTTGGACCAAAACCGGAAGGCCGAAACAAATCAGGTCTGTCTGTTGTTTTTGTTTTGGGGGGGGAGGGGGGGGAGGCTGAGTTTTGCTTAAAAGAGATCGGAGGTCTCGTCATAAATTTGATGCGCCTCGATAAGCGAAGAGCGCACACCCACGTCAGCCATCAAGCTCCTGGCAGGCCAGAACCATCAAAACCAGAGGCAGGATGGTGAACTTGTGATCGGTGCGATAGAAACCCGGGTGTTGGTAATGAACCCAGGGATTCTCGAAAAAAAAGGAAACCACTGGATGGATGGATGGATGGGATGGGATGGGATGGGATGGGATGGGATGGGATGGGATGGGATGGGATGGGATGGGGTGGGGTGGGGTGGGGTGGGGTGGGATGGGATGGGATGGGATGGGATGGGATGAAATGGGCTGGGCTGGGCTGGGCTGGGCTGGGCTGGGCTGGGCTGGGCTGGGCTGGGCTGGGATGGATGGGATGGGATGGGATGGGATGGAATGGAATGGATGGTTTATAGCAATCATTCCAACTCATTCCCTGCTGAGAACCAGCAAGTGAACTCCTTTTTGCTATCTCCAAAACGAAACCGCCATTCTGGAGGAGCTCTCACTTTGTAAAGGGGTCTACCCAAAGCCATGGCAAACAATAAGGACGCACCGTGGCAAGGGGGCTGCCAGCCTTCAGGCATCGCTGCGTATACTCATATAAGCTATAGGTAACCCCCAACTATATCACCCAGCTTTTAGTCCCCGCAAATTCACGGATGGACTGCTCAGAAGCAGGTGCCGATCTGCTAAAAACGATGGGTTCCATGTTGATCTGCAAAGAGAAGCACTCAGCGGGGTATTGCCAAGAGTGCTTTGCCGTAAACGCGACGGTCCTTTTCAGGAGGGCATCTAAGTTCCCAAGCGACAACTGGGCCGTCCTTTTGAGGTAGGCGTATGCAACATGAGCCTAGATGCATCCGGCCAGATGACCATAACTCCCTTGCTGGAAAAAAGAGGACTCCAGACACCTCCTTTGGGTGCCTAATGCCTCAACCTGACCTTGGAGGTTCCTTCCTGGGTTGATGCTATTGGGGGCTCCTGAAAAGTAAATCCAGGTTTTAGTCCTCGTTTCCATTCACCTGAGCAACCCATTTTCCCCAAATGCTCTTCGCGGTTTCGGGCGAGCCCATCGCAGCCCTGTCTCAGACTATTGAGGCTACCCCTTTTAAGATTGTAAAACCACCACCCAACCGGAATGCAACCTTTTTCCTCAAAACCAGCTACAGGAAATTCTACAGGAAACCCGAAAGAAATAATTTGGCCGATGTCCTGGTTCAGGGAGACACCCTAGACTTAGCTCACTTGCCCAAAGGATCCAGAAATAGAAGTTGGCCACTAGTTGGAACCCAAATAAGCCCGACAGGAGGAGTCAAATCAAGATGGTGGCTTTGAGCAACTGCGAAAGTGGAGAAACCTCGGTGTTCTTCTACTTTCCTGCCCAGGCTCGTGGCTAGAAACCAAAAGCTCAGATCCGGTCGATTCGCTTTGGGCTGAGTTTAGGGGCCTCGGTGACCCCTCCCACTCGGCTCGGGATCGGCCTAAAGGCGACCACGCTGACCTTCTTGAAGTGAGCGCGCCGGGCGGCTTCGTCCTGAGCTCGACATGGGTTTGTCAACGAACCTGGCTGCCTGGGCCGGAAGGAGGCAGTGTAAACAGGTGGTTTATGTTCCCCTAAGTGATGATGCTTCCCCACTCAGCCCAGGGACACCCCCCTTATTTTTGTTAAAAAAACTGGGGTTCCTTCACCCGGGTCAAAATCCCAAACTCCCCTCTAGAAACCAGTCATTCCCTCTAAAAGCAGGTCCAACTCCGGTCAAATCCTTCCAGAAACCGGCAAAATCCACCCCTCCAGAAACCAGTCAAATTCCCTACCCAAGCTCGCTGCCATTCTGTAGCTCTCTGCAGCTCTCGTTCTGGCCCTTGAAGCCATGTGGAAACGCAGACATGCACCCACCCTCTACCTTGGAAACCAGCTCATGCATTTCGGTTCCGATTCACTCAGTCTAGTAAACACAAGGCTTCAAGGCAAACTTGAAAATAACCTATAGGACCCTGCCCCCAAACTCAAAATGAACATGATTGTAACTTGCTGGCGCTCAGCAGGGAATGAATGGCCTCCCGAGTTTAGGCGTAGAACATTTTTTTAATAGGGGGCATTCCCTGCCTATCGAACCAGCAAAATAACTACAAATCATGTCAAGCACTGGATGAGCAGAAGCATCGAGTGAATACCATCAAGCAAGGACGGTGCAAGTTGGCTGACGAAAACTCCCATATTTCACTGCCCTCTCAGAATGGTCATAGGTTCGGAGCAAGCCTCATCGGGGCTAAGGGGGAGGGAGGGGAGGGGGAGGGCCCAGCCTCGTGCGTCAGTTTTTTGTTGGGTTGCGGAACCCCATTCTGGTTTGCCGCGGCTGAGGGAACACTACAGTTTCCCTTTGGCTTCCCGTAGCAACTACAAAAAAGTACATGTCACCAAATCCAAATGGGTACAAATGCGTCCCTCCAAAACCGACTGTGACCAAGGCTCCTCGAAGATGATTCGAAGCTTTCGCAGCTGATGCAGGTTGCAGCACCTAGGCTGCCAGATGGTGTTGTGTTTTCCCTGTGATTTTTGCGGCCGGCGTGGTCCAAACCCTGAAAAGCACGGAACTCCAAAGATGGCACCCCTATTTGGACCGTCGGCATGGAGAGAGCGCTCTCGCGCGCATAGACCCTGGGTGTCCACCTTGTGTTCCTCCATCTAAGACGGTTCCGCAGAGAAAAACGGGGGATCAGAGTGGCACCCTGCATGGAACCGCAAACAGGGGTCCCATTCCTCTGAACACACCAAACTCCAGTGCTCCCGTGGGACATCACTCACCCGCTAAGGGTCTCTGAGGGCCTAAGGGGTGACAACCAAAAGGGTTCCTGTCACTTCGGCCGGGCGAGTCTGCCGCCCCTGGGCGCACGCCAAGTCCGACAGGGTCAGTATTTAATAATTATTTGGCACATGTAACACACATACACACACACACACTCATACAAGTGAAACCACTCGCGCCAATGTGTTTTTTCCTGATCTCCCTTTCAGAAGCCCTAATGGCTCAAATCCCATGCTTGAAGTTTGAACTTCAACTCTCGCGCCCCAGCCTTGCAAGAAAAGGCAAAAACAAAACAAAAACACATCCTAAAGACGTCGTACAGCCTTGGCTTGGACAAGTCAAAAGCATTCCACATGTTTTGCTGCTGCTGCTGCTGCTGTGTTTCTTGGCAGTATCCGTACTGCGGGATTGCTGCCTCCGGGGGGGCGCCGAGGCGTGCCGCCTCAGCCGTTGTAGCGCTGCTCAAGCAGCCTTGCTCGGATGCCCGCCGCCCGTATGAGGACATCCGTGTTTTGCTGAGTGCTCAGCTGCGGCGCCGGCCATGCGAGAGCCGCCTGGAGCGTGGTCGTCGGCACTGCCGTGTGCCTGTCTTGCAGTGCGGTGCAATCCCAGACCTTGTGCTTGAAGTCTGGCACTGTTTGTGCGTGGCAATTGTCACATCGCGTGGGAGCGGGTGTCCCATCGATGATTGCCCTAGCTGCAGTCGACACGGAATGGCCACTGCATTCCACATGTTTTGAGCCTTGCCGACGGGTAACCAGAAGCAATGAATAACGTGACTCCCTTCCTGCCGGGGAGGCCTGCGTGTTGACCGTGATTCCACCACCCCGCTCCCCCGAACTCTCCATCGGCCGAATCGGAGGGGGGGGTCCTGAGTCGGTCTATTGGACTTTCCGCCTTGGTTAGGCATCTTTATTTTGCAGGTGTTCTACTGAAATGCATGATATGCCCAAATGGGTGTGTCAAATTCAACCACCAGGATATGTAGGATATGGACCACTGGCTTTCGTCCATGTGTCCATGAGGCAACCCAGTTTGGGGTTTTGACCAACAGTCAAATGAGTGTCTCTTTGCCTTTTTTGGGGTTCGCTTAAAGGGACAGCAACAGAAATCCACCCATGATAGAGAATTGTTTCCCCTGATATCAACAGCTTACTCCCCGAGTTCAAGTCCCGGAGCGAGGCGCTCCAAGAGCTCGTTGATCAGCTCGCCCTTGTAAAACGCCCGGGCGGAGCCGCCTGAGAAAAACCAGCGACCCCAGGCTAGGTGGCCTTTTGGAAAAATAGATACCCCTGGCAAATGGAACAACACCCACCTACACCAGTGCCATCTATTTTTAACCAGGCTCACATAAAAAGGACACCTATGGACCCGAGCATCAGCCAAAGATCCTCTTCAGGTCGAGTCAGTCTGAGACCCAAAGCAACAAGGGGGTCTCGCTTCCGGTCGAGCTTGGCCAAAAGTCCAATGACTTGTTGACCCCAGGCAAGAAGGCGTTCTCGCTTTCGATGTCGATTCGCGGAGGAGAACAAAAAAAAACGTCTGATGACTTGTTCTTTGTCACCAAAACGGCAACCCTGGTCTGAAAGCACACACCGGCAGAGTAAGTGCATAGTTGCCGCTTTGAGGGCAGAACCTTCACATGGGACGCCCAGGAAGCCTCCGTTTGCAGGAGAATCTCTGTGTGGTTTGGACCCGTTCTCGGTTGCTTTCTGCTCCCCTGCTAAAAGTTTAACTTTTAGTGGTTTAAGTCCTAACATCCAAGCAAAATGCACCAAAGTGTTTGGTGGACATGAGCCACATGGGGAGGGAAAGCGTCTTTGGCCATCATGCACGTCTCTGGGCTGTCATCAGATCCCCTGCAAGTTTAACTTTTCGTGGGTTCACAACGAAACCCAACCACTAAACCAACTTAAAATAACTAAAAACCTAAGGAAGCGGACGGCTGGGAACCGGCATGTTTTCTGGGCATCATGCTGCTCCGAAATGGCGGAATTGCGCTGTGTTTTTTGTTTTTGTGTTTTGTTTTTTTTTGGTGGCTTCTCAAAACCAAAGGAACAATCTTGGTGACTTCGCAAGAACGGATGAGGGGCTGTCCTTAGAATCCAAAGATGGCAACGCGGCCCTTGGGAAGTCCAACCGCTGTCTAACCCACAGACACCCAAATGGCCGAGCTGCTAATGAGACTGCCCAGCGTGTCCTGCGTTCTGGAAAGCAGCCCTTTGCAAAGCATGGTGCTCCCCCGCAAATTAAGCTGGAACCAATTCTTGGGGTCCCCAAATAGATATCTACAAATCATGGGTTCTTGGGTTACATGTCAATCCGCAGAGTGCTCCTGCAACTCTGCATTGGCTCAAAGGACGCAAAAACGACAACAAATCAAAGAATCAAAGGGACGGTGCTTTTTCCCACACCAACTGGAACAAATGCGGGTGGGGATCCCATCCCCATGCTAACCCTCGGAGAACAGCAAGCTACAGCTTGTTGCCTCACACTCTTTCCAAATATTTCCAACAATCAAGTCTTGGAGGAGCATCCTCCTGAAAAAGACCCTTGTCCACTTCTTTGGAAAAGGGTTAGCCCTCCATGCTCAAAAGCCACAAAACTCCCAATTGAACTCCCCTTTGAACATTGCCCAGCCAAGGTCAAGGGGACACTCCTTTAAACCACGAAAGGGGAACAGTACAAACCCTCGGGTATGTCGAACAGTTCTTAGAAAGCACCCCGCCGCTCTTCTCTTTAGCCCTCGGCGTGGCCCGGCTGGCGCTATGAGACACACACGCCCAAAGAGCATGCCTCTGGGACCCTGCCTCCACTGGGCTGTCCAAAATGATCCCCTGCTAAAGGTTAAACCTTTAGTGGGTTTAAAGCAACTAAAAGCAGCTAAAAGCAGCTAAAAAACAACTGAAAGCAACGAAAAGAAACCAACCACTAAACCAACTAAAACCCAACCACTAAACCAACTAAAGCCAACTAAAAGCAACTAAAAGCTTAAGGAACCGGACGTCTGGGTTCCCAGCCCCCAGCCCGCCAAGTCAAAGGTTGCCCCAAATCCATCGGATTCACATCATGGCCACCGGGGATTTTTTTCGACAGCCATCGACCCGAATGTAGACCGGGGATATTCAACAGAACCCAATTGATTCAAATCAAGCGATTGATTTGATCGGGGGGGAACAACGGCGCAACCCAATTTTGGAGGTTGCCCAGACAACCTTTGGAAAACGCAAGCCCCACAACTGCGAATGGCGGCAGGTTTGTGCAATACTGCGGACGGACAAGATCATGCACAAGTTGGGATGTTTGAAATCTTCTTCCTTCTAGCATAGGACCACCTATCAACTGAGCTGCGAAGAGGAATCCAGAGTTTCACGTAACATGGAGGCTTCCAGACCTTGTTGGTTGCTTTTCCTGCTTTTGACGTTCTCAGGTTGCTTTTCCTCTTTTGGGGGGTCACGGAGTTAGGTCTGGGATTTAGGTTTAGGGTTTAGGGTTTTGAGGTCTAGGATTTAGGTGGAAGACTTAGGTTTAGGAATTTGGTTTAGGATTTAGGCTCAGGGCTTTTAGGTTTAAGGTTTTAGGTTTAGGATTTAGGTTTAGGATTTTTAGGTTTACGGTTTATAGGTTTACGGTTGTTTAGGTTTAGGATTGTTAGGTTTAGGGTTCAGGGTTTAGGGTTTAGGGTTTAGAAATTAGGTCTAGGGTTTGGGTCTAGGTTTTGAGGTTTTATGGTTTTTAGGTTTAGGATGTAGGTTTAGGTTTAGGATTTAGGCCTAGGGTTTTTAGGTTTAGGATTTAGGTTTAGGAGTTAGGTTTAGGGTTTTGAGGTCTAGGATTTGGGCTTAGGGTTTTTAGGTTTAGGATTTAGGTTTAGGGTTGGCGCCTTTTAGTGTTCCTGCTGGCGGGATTCCTTTTAGGGTTCCTGCTGGGGGGATGTCTTTCCGGGTTCCTGCTGGCGGGGCGCCGTTTAGGGTTCCTGCTGGCGGGTCTTTTAGGGTTCCTGCTGGCGGGGTGCCTTTGAGAGGCCACGGATTTAGGTCTAGGATTTAGGTTCAGGATTTAGGTTCGGTTTAGGTTTAGGATTTAGGCTTAGGGTTTTTAGATATAGGAGTTTAGGTTTAGGGTTTAGGTTTCGGATTTCGGCTTAGGATTTTAGGTTTAGGATTTAGGTTTATAGTTTTTAGGTTTGGACACATTTTGGCTCAAATGTAGAGAAGTTCCCATTTGGAGCTCCAAAAGCGACATTTTGGAGCCGGCCATGGAAATGGCAAGTCTCTTGGCTCAAATGCAAAGAATTTGTGATTTGGAGCTCCAAAAGCGACATTTTGGAGCTGACCCTGGAAATGACCGTTCTTTACTAGAGTTTATATAAAAATTACACATTTTTGCTGAAACGGAAAGAGTTCGCCATTTGGAGCTCCAAAAGGAACATTTTGGGCCTGGCCTGGAAATTGACGGGCACTAAACGAGCACTAGACGAGCACTAGACAGCCTGTCTAGTGCTCGTCTGGTGCTCGTCTAGCGCTCGTCTAGCGCTCGTCTAGTGCTCCATCTAGCGCTCGTCCAGTGCTGCGTCCAGCGCCCGTCTCTCTTCTATCCCCGGAAATTTTCCGGAAATTTCCGGCGTTGTGCCCTCCCTAGAGCCTCTTGTCTAGTGCTTGTCTAGTGCTCGTCTGGCGCTCGTCTCGCGCTCGTCTAGCGCTCGTCTAGTGCTCCACCTAGTGCTCGTCTAGTGCTCCGTCCAGCGCCCGTCTAGAGCTCTTCTATCCCCGGAAATTTTCCGGGAATTTCCGGGGTTGTGCCCTCCCTAGAGCCTTCTGGCGCTCCCAGCGCTCGTCTCGTCTAGTGCCCTAGTCGTCTGCTCGTCTAGCGCTCGTCTAGTGCCCGTCTAGTGCTCGTCTAGTGCCCGTCTAGTGCTCGTCTAGTGCCCGTCTAGTGCTCGTCTAGTGCCCGTCTAGTGCTCGTCTAGTGCCCGTCTAGTGCTCGTCTAGTGCCCGTCTAGCGCTCGTCTAGTGCCGTCTAGTCTAGTGCTCGTCTAGTCGTCTAGCGCTCGTCTAGTGCCCGTCTAGTGCTCGTCTAGTGCCCGTCTAGTGCTCGTCTAGCGCTCGTCTAGTGCCCGTCTAGCGCTCGTCTAGCGCCCGTCTAGTGCTCGTCTAGTGCCCGTCTAGTGCTCGTCTAGTGCCCGTCTAGTGCTCGTCTCGTCTGGTGCCCGTCTAGCGCTCGTCCAGTGCCCGTCCAGTGCTCGTCTAGTGCTCGTCTAGTGCTCGTCTAATGCTCGTCCCCGTCTAGTGCTCATTACTGCTCGTCTAGTGCTCGTCTAGTGCCCGTCTAGTGTTCGTCTAGTGCTCGTCTAGTGGTCTAGTGCTGCCCGTCTAGTGCTCGTCTAGTGCCCGTCTAGCGCTTGTCTAGCGCCCGTCTAGTGCTCGTCTAGTGCCCGTCTAGTGCTCGTCTAGTGCCCGTCTAGTGCTCGTCTAGTGCCCGTCTAGCTCGTCCAGCGCCCGTCTAGCGCTCGTCTGGTGCCCGTCTAGTGCTCGTCTAGCGCCCGTCTAGTGCTCGTCAGTGCTCGTCGAGCGCTCGTCTAGCGCCCGTCTAGTGCTCGTCTAGTGCCCGTCTAGCGCTCGTCTAGTGCCCGTCTAGTGCTCGTCTAGTGCCCGTCTAGTGCTCGTCTAGTGCCCGTCTAGTGCTCGTCTAGTGCCCGTCTAGTGCTCGTCTGGTGTCCGTCTAGTGCTCGTCTAGTGCTCGTCTAGTGCTCGCTTAGTGCCCGTCTAGTGTCGTCTAGTGCCCGTCTAGTACTCGTCTAGTGCTCGTCTAGTGCCCGTCTAGTGCTCGTCTAGTGCTCGTCTAGTGCTCGTTTAGCCCGTCTAGCGCTCGTCTAGTGCTCGTCTAGTGCTCGTCTAGTGCCCGTCTAGCGCTCGTCTAGTGCCCTAGTGTCTAGCGCTCGTCTAGTGCCGTCTGGTGCTCGTCTAGTGCTCTGTGTAGTGTCTCGTTCTCGTCTAGTGCTCGTCTAGTGCCCGTCTAGTGCTCGTCTAGTGCCCGTCTAGTGCTCGTCTAGTGCTCGTCTAGTGCTCGTCTAGCGCTCGTCCAGCGCTCGTCTAATTCCCGTCTAGTGCTCGTCTAGCGCCCGTCTGGCGCTCGTCTGTGCCCGTCTTGCGCTCGTCTAGTGCCCGTCTAGTGCTCGTCTAGTGCCCGTCTAGCGCTCTAGTGCCCGTGTGCTCGTCTAGCGCTCGTCTAGCGCTCGTCTAGTGCCCGTCTAGTGCTCGTCTAGTGCCCGTCTAGTGCTCGTCTAGTGCTAGTGCTCGTCTAGTGCTCGTCTAGTGCTCGTCTAGTGCTCGTCTAGCCCGTCTAGTGCTCGTCTAGTGCTCGTCTAGTGCTCGTCTAGTGCCCGTCTAGTGCTCGTCTAGTGCCCGCCTAGCGCTCGTCTAGTGCCCTAGTGCTCGTCTAGTGCCCGTCTAGTGCTCGTCTAGTGCCCGTCTAGTGCTTGTCTAGTGCTCGTCCAATGCCCTGTTTAGTGTCTCGTTCTCGTCTAGTGCCCGTCCAGTGCCCGTCTAGTGCTCGTCTAGTGCTCGTCTAGTGCTCGTCTAGTGCCCGTCTAGTGCTCGTCTAGTGCTCGTCTAGTGCTCGTCCCCGTCTAGTGCTCGTCTAGTGCTCGTCTAGTGCTGCCCGTCTAGTGCTCGTCTAGCGCCCGTCCGCTTGTCTAGCGCCCGTCTAGTGCTCGTCTAGTGCCCGTCTAGTGCTCGTCTAGTGCCCGTCTGCTCGTCTAGTGCCCGTCTAAGCTCGTCTAGTGCCCTAGTGCTCGTCCAATGCCCTGTTTGGTGTCTCGTTCTCGTCTAGTGCCCGTCTAGCCCGTCTAGTGCTCGTCTAGTGCTCGTCTAGTGCTCGTCTAGTGCCCGTCTAGTGCTCGTCTAGTGCTCGTCTAGTGCTCGTCCCCGTCTAGTGCTCGTCTGGTGCTCGTCTAGTGCTGCCCGTCTAGTGCTCGTCTAGTGCCCGTCTAGTGCTCGTGTAGTGCCCGTCTAGTGCTCGTCTAGTGCCCGTCTAGTGCTCGTCTAGTGCCCGTCTAGCGCTCGTCTGGTGCCCGTCTAGTGCTCGTCTAGTGCTCGTCTAGTGCTGCCCGTCCAGTGCTCGTCTAGTGCCCGTCTAGCGCTCGTCTAGCGCCCGTCTAAGCTCGTCCAGCGCCCGTCTAGCGCTCGTCTGGTGCCCGTCTAGTGCTCGTCTACGCCCGTCTAGTGCTCGTCTAGCGCTCGTCTAGCGCCCGTCTAGTGCTCGTCTAGTGCCCGTCTAGCGCTCGTCTAGTGCCCGTCTAGTGCTCGTCTAGTGCGCGTCTATAGTGCTCGTCTAGTGCCCGTCTAGTGCTCGTCTGGTGTCCGTCTAGTGCTCGTCTAGTGCTCGTCTAGTGCTCGCCTAGTGCCCGTCTAGTGTCGTCTAGTGCCCGTCTAGTGCTCGTCTAGTGCCCGTCTAGTGCCCGTCTGGTGCTCGTCTAGTGCTCGTCTAGTGCTCGTCTAGCGCTCGTCTAGTGCCCTAGTGCTCGTCCAGTGCCCGTCTAGTGCTCGTCTAGCGCCCGTCTAGTGCTTGTCTAGTGCTCGTCAAGTGCGTCTAGTGTCTCGTCTAGTGCTCGTCTAGTGCCGTCGTCTAGTGTGCTCGTCTAGTGCGTCCGTCGCGCCGTCTAGTGCTCGTCTAGTGCTCGTCTAGTGCCTCGTCTAGTGCTCGTCTAGTGCTCGTCTAGTGCTCGTCTAGTGTCTGCCCGTCTAGTGTCTCGTCTAGCGCTTGTCTGCCCGTCTAGTGCTCGTCTAGTGCCCGTCTAGTGCTCGTCTAGTGCCCGTCTAGTGCTCGTCTAGTGCCCGTCTAGCTCGTCCAGCGCCCGTCTAGCGCTCGTCTGGTGCCCGTCTAGCGCTCGTCTAGTGCCCGTCTAGTGCTCGTCTAGTGCTCCGTCCAGCGCCCGTCTAGAGCTCTTCTATCCCCGGAAATTTTCCGGGGGTTGTGCCCTCCCTAGAGCCTTCTGGCGCTTCCAGCGCTCGTCCAGTGCCCGTCTAGTGCTCGTCTAGTGCTCCTCTAATGCCCGTCTAGCGCTCGTCTAGCGCTCGTCTAGTGCGCTCGTCTAGTGCCGTCTAGCGTCTAGTGCTCGTCTAGTGCTAGTGCCGTCTAGCGCTAGTGCCCGTCTAGTGCTCGTCTAGTGCTCGTCTAGTGCTCGTCTAGCGCTCGTCCAGCGCTCGTCTAATTCCCGTCTAGTGCTCGTCTAGCGCCCGTCTGGCGCTCGTCTGTGCCCGTCTTGCGCCCGTCTAGTGCTCGTCTAGTGCTCGTCTCGTCTAGCGCCCGTCTAGCGCTCGTCTAGCGCCCGTCTAGCGCTCGTCTAGTGCCCGTCTAGTGCCCGTCTACTGCTCGTCTCGTCTGGTGCCCGTCTAGTGCTCGTCCAGTGCCCGTCCAGTGCTCGTCTAGTGCTCGTCTAGTGCTCGTCTAGTGCCCGTCTAGCCTAGTGCCCGTCTGGTGCTCGTCTGGTGCCCGTCTAGTGCTCGTCTAGTGCCCGTCTAGTGCTCGTCTAGTGCTCGTCTAGTGCTCTGTCTAGTGTCTAGTTCTCGTCTAGCGCTCGTCCAGCGCTCGTCTAATTCCCGTCTAGTGCTCGTCTAGCGCCCGTCTGGCGCTCGTCTGTGCCCGTCTAGCGCTCGTCTAGTGCCCGTCTAGCGCTCGTCTAGTGCCCGTCTAGCGCTCTAGTGCCCGTCTCGTCTCGTGCTCGTCTAGTGCTCGTCTAGTGCCCCTCTAGCGCTCGTCTAGTGCCCGTCTAGTGCTCGTCTAGTGCTTGTCTAGTGCCCGTCTAGTGCCCGTCTAGTGCTCGTCTAGTGCTCGTCTAGTGCTCGTCTAGTGCCCGTGTCTAGTGCTCGTCTAGCGCCCGTCTAGCGCTCGTCTAGTGCCCTAGTGCTCGTCTAGTGCCCGTCTGGTGCTCGTCTAGTGCCCGTCTAGTGCTTGTCTAGTGCTCGTCCAATGCCGTGTTTAGTGTCTCGTTCTCGTCTAGTGCCCGTCTAGTGCCCGTCTAGTGCTCGTCTAGTGCTCGTCTAGTGCTCGCCTAGTGCTCGTCTAGTGCCCGTCCAGTGCTCGTCCAGTGCTCGTCTAGTGCTCGTCTAGTGCCCGTCTAGTGCTCGTCTAGTGCTCGTCTAGCGCTCGTCCCCGTCTAGTGCTCGTCTACTGCTCTCTAGTGCCCGTCTAGCGCTTGTCTAGCGCCCGTCTAGTGCTCGTCTAGTGCCCGTCTAGTGCTCGTCTAGTGCCCGTCTAGTGCTCGTCTCGTCCAGTGCCCGTCTAGCGCTCGTCTGGTGCCCGTCTAGCGCTCGTCTAGTGCCCGTCTAGTGCTCGTCTAGCGCCCGTCTAGTGCCCGTCTAGCGCTCGTCTAGCGCCCGTCTAGTGCTCGTCTAGCGCCCGTCTAGCGCTCGTCTAGTGCCCGTCTAGTGCTTGTCTAGTGCCCGTCTAGTGCTCGTCTAGTGCCCGTCTAGCGCTCGTCTAGTGTCTAGTGCTCGTCTGGTGTCCGTCTAGTGCTCGTCTAGTGCTCGTCTAGTGCTCGCCTAGTGCCCGTCTGGTGCTCGTCTAGTGCCCGTCTAGTGCTCGTCTAGTGCTCGTCTAGTGCCCGTCTAGTGCTCGTCTAGTGCTCGTCTAGTGCTCGTCTAGCCCGTCTAGTGCTCGTCTAGTGCTCGTCTAGTGCTCGTCTAGTGCCCGTCTGGCGCTCGTCTAGTGCCCTAGCGCTCGTCTAGTGCCCGTCTAGCGCTCGTCTAGTGCCCGTCTAGTGCTCGTCTAGTGCTCGTCTAGTGCTCTGTGTAGTGTCTCGTTCCCGTCTAGTGCTCGTCTAGTGCCCGTCTAGCTTGTCTAGTGCCCGTCTAGCGCTCGTCTAGTGCTCGTCTAGTGCCCGTCTGGTGCTCGTCTAGTGCTCGTCTAGTGCTCGTCTAGTGCCCGTCTAGTGCTCGTCTCGTGCTCGTCCAGCGCTCTGTCTAGTCTAGTTCTCGTCTAGTGCTCGTCCAGTGCTCGTCTAGTGCCCGTCCAGCGCTCGTCTAGTGCTCGTCTAGTGCTCGTCTAGTGCCCGTCGTCCCCGTCTAGTGCTCGTCTAGTGCTCGTCTAGTGCTCCATCTAGCGCTCATCTAGTGCCCGTTTAGCGCTCGTCTAGCGCTCTTCTATCCCCGGAAATTTTCCGGAAATTTCCGGGGTTGTGCCCTCGTCCAGCGCTCGTCCAGTGCTCGTCTAATGCTCGTCTAGTGCTCCTCTAGCGCTCGTCTAGCGCCCGTCCAATGCTCGTCTGTGCTCGTCTAGTGCCCGTCTAGTGCTCGTCTAGTGCTCGTCTAGTGCCCGTGTGCTCGTCTAGTGCCCGTCTGGCGCTCGTCGCGCCCGTCTAGTGCTCGTCTAGCGCCCGTCTAGTGAGTGCCCGTCTAGTGCTCGTCCAGCGCCCGCCTAGTGCTTGTCCAGTGCCCGTCTAGCGCTCGTCTAGTGCCCGTCTAGCGCTCGTCTAGTGCCCGTCTGGTGCTCGTCTAGTGCCCGTCTGGTGTAGGATTTAGTCTAGGATTTAGGCTTAGGGTTTTTAGGTTTAGGATTTAGGTTTAGGGTTGGCGCCTTTTAGTGTTCCTGCAGGCGGGATTCCTTTTAGGGTTCCTGCTGGGGGGATGTCTTTCCGGGTTCCTGCTGGCGGGGCGCCGTTTAGGGTTCCTGCTGGCGGGTCTTTTAGGGTTCCTGCTGGCGGGGTGCCTTTGAGAGGCCACGGATTTAGGTCTAGGATTTAGGTTCAGGATTTAGGTTCGGTTTAGGTTTAGGATTTAGGCTTAGGGTTTTTAGATATAGGAGTTTAGGTTTAGGGTTTAGGTTTCGGATTTCGGCTTAGGATTTTAGGTTTAGGATTTAGGTTTATAGTTTTTAGGTTTAGGATTCAGGACACATTTTGGCTCAAATGTAGAGAAGTTCCCATTTGGAGCTCCAACAGCGACATTTTGGAGCCGGCCATGGAAATGGCAAGTCTCTTGGCTCAAATGCAAAGAATTTGTGATTTGGAGCTCCAAAAGCGACATTTTGCAGCTGGCCCTGGAAATGACCGTTCTTTACTAGAGTTTATATAAAAATGACACATTTTGCTGAAACGGAGAGAGTTGGCCATTTGAAGCTCCAAAAGGAACATTTTGGGCCTGGCCTGGAAATTGACGGGCACTAAACGAGCACTAGACGAGCACTAGACAAGCACTAGTGCTTGTCTAGTGCTCGTCTGGCGCTCGTCTAGCGCTCGTCTAGTGCTTGTCTACTGCTCGTCTAGTGCTCCGTCCAGCGCCCGTCTAGTGCTCTTCTATCCCCGACATTTTTCGGGTCTGTGCCCTCCTAGAGCCTCTTGTCTAGTGCTTGTCTAGCGCTCGTCTGGTGCTCGTCTAGCGCTCGTCTAGCGCTCGTCTAGTGCTCCATCTAGTGCTCGTCTAGTGCTCCGTCCAGCGCCCGTCTAGTGCTCTTCTATCCCCGGAAATTTTCCGGAAATTTCCGGGGTTGCGCCCTCCCTAGAGCCTTCTGGCGCTCGTCCAGTGCTCGTCTAGTGCTCGTCTAGCGCCCGTTCTAGTGCTCCTCTAGTTTGCCCGTAGTGCTCGGTTAGCGCCCGCTAGCGCTCTAGCGCTCTAGTGCCCCTAGTGCTTGTCTAGTGTTCGTCTAGTGCTGTCTGTGTGCCGTCTAGTGCTCGTCTAGTTGCCCTGTGTCTAGTTGCTCGTTCCAAGTGCCCGTCTAGCGCTGTCTAGTGCCATGTCTTGTGCTCGTTCTAGTGCCGTTCTAGTGTCGTCTAGTTGCCCGTTCTAGTGCTCGTCTTAGTTTGCCAGTTCTATGTGCTCGTCTAGTGCCCCGTCTAGCGCTCGTCTAGCGGCCGGTTCTAGTGATAGTCTAGTGCACGTCTAGCGTCGTTTCTATGTGCCCGTTCTAGCGCTCGTCTCGTCTGGTGCCGTCTAGTGCTCGTCTCAGGCCCCGTAGTGATCGTCTAGTGCTATTTGTTGTCTAGTGCTCGTCAAATGCTCGTCCCCGTCTAGTGCTCATTACTGCTCGTCTAGTGCTCGTCTAGTGCCCGTCTAGTGTTCGTCTAGTGCTCGTCTAGTGCTCGCCTAGTGCCCGTCTGGTGCTCGTCTAGTGCCCGTCTAGTGCTCGTCTAGCGCCCGTCTAGTGCTCGTCTAGTGCTCGTCTAGTGCTCTGTCTAGTGTCTAGTTCTCGTCTAGCGCTCGTCCAGCGCTCGTCTAATTCCCGTCTAGTGCTCGTCTAGCGCTCGTCTGGCGCTCGTCTGTGCCCGTCTAGCGCTCGTCTAGTGCCCGTCTAGTGCTCGTCTAGTGCCCGTCTAGCGCTCTAGTGGTCTAGTGCCCGTCTGGTGCTCGTCTAGTGCTTGTCTAGTGCCCGTCTAGTGCTCGTCTAGTGCTCGTCTAGCGCTCGTCTAGCCCGTCTAGTGCTCGTCTAGTGCTCGTCTCGTGCCCGTCTAGTGCTCGTCTAGTGCCCGTCTAGCGCTCGTCTAGTGCCCCAGTGCTCGTCTAGTGCCCGTCTGGTGCTCGTCTAGTGCCCGTCTAGTGCTTGTCTAGTGCTCGTCCAATGCCCTGTTTAGTGTCTCGTTCTCGTCTAGTGCCCGTCTAGTGCCCGTCTAGCGCTCGTCTAGTGCTCGTCTAGTGCTCGCCTAGTGCTCGTCTAGCGCCCGTCCAGCGCTCGTCCAGTGCTCGTCTAGTGCTCGTCTAGTGCCCGTCTAGTGCTCGTCTAGCTCTTCTATCCCGGAAATAACCGGACCGGGGTTGTGCCCTCCCTATAGAGCCTTCTGGCGCTCGTCCAGTGCTCGTCCAGCGCTCGTCTAGTGCTCGTCTAGTGCTCCTCTAGCGCTCGTCTAGCGCCCGTCCAATGCTCGTCTGTGCTCGTCTAGTGCCCGTCTAGTGCTGTCTAGTGCCCGTCTGCTCGTCTAGTGCCCGTCTGGCGCTCGTCTAGCGCCCGTCTAGTGCTCGTCTAGTGCCCGTCTAGTGCTCGTCTAGTGCCCGTCTAGCGCTCGTCTAGTGCCCGTCTAGTGCTTGTCTGGTGCCCGTCTAGTGCTCGTCTAGTGCCCGTCTAGCGCTCGTCTAGTGCCCGTCTAGTGCTCGTCTAGTGCCCGTCTGGTTTAGGATTTAGTCTAGGATTTAGGCTTAGGGTTTTTAGGTTTAGGGTTTAGGTTTAGGGTTGCCGCCTTTTAGTGTTCCTGCTGGCGGGATTCCTTTTAGGGTTCCTGCTGGGGGGATGTCTTTCCGGGTTCCTGCTGGCGGGGCGCCGTTTAGGGTTCCTGCTGGCGGGTCTTTTAAGGTTCCTGCTGGCGGGGTGCCTTTGAGAGGCCACGGATTTAGGTCTAGGATTTAGGTTCAGGATTTAGGTTCGGTTTAGGTTTAGGATTTAGGCTTAGGGTTTTTAGAATAGGAGTTTAGGTTTAGGGTTTAGGTTTCGGATTTAGGCTTAGGATTTTAGGTTTAGGATTTAGGTTTATAGTTTTTAGGTTTAGGATTCAGGGCACATTTTGGCTCAAATGTAGAGAAGTTCCCATTTGGAGCTCCAAAAGCGACATTTTTGGAGCCGGCCATGGAAATGGCAAGTCTCTTGGCTCAAATGCAAAGAATTTGTGATTTGGAGCTCCAAAACCGACATTTTGGAGCTGGCCCTGGAAATGACCGTTCTTTACTAGAGTTTATAGCTAGAACGAAAAGAGTTCGCCATTTGGAGCTCCAAAAGGAACATTTTTGGGCCTGGCCTGGAAATTGACGGGCACTAAACGAGCACTAGACGAGCACTAGACAAGCACTAGTGCTTGTCTAGTGCTCGTCTGGTGCTCGTCTAGCGCTCGTCTAGCGCCTATCCCCGGAAATTTCGGAAATTTCCGGGGTTGTGCCCTCCCTAGAGCCTCTTGTCTAGTGCTTGTCTAGTGCTCGTCTGGTGCTGGTCTAGCGCTCGTCTAGCGCTCGTCTAGTGCTCCATCTAGTGCTCGTCTAGTGCTCCGTCCAGCGCCCGTCTAGTGCCTCTTCTATCCCCACTCCCTAGAGCCTTCTGCCGCTCGTCCAGTAGTGCTCGTCCAGTGCTCGTCTAGTGCTCGTCTAGTGCTCCTCTAGCGCTCGTCTAGCGCCCGTCCAATGCTCGTCTGTGCTCGTCTAGTGCCCGTCTCGTGCTCGTCTAGTGCCCGTCTAGTGCTCCGTCTAGCGCTCTAGTGCCCGTCTAGTGCTCGTCTAGTGCCCGTCTAGCGCTCTGTCTAGTGTCTAGTTCTCGTCTAGTGCTCGTCCAGTGCTCGTCTAGTTCCCGTCTAGTGCTCGTCTAGCGCCCGTCTGGTGCTCGTCTGTGCCCGTCTAGCGCTCGTCTAGTGCCCGTCTAGTGCCCGTCCAGTGCCCGTCCAGTGCTCGTCTGGTGCCCGTCTAGTGCTCGTCCAGTGCTCGTCTAGTGCTCGCCTAGTGCCCGTAGTGCCCGTCTAGTGCTCGTCTAGTGCTCGTCTAGCGCCCGTCTAGTGCTCGTCTAGTGCTCGTCTAGTGTAGTGCTTGTCTAGTGCTCGCCTAGTGCTCGTCTAGTGCCCGTCTAGTGCTCGTCTAGTGCCCGTCTAGCGCTCGTCTAGTGCCCTAGTGCTAGCGCCCGTCTAGCGCTCGTCTAGTGCCCGTCTAGTGCTCGTCTAGTGCTCTGTCTAGTGTCTCGTTCTCGTCTAGTGCTCGTCTAGTGCCCGTCTAGTGCTCGTCTAGTGCCCGTCTAGTGCTTGTCTAGTGCTCGTCTAGCGCTCGTCTAGTGCTCGTCTAGTGCCCGTCTAGTGCTCGTCTAGTGCTCGTCTATACTGCTCGTCTAGTGCCGTCTAGTTCTCGTCTAGTGCATGTCTAGTGCTCGTCTAGTGCCCGTCTAGTGCTCGTCTAGTGCTCGTCTAGTGCTCGTCTAGTGCCCGTCTAGTGCTCGTCTAATGCCCGTCTAGTGCTCGTCTAGTGCCCGTCTAGTGCTCGTCTAGTGCCCGTCTAGTGCTCGTCTAGTGCCCGTCTAGCGCTCGTCTAGTGCTCGTCTAGTGCCCGTCTAGTGCTCGTCTAGTGCTCGTCTAGCGCTCTGTCTAGTGTCTAGTTCTCGTCTAGTGCTCGTCCAGTGCTCGTCTAGTTCCCGTCTAGTGCTCGTCTAGCGCCCGTCTGGTGCTCGTCTGTGCCCGTCTAGCGCTCGTCTAGTGCCCGTCTAGTGCCCGTCTAGTGCCCGTCTAATGCTCGTCTGGTGCCCGTCTAGTGCTCGTCTAGTGCCCGTCTAGTGCTCGTCTAGCGCCCGTCTAGCGCTCGTCTAGTGCCCGTCTAGTCTAGTGCTCGTCTAGTGCCCGTCTAGTGCCCGTCTAGTGCTCGTCTAGTGCTCGTCTGTGCGTCTAGTGCCCGTCTAGCGCTCGTCTAGTGCCCGCTGGGAAGCGGCTTCGGCACTGAAAGCAGAAAAAGCAACCAAAACGGCGCCAAAACAGAAAAAGCAACCGCCTGCCTACTTATGCCACTAAAACAGGGCTTCCACTCCACTATGTTTGTCCGTCTTCTTGCGTCTATTCAGTCTATTCCGTGTTCTTTGTCTCTCTGTTGGTCTTGTTGCACAAGGACACCAAAACAACATGTATATAGTCCCCCAACCCTCAACATGTGGTTTTGTAGCAACCTGCAGCAAAACAGGTAAGCATTCTGATTGAGATTTCTCAGCGGGCCACAAAGAATGCGACGAGGATCCTCGGCTGGGCATAAACTGGCACTGACGCAGCCTTGCACTTTTGCACGCGCACACACACACACACACCGGTGTGGGCGTGGACATGCTGACTTCAGCTGTGCAAGCCAGGGTCTGCTCCAAAGCTTTGTCCTCAAACTTCAGCCGGCGATCAATGTCCCCAAACTCCTAAGCCAAGGCTGGAAGAGCTGAAAGGAAAACAACATGGCAGCTTGGAATCACATCGCTACGCAAACGCCTTCCCTGACGTCAGGTTGAGCCCCAGGGGCGTTCCATTTGCCAGTCAGGTTTCCGTGCCTTAGGCAACAAGCCCGCGATACATCTGTTGCAAGCATGCCCTTTCCCTGCATGGAGCCACGAGGCGGTGGCTGCGAATGGGCCCAAAAACGGGCTCAAGCTCGTGCAATCAGGGTGCAGCGGGTCGTAATTCCACGGCAAACCGGCAAAGCGGAACGTTGGGTCTGCCTCAGTGCAGATGAAACTTTTGGACGTGCTTGCACACGCCCACGTTCAATCTCATTCACATTATACGGCTGACGGCATCTGATGGGTTGCGGCCCCTCATCTCATTGCACACTTCCTCCGAGTGAAGGGAGTACTGTGACAATAGGAATGTTCTTGCCAAGTTGCGCGGGTAACTTCTAGTGGAGTTGCATGCTGCGGCCTTTGTATGCGGGGCTTGTGCAAGCCACCAGAAGAATCCAAACAGTGGCTGCAAAGCGTTCATGCGCTGGAGCTCCGGTGTCAAGGAAGACTCTTGAGCCTCTTTGCCAAGGCAGGTGCCGCACAGCTGTTGTCACGTGTAGCACGGTCCAGTTGGCGTTCAGCCTGAGCAAGTGTGGCTTCCCTCATTCTGCATTACACAGGCGTCACAATCTCCAAAGCATCTGTTTGGCACTCGGGGGACCAAAGGAGCCAGGCTTCAACACTAGGCCAGCAAGTTTAAAAGCCCACTTCTGCTGAGGTTGTGCCAAGCTCGTTGCCAAGCTCACAGCCGAGGCTCCCCAATTGGCGTACTACCTCTGGCTCAGCCCGGTCGCGTAAAGCTACCAGCAGCGGAATGTCCTCGAAGCATCTGTTTGGGGCATGTCTTGCTGTGCCTCTTCGGAATCCATTGATGTCAAACGGTCAGAATGTCCGCAATTGCGCATGCAAAAAGAAGCCTTATGCCTTGTCTTTCCACGATACTTCCACTGCATTCGAAATGCAGGAAACCAGCCCCGAGCCCTTCCCCCGAAAGCGCATTCGACTTTGCATTTGAAGCCCTTGCTGGGCTTGATCTTGCTTGCATTTTGTGGATCTGCCTCCACTTCTTGTCAGGCTTTAGCACAAGTGTAGCACAATGCTTTGTTGTACGAGGGTCATCTGCCAACTGGTAGATACACGAAACAGACATCGGCTCCAACTCAGACAATGTGTGTTGTGGAGGCTCCAGCTCGACAATCAAAACTTTGCAGCACAACGGAATACGTAAGTACATGCTTGTAGATGTTCAGTAGCAGTAGAAAGTATAGTATACACAAAACTCAACTTCTGCCGCCACAACTTTTCAGCATGCGCATAGCATGCTAAATGCATGTTGGAGGCTCCAGTGTTCAATAGTGCCTGGGTCCAGGTGTCAGACCCCGAGGCTTGAGGCTTGGACACCGATGGTAGAAAAGAACACTGCCTGCCAGCTGTTTTTGATCGATGGCACGAACCATCGATGTCCCTGTTGTGGTATCGATGTCCCCCCCTTGTTCCCCTCCCAAAGTCATACTATGCAGAGAGAAAATTCGAATTCGTCTTGGGCGCGTCTTAGGACCCAGGGTCCCACCACACAAGCGGCCAAACGCAATCTCAGGCACCACAAATCATGTCTGGCACATGTTTGGCGCTCTAGGCAAAAGCAAGTCTACAAATCAGGTTCCCTCCGGTTTCGGGGCTTCGTCCCCCGAAATTTGCCCCTCCTGTGCTGGGAAGGGCGCCCAAAGCAAATTTACGGCGCCGAACTTGTTGGATTGCGCTCTTTGCGGGGCACTCGCCCCAAGTCACACCAAATCCAGTTGGCACGTGAAGATGCATTTGCAAGAGCAAGTGCAATTAATGGCTCTCTCTCAAGCGTTCTATCATGGTTTCAACCCCAAGCCCGAGCGAGCAAGGCCATGCCTGCTGCGTCTAACAATGTCTGAATGCTGGCCGGGACACTGGCAAGTCACCACTGTTGGTATTCGCGATGCGCCAGCTTTCACATCGCATGGTGAGGTACATGTTGCAAAAGCCGCTCCTGCAAGCAACTGACACGCAAACTGCATACTCAACCTATACATCTTCACAAACATCCCAACAAGTCCGCCAACGCGAAACACAGCAACCCATCCCAACTTCGGATAGTGGCATGCGCCAAGGGGATAATCCAGCTGGAAATTTATCCAGCTGGAAAACCACATGCCATACAAACGTACACAGGCTCATGCTCATGCGCTGCCCTCCTACACGGCCCAAAGCTCGGAGGCAGCTTCTGTCCGCGGACACCCCTGTCCTAGCAAAAAGCTGAGCATATTCAATCGGCCTGGAACCGGCCCGCACAATCCGCGCAATCTGCACAAGACATGCATGCTGTTGTTGTCTGAACCCCGTCCAGCCCAGCTCGACCCAGGCCTGCAGAATGCTCCAGCAAATTGACAATTCTTCCCAACATCGACAAAGTGGAACGCAACAAATTGAGCCCGCGTCACTTGCCGTGAAGCTGGGTCTGCTCCAACCCCCACGGAAGGAGTGACTCAAGTTTGTTTCTCCATTTGCATCTGTCTGCCCTGCCTACGGGCTTCGAGTCATTGGCAAGCGCCACCTGGCGGCCAAGATGCGCATGCTGCTTTGACTAGAGGCTGCGTGAATGCCTCGCCTGCGGGCTGACTTTCGTCGGGGCAGGCGTCGCATCTGAGTAAGCAGGCCGAGAACATTCACTTCCACGCGCAAGCAGCGGCTTGCATAGCCAGGAGAAGCGCACACACCACGCCAGAATGCACTGACTTCGGCGGCTATGAAGAGGGCCACTTGGCTTACCCATGAGCACGGGATAGCTCTAGGCTTGCGCTGCGGCTTTTGCAAGGCTTGCTACGTCCTTATTGAGGGCTTGTGGCTTACCCGGTGCATATCCATACCAGACCACACCAAAGCATTTAAAGCGCTTGATAAACTTGACCAGCGCCCCCAAAAATGTGTATAGGGGAAAGCATGGATAAGCATCGCACAAGCAAGGCAAGCTCTTGTTAAGCCTTTATTTTGCTATGGCACGTCCTGGACCTATTCTGTGCTTCTGGCCAAGTCAAGTAGCTCCCCCACCCCAAAGCCCCCTTTGGAGGCTTGTGCCTTCAGCTCTTGAAGCCGGTAATTAGATTGTAGCCTAAGTTTGTGATATCTGACCACGCTTCTCGTTGGAGTGCTTCCAAAAACATGTCCTTCAGCGCCCGTAACAGCCTTGCAGCAACCCTAGCCTGCAGGATCGTCTGTCTCCACCTCATCATGCCTGCGCAGCTTGAAGCTCTGCAGGGAGTGGCCGTCGTACCTTCAGCTGAAGCGCTTAGCCCGATATGCCAAATCAGATCCCGCCGGCATCCTAATAGAAAGTTGCACACACATGTTCCACTCAGTGGTGCGTAAGCCCAGCTGCGAGCGCGAGTCTCTAATCATCCTCAGCCAAAGCGTGAGACTCGCTTAGATCACCCAAGCAGCGAACGCCCCACAGTGGACAACATGGAACTTACGAGGCGTTGCAGCCAAGCTGCACCTCGCCCAGCACATCGGAAGGCGGCACCTGCAGCGCTTGACCCACAGCAATGGGGACGTTCGCCCTGAGGCCGTCCTGGGCAAACCAACATGCCGCTCGCCGCGAAGTCAACATCTGCTAGAAACAACGACATGCACATGGTGGCAAAGCAGCGCCATGCAGCGTCCCAACGGTGTTCAACACAGCAAACTAAAGCAAGGTTCGGCCGCGGGGAGCAACCGGAAGCTGACATTCCGCAGCTCCAGCGTGAAGGAAAGATCGAATGCCTCCTAAGAATGCGTAGCACCAAAAAGCAAATGCTGCGAAGGCTGAAAGCCCAATTGCTGATCGTTTCTTCTTCGCCAAGCTGCTTTCCGCACTACCGGAAGCATGCAGAAGCCAACGCCTTCTGCCTGAACTTTGCTGGCAAGATCTTGCCAAGTGGCACCAGACACCAAACGATAAACAATCTCACACCGCCAAATCACAACACGTCCCTTGCCTGGACACTCCTCTCCGCTGGGGGCTCACAGTGGTCCACACATTCTGGAAGTCCAGCCGTGCCATTCCTAGGACAACCAAATAGAGACATACAGGCGCAAAGGCTTGCCCAGGAAGTGCATTTGCCATGGCAGGGGGGCAAAGAGCCCCATGCAACCCAAGCGTCGTGAGGTCGATCAGCTTCCCCGCTGCAAAGCAGCGCTGGACGCGCACGGCGGCGTGCCGGTCCCAGGCAGCCGCCGGCCTCAGCTGAGCCTTTTCTGGCAGTTGCCTTCCTTTGCCTTCCTTCGTCTCATTCCTTTCGTCCTGTCCCTTGCACGAGTTGGCAACCTTTGCGCAATGTTGGGGCTACTCTGTAGGTACCAACCTCTTGAAACCTTCTCAGGCGGAGCGGCCACAGCAAGGCAGCCGCAAGGAGGGCTGGAAGCCAGAACGGCTGCCACAAAACTTCACCAGCAGCCATGGCTGCCAGCTACCTATTCGGGGGGGACGGTTGGGATACAATCTGCTTGCTGCTTGGCTGGCTTGAGTTTGGCTGTGTTA
The DNA here is from genome assembly GCA_963377175.1 of Effrenium voratum. NCBI lineage: Eukaryota > Dinophyceae > Suessiales > Symbiodiniaceae > Effrenium > Effrenium voratum. The sequence continues at coordinate 411,813 of CAUJNA010003380.1, forward strand.
GTGTTCAGGTAAGTGTTGCATTTGGTGGGTTGCACTTTGCACTTGGCGACTATGTGGATCTGTCATCTGTTTCAAACATCTACGCAGGCAGCACTTTGGCTCGCGAATCGACTCTGGCATCAAGGATTGCTGCAGTGTGTGGCTGTGAAGCCCTCCTGAGCGAACCTCCGAAGGGTCGTGCTGGACTGACTCTCGACTGTGCAACTGGCAAAGCCACCCTGCGACCGCGCTGCCATGTGGCCATGGCAAAGTGCGCAGCATGCACTGCGAACGGCCGGCCAACCAATGCTGACTTGAATGTGCTGGAGTGTTCTGCCGTTCGTGCTGCTCTACGTGTCTGCGGCTGGTGGACCAAACGGATGGCACACTGCCAGGTCCTCTTTATCTAGCTCTTACCAACTGTTGCCAACCTTTGCCAGCCTAGTACCTGGTCACTGCAAGCAATGCAAATTGACGTGGCGGTCGCTTTGTGACAACCACATGCTGCTGATGCTGACAGTCTGACATGTGAGACGAATGCGTTCGCTCTTTCCTTTTCCCAAGGTTCAGGATGCCGTTCCAGAAAACATGTCCTCCCAGAGGTACGTCAGTACATGTGCTGCTGACAGCGCTTCCTAGCCTTTCGCCGTAGGAAGGGTCTCCAGAAATGAAGTGCAAGAGTGAGGCCCGCAGCGTAGGCAACACCTTGTAGCATCAGGTCCAGCACCGGTTCCATCTGAACGGACAACTTTGCCCCCTGCATCGAAGCCAACACAGATAGCACGACCTTCGAACCAGGCGCTAAGATCAAAAGAACAGGGAGGATCGCGAGAACTGCTGGAGTTGCGGTTTTGTATTCATACAGGCAGGCCATGTTGGCCGCTATAAATAAGGCGATGCAGTCAATGATGCGGTCAGGAATTCCACCAGCAACCGCCGGATGCTTTAACAGCACGATGTAAACAAGCAGGCTTCCGTAAGCAATGAGCATTGGTGCCCACATCTTTTTCAGAGGCAGGTTGAGGCCAATTAGAGCCACAAGGAGCAACGGAACATTCCAGGCAAGAAAAACAACCTCCCAAGAGTATGGAAACATACATGACATGTTGACAGGGACCATAGACGCCGCTGCAGCTGATGCTGTTGGCCCCGTGTAGAACCGATGGCCAAAGAACTGCCAACCAAGAAGAAGTGCCAAAGAAAGAAACATGCAGCGCACCACACACGAGCCAAGCTGGCTGACCCCGTTGTGCAAACACCCAAACTGGATCTCGTAGGCTCCATATGTGAGCTGCGACCCTGGCAGGTAGGTAAGCAGCGGCGACAAATAGATAACGGGCACATCGCAGAGTGGCAGGTGGAGAAGACGTGCGACGGCCGGAGTGAGGCCACCAACCGCCAAAGCCACGGCAAAAGCTTCTAATTCACTGCAAAACCTGCGACAGCAGGACTGCACCAACATGACGGCAGGCATGATGATAGCTACGGCCAGCACATCTTCAGAAGTGCCCATGAAAGCGGCCAATGCAGCCAGGACGGACAGGCCGTAGAAGGAGGCCTTTTGGATTACCACACCGTAAGGCGCGCGGTGGGAAAAGATCTCGTCCAGCAGGTCGACTGCGCCCTGCACGTTCCCAACCTTGTTGGCAATGAGGCTTGCCAGGCTGATCGTAGCCGCCAACTTGTCAGCATCAAGCCCTCGTGAGAAGCCAAGCTTGTGCACAATGCCACCATGAAAGGAAGCATCAAGGCTATTGAGTCCAACCTGAAAGTGGATCACGGGCAAACCGATTGATGAAGAAACACTCAGAATGATATCTTCTGTGTCCGCCGCTGTTTGGCCAAAGGTCATCATAGCAAGCGACAACTTCAGAACAAGGTTCACCATTTCGGCAAAGTGCTCCGCGCCATGTACCGCATACATCTGATGAATGTCTGCGTGAGTCAACATCTGTCGAGGGGCCACAGGACTCCGCGTCCGAGCTGAGCGCAAGGAATCCTGCACCCCGCGTTCCGCTTCGTGAATGGCCGACAAAGACATCAGCAAGTGTTCTACGTCGGGGAAGCCGTCAAAGTCGATGTACACAAGTGGCACTCTCTCATCTTCCCCTTCAGACTCTGAGTCGACACCGTCCATTGCGTCTAGCATGTTCTGGAACTTGGGCCACAGGTTAAAATGCGTGCTGTCCCATTGGACCTTGGAGTTTTGACACGCAACAAGCAATGTGCAACATGCGGCTATCACCGCAAGGTGGAACACGCAAACACGCCATTGCTTACCTTTGCCTGCTGATATATCCCATGTTGCTTTTGCTCAAGCGAGTCGAGCCGCGTGCTTTGACGCAGACGCATGAAAACAATTTTGAAGTGTGAGTTGGCTCAGCGACTTTGAGAGCATCATGCCGCAAGCTTCAATCATAGCTGCTGCCAGTTGAAGCGAGTAGACAGGGTTCAGGAACCTCTGGCCCCTGGAACAGGCAGGTTCCTGTCACATGTGCGACCTTTCAGATTTAGGCGGCCTCCACAACCCTTTACATCTGTTTGCGAGGCAGCAGATGTGCCAACTGTGGCAACAAACTCTTGCACTGCTGCACCAAAGAGGCGCCGCATACGTCGCAGCTGCGTCCTGGTGTCACACCTCCTGGTTGATGACCGGCAGGGGCCTGCCTTGCTCTGCTGCCTCTCTGCCTGCAATGCACCAGTTCAGCTTCCAAAACCCGCATCAAGCCCCCCAAACGAACCCGCCCTTGGGCAAGGCGCAATAGACCTCCAGTTCCTCTGCGGCTGCTTGCACCTTTGGAGCCATCTGGTCCGAGGCCTTCTCCATCATGGCTTGGATTACGGAGCCCACCGGGCCCATCTCCCTTGCAATGCGCACGGTTTCAGGATATGTTTGTTTGTAGGGACACCCTGGGCACAATCACTGCAGCGCGCGCGGAGTGCGAGCTCAGGCACCGATACTGCGGATCTTTGTGCCACTCGGGTGATCGATGCTCATAGGCCACAGCCCAGGCCAAGCATTCGCCCCACGGGCCCAGCACCATGCCCGTCCCGAGCTCTGGCTGGCCAACGCAATACTCTGACCAAGCCTTGCCGTTGGGGGCCAATGTGCCCATGAAGCCTCGGCCACCGCCCTGCGCCTCGGTTTCTCGGTTTGCATGCCACGCATTTCTTTCCAGAATGCTGAATGAGACAAGGGACGTGGGTCCCAGCATCCCAATACGGGTTTGGTGAATGATGCGCGAGCTCCATCCCCTCATCATCCTTGGCTCAGCACGACGCTGCCAAAAAAACTGCAGATTCCCTGCCGTGATCCTTACTGCTCAGCAGTTGAACCGACCTAGCTATCTGTAGTGTCAGTTTGGTATCTCAAAATGATGGCGTGGGTCAGGGTTACATGCATCATGGGAACATCTCCATTGGGAACCGTGGGCTCAGCACAACAAAAGCAAGCGTGGCACGACTGCGAGCACTCTGCTGTCAACATAAAATCTGCACAACGATGATCAGAGGGGCGGAGGAATCGGAGGGGTTGCCATAGCTCGGCTTCTTCTTCGACTGAAAAAAGCAGAAGGCGCAAAGACCGCAGCAGCAACAGCAGGCCACCAAGCTTGACATGGCAGATGCCTCAGAATGCAAGCCCCTCTGTCATGGGCAAGCCGAAATGCATTCAAAGCCAAGCCTTTCAAGAGGGGACAAATGCCACTGGCTGTGCCAAGCCACAAAAGCACCAGCAACTCCTCCGGAACTTGGCTCTCCATAATTTTGGTAGCCAGGGGGCGCGTAGCCAGGGCCGGGGGGGGCGTAGCCAGGGCCATTTTGGTAACCGTTTGGTGGTGTGCCAGGGCCAGCGCCAGGGGGTGGCAGCGCTGTCAGGGTGAGGAACAGCTGCTTCATTGGAGGTGGTGCCTTGGATGCTCGAAAATCGCTGAACCCACGTCTCCTGTTCAAGTTGAAAGCTCTGCGGACTGGCGTCCACGCCAGGTGGTGGAGGTTGGCAGATCAGCGCAGGGTTGAAGTCCTGGCCATAGATTTGCGTCACCTCCACCTGCAATGGCCATGCTACCTGGGCAGGAATGAAGCCAGTTGACATAAGGTCATCCCGGGTGGCGTCGAACTTTGGCGTGAGCGAAGCAACACAGCTGCTGGGCCCAAACTGGGACACGCAGTTGTTGCACATCCCCGACCAAGAGCCTGCAACACGATCAGGGCAATGCGAAGCACATGCCCACAATTGGTGCCAAGTCCAAACAGTTTGTGCGAGTAACACTACAAAGTGCAAGCAGCTTGGAAATGCCCGCCTGAAGTGCACGGTGCGTTGAGCAACTGCTGCTGATCATAACCACCCCACTGGTACTGGTTTGAACCACCACCATTCATAAAGTGACTTGCAGCATAACCAGCAAGCAGGCCAGCACCGCCGGCCAGGGCAATCTTCATGGCACTGCCACTGCTGCCTTGATAGGCGTTCGCTCCTGAGTAGCCGTATGGCGTGGTCATAGGCATGTGGCCGCCATAATTATGGGTCGCATATGCTGGGCTATAGCCGTACTGCCCGATGCTGGGGCTGTATGGGTTGGTATAGGTGCTGAAGCTGCTCCTGCGGCGTCGGCCAGATGAATATGCCCGCCGCCGGGGCGTTTCCATTGTGGCAGCTCGCCGCCGGGGGGACGGATCGTAGTAGCGCCGCCTGGGGGCTGAGTCCATGTAGCGCCGCCTGGGGGCTGAGTCCATGTAGCGGCGCCTCGGGGAGGACATGTATCGTCGCCTCTCATCCGTCATGCGCCGGCGCGGCGATGAGGTGGTCGGGGCCCGGCGTCGTGAATCAGTGTATCGGCGGCGTGGCGATGAGTAACGCCGGCGGGGCGAGAACAACAGCTTCCGAACACCCACCTCCCCCGCCTCCGCGCTTGCATCGGAACCTTGAAGCCTTCTGTAGCCTTGTGGCTGTAGATTTAAGCCACCCGATTGGTCAGTGACCATCCTGCCTGCGGCATCCCTAGCCACAAAGCCAAGGCTCACAGCACCGTTTGTGGTGCGGAAGACGGTGAAAATGTGCGGCAAGTTGTCAAAACCTGTTGGCTTCTCCATGGGTATTGAGAACCTACCTGGCAGGGCACGGAAGGGAAACTGCACGCGGCACCTTCAACACGACGTGTGTGTGCTTCACATGCCAAAGCACCTGGGCCCCCTGGACAAACCACGGCGCGTGCATCCACATAGTGCCAAACACCCGAGAAGCCTGGACTTTGGGCGCAGCATACTCCTGGAGATTGAGTCAAGCAACTAGCGGGGCTGGAAAAGCAGCACATGAAGCATCACAGTGACAAGAAACTGGAAAGCTGACTCCGGCAAATTGCATCAGAGTAGCTAACAGCAAATACGAATAACCATCGAGTGATCATGGCAGCTGATGCCCAAATCTCAAGAATGACTCTTCTTCTACATGGTTGACTTTCTCTCCCTGAAGCCAAATATGGCAACTTGGCTTTGGGCCATTGGCCATGGCCCTGGTTTTGCGAAATATTGAGCCAGGATGAACAGATCATGCGTCCCAATGCATCCACATGCTCCCTACCACCGCAGGCGATCATTTGTTTGAACAAGTTAGGTGCCGTTCTATTCTGTGGTAAGTCAGTTGAGCTTGACACACAGAAGTGGACCGCATTTGTCGAGATAGCATACACTTGGCTTCTTGTTGCCAGCTGCACCTGTGCTGGCGGCTCTTTGGCCGTTCTCGGCTACTGCCGGTGGCACCAGGCACTGAGTGATCCAATGTCATTGGCCACGTAATCGTGATTTGCTTCAGCCCAAGGTCATTCGCCTTGCATGCACGCTCTAAGCATCGATCTATGCTGATGCTGATGTCAATGGCCAACGATCGCTTTTTGCGGTGCACGCCACATCAAGATGGACTCGTGGAGCTTCTTGCGTTTGCATTTGCGTTGTCTGCATCAGCCTGCTCCTTGGGTGCAGCATGCGAAAGATACGAACCGCGCCGCAAAGGCGGAAAGTGGCGCTGCCAGGCATCGGCTCTTTCTGGCGCTCGCGACCTGCACCGGACCGCAAGCCATCGAGCCATCCATCACGCGCCAGTCAGGCCTGGGATCTGGCGATCCAAAGTCATCGACCACCTGCCAGGTGAAATCTTGAGGCCATGAATTTGAAGAAGCGGAGCTCTCTTTCTCTCTCTCTCTCTCTCCACATTTTCTGCTGCTAAAACAATTCTAGCCTGAGAGCACAAGCACAAAAGAATCACGAACAAAACGCTCCCGTCTGCAAGACTGCGAGGCAGTCCTTGCCCTGCACTAAAGGTACTCCTGCACTGAGCTCCTGCGAGTGCCAAATCGAACAACAGCAATATCAAGCTGTGGGTCTGGGCACTCCCTGCCCGTTTGCTGCAAGTCACCCGTCCGTCTCGCCGTGCACATGCGGAGTTGGGGCACCACCCGGCAAAGGGCCAGTATACATCTCGCCGTGCCCCTGGCACCCACTGCAAGCACTCCGCTTTCGGACTGTATTTGGCACTGAGCATGGCTCTGAAAGAAACAATCGACTTGCCATGCCATGAAACTGAAATCAAGCAGACAAATATGCGGCGCGCCACCTGGTGCCAGTAAGGATTTACACCACCGGGGAATGGGGCGGAATGCATACCGACGTGCTCCTGTGCAATCGCGAGGTTGGTTTCCCATGTTTACACAAAGCAAAAGCTGCGTGTGGCTTGCCGCCCAGCTGCGTATGGCCCAGAACCGTTGGCCTTTTGCCATCGGTCCAAGCAAAAGCAGCCGCTGAGGCAGCAACATAAAATCATTAAATTGAACATAACCTGGGATTCCATGAGGGACAGGCAAGCTTCCAACATATCAACCCATCCAGGCTGTTCCACGTGCATCCATGGGTCCGATGATCCCGCGCGGGCCCGTTCAAAGCGAGCGGTACTTTGGTAGGAGTCATCGAATCCGGACCTCTGACTCGGAAGCATCGTCAGCGTGACGAAAAGCTGTTTCATCGGCGGAGCGGTCCATGCCTCGGACTGCCCCATGCAGGCAAGGAGAACACTCCAAAAGTTCAGCACTCAGACCTGACAAGGCGCATCCCTCTCATCTGCCGACTTCGGAGGACAAATAGCTGCTGGATCAAAGTCTGGCCCGGACAAGTGCGTGACATTGACAAAGAGGGGCCATGCTATTTCGGCCGGAACCAGTCCAGTAGTCATGAGGTCATCCCGGGCTGCGTCAAATTGAGGCGAGAGCATCACGTTGCACGAGGTGGCGCCATATAATTCAACGCAGGTGCTGCATGAGCCAGACCAAGATCCTGACAGGGGCAAAGTTAGTGCCACTAGGAGCATAGCTTATGAAGTGTTACTTTACTCTTGGTGACATTGCCGCACCCTTGCGAAACGTGCTTGTGCGATTATTTGTGCAAAGAAGTGCTAAAATGCTGCTCTCTGGGGATGGCACACCGAAACCAGTGCAAACAATCTACATCTCGAGTCTCTTGGACGGGAGGCGGGCGCGGCAGGCAAGCACGTCCTGAGGTGCAAGGCATCTTGTACATGTCCTCACGGCTGTAACCGCCCCAGTGGCTATGATGGTGCAAGAGATGGCTGCCGCTATAACCAGCCAACAGACCTGCCCCGGCAGCGAGCGCAATCGGCATGTTTCCTGAATAAGCATTGGCTCCACTGTAGCCATAGGACGTTGTCATGGGCATGTGGCCGCCAAAACTTTGGGAAGCGTAGCTCGGGCTGGGGTAGCCATAAGCGCCCATATACGAGCTGTAAGGGTTGGAGTAGCCAGTGCTTCCAGAAGTGTATGAGCGGCGGCGCGACATACTGCTCATGCCCCCTGCGCTCCCCATGTAGGTGCCTCTCCGGCGTGCAGCAAGGCCAGTGGGGGCGACCATCCTCCGGCGAGCCTCTGCGGGCAAGGCGGAAGTGCGGCGGCGTGCTGAGAACCAGGACATCGGGTTGATGCTCATTGGAACAAGCGGGCTGCCACGCCTCCTGGAAGCGGTGAAGCCAGTGCGACGCCTCATGGAATACAGCTTCCGGCTGAGGCGTCGCATGTGACCTTGTAGGGTCAGGCCCTGCTTCTGGTCGGCAACCATGTTGCCTGAGGAATCTCTCACCTCAAAGCTTAGTTGTACAGGATTCTTTGCCGTACGGAAGATGGTGAGAATGTGCGGTTCGTAGTCGGCGGTTGTCGGCTTGGTAAGGCTGATGGTAGCATATCCTCCCAACTCAGGCAACGAGTCAAGCTGACGGGTTCATTCAGGACATGACATTCCAACTCAAGACGCCCAGCAAGCCCATGGCAACCTGTGAGCCCAGCCTGGACTCCCCGGACAAATGACTGACAGGGCATCAATTATGTGCCACACACCGCCAGGGCTTTGGGCTAAAGTCACTCCTGCACATTGCAAAGATTCGCACCCCCTAGACGCTGTGGCTCCGGGTGAATATCCATGCTCCCTTGCATCTAGTTTGACACTGCTGTGCCGATTGACGCGCCCGTCCTATCACAGCAAGGTAACATAGGCGTGCCATGTGCCCAAATGCTGGGCCGACTAGCAGCATCCTGCCGGCCCAATACTATGAACAATGTCCACTGCCAGCGCTGCTTGAGCTGCGCGCACATTGGATTAGGGGCAAAGCATCAAATCTGCATGCAGTGGAGACTTACTGGTCAAGAGACAACATGTCAGCCCAATTGCGCTTTTGCGTCCATTTTTCTGCGTCCATTGAATCCATTGGCTGTGGCGTGCCGCCTGCCACGCCACAAATGCCACAAATAACAAGCTTTCGCGGTTCAAGATCCACGTGGCAAAAGTCTCTGTCCAAACCCATCCAATGCCAGCCCTGTACATCTGGACAAATCTGAGAACAGCGCGGCTGCGCAAGGATCTTCACAAAGTGCATGGCTCATGCACAAACAACCAGCAACAGCTCAGATCCGCTGATTAATGATAGGCAGTGGCTGTCCACGTTGGATTGCTTGGCGGCAGGCTTCTTCAAGCGTCCTAAGCACTTGTCTATGCATCAGACTGACTGGTCGCGCCCATGAAGTGTTGGGACGTCTAAGGACCCTGGTCCAAAGCAACCGGACATACAATATGAACGTGCAGCTGAAGCTCTCACATGCTTGGAGGACCTCTGGAATCTGTGAATCTGATGCCCTCTCTGTCATGGCCTGGATGACTTGGGCAGCAGGTCCTTCTTGGAACCTGCCAAGCGTACGGCGCAACATGCGGATGCTCAAGCGAGCGGGCTGAATGCGCGCCTGGGATCGTGCTCCCATCCAGGGTGCTGGTGCTCATAGGCCACCGCCCAAGCCAAGCACTCGCCCCAGGGCCCGGCAACCATGCCGCCGTTCATGGCAACACCGTGCGGTCGGCAGTAGTCAGCCCAGCTCGCGCCGTTGGGGGCAGCGGTCGTCATAAAGCCGCCGCCTCTTTGGCTTGGGCTGCCCATGCCATAGGGTGCCATAGCTGCACCGTGGGGGCTGCCAGCCATGCCATATGCACCCGCCATACCCGCACCCGCCACCATACCTCCTCCAACGACACTCCCTTGAACAACGCCGCCTTGAACAACGCCGCCTTGCATTGCTCCACCTTGTGCTGGCCCGCCTCAGAGCAGGGGATCAGAAAACTGACAGCCCAGTTCCTGACATGTTGCATCATCAATCAAACCTGTTCTTTCTTTCTTTTTTCAGACCTCCAGTGGTGCTCAATTGTTTCCTTTTTCGGGGAAGGATGTTGCATTTCCTGCATTCTCATTTGCAACCAAAGTGAATCGACCGGATCTGAGCTGTGGGGGGCCCAAAAAGTGATCATCTTCTTGTTTTTGGGTCGGTGAGATCCCAAGCATCTCACGAGTTAAAGAATTGAGCACAGCATCCAACCGCACACCATCAGCAGCCAACATCTGGCTAACAACCAACAAGTGTCCACATGGGGTTGGCAACCTACCAAATGCTACCTAACAAGGGCCCAACAGCTACAAACTGAAATCTGTTAATGAACAACCCCTTCAACGCCAGTTGATTAACAGAATAGATATTTGGCGAGCGCCATTTCTTGTGTAGCTTGGCAGGTGTAGCCCTAGCATGACCACATCTAATATCTGCTTGATGCTCTGCTGCCTGAAAATGTCCTGAAACGCACCATTCACCACATTTGCTGTTTGCTTGGACCTGAATCAATGTGTTGGCTGGAGGAATCCGAATTCTTCATGGCTGCTTAAGAAAGGCATGCAAGAATTTATGACTGAGTTATAGTGAGGGCCTCATCCAAATTCATGTCTCTGATCGCCCCCATGTGTTGAACAAGGATTCATGGCGCATGCATTCATGCATTCGAGCGGCAACTTATGTCTTTGACAACAATCCGCTTTACCAGTTTCAGAGGCCCTAGTCATTCGCAACCAACAGAGTTCCAATCACAGCTTGCACTGCCTGCTAGCTCTCGCTCATGCCTCGCCTTGCCAGTAGGGGTTGTAGCCCTGCGGTTGTGGCTGCACCTGGGCTCCATATCCCCCAGGCTGACCATAGCCGTATGAGGCTCCATAAGCTCCGTGATCCGACTCCGAAGAATAGTCCGACTCGGAGGAGGTGCCGTAGTCTTGCTGCTTGGATTTGAAGGACCAAGCCGCCGCGAGGCAGCAGCAGCAGCACACAAGCACGAGAATAGCCTCCAAACATGCCAACCCTCCAAAAATGAGATATGCGCAGGGACCAAATTGCATGACAAGAGACACTCAAGATCGGCCACCAGCTCATGCCAGGGCTTGCCTTGGCTGTAAGCTGTAAGTCACTGTGCAATGTCACGCGTGTGGCAAACATGAACAAGTACCACTTAGACTAAGGGCCTTACGGTGGGCTGTGCAGGAGCTGATGCTGATAGCTCCTCAAGCGTCGTCAGGGTGAGAAATAACTGCTTCATTGATGGTGGATTCCATTCCGTTCCTGGTGTGGTAGGTGGGCATATCTGTGGGCCAAAGTCTGTTCCGGAAACCTCCGTGATCTTGACATGGATCGGCCAAGTAAAGTCAGCAGGGATGAAGCCAGTGTTCAGCAGATCATCGCGGGTGGCATCGATCTTGGGCGAGATTTGGGCGGCGCAGTTCTTTTCGCCATGCAGTTTCACACAGGCATCGCAAGTGCCCGTCCAGGACCCAGAGGTGCAGGGGAGGCCCAACAGCTGCTCTCGATTATATCCTGTCCAGGTATGGCTGAAGAGCTGGGACGCCGCATACCCGGCCAAAAGGCCCCCTCCTGCTGCCAGGGCAATCTTCCCAGCACTGCCGCTGGAGCCCGAGTACGCGTTGGCGCCTGTGTACCCGTACGGAGTGCTGGTGGGCGGCCTTCCTCCAAAGTTACTGGAAGCAGTGCTCGCACTGGTGTAGCCGTAGTTGCCTGCTGCAGGATTGGACGGGTTGGTGTAGTACTTGTTGTCATACCCTGCGGTGCGCCGACGTTGGCTGGGAGGCTCTGTGTAGCCGCGACGCCGTGCCGTCGTAGTGCCTGAAGCTGGCGCTGGCGCACGACGGCGGGGAGAGCTGTAGCTGGGGCTGGGAGCAGGGCTGGGGGCACGGCGACGTGGGGAACTGTAGCTTGTTGGGGCGCGCCGGCGGGGAGAGCTATAGCTGCCGCCTCCACCGCGTCGTCGCGCACTGAGTTGGCGCCCTTTCATCTCAAGCGCAAGTCGGCGAGCGACCTTTTTCAGATCTGCGCTTTCAGAAGCTACCTCCTTGCCGTTGGAGTCTGTAGCCGTGAAGGCTATTTTCACGGCTTCGTTGGTTGTTCGGAAAATTGTGAAGATGTGAGGGCTGTGCAGCTTGTCTGCAGGCTGAGACATGTTGACGATGGTGTAGCCTGGCACGACGCCCAGGCATTCTCTGAAAGCAATCATGCTTCACTGAGACAATCTGTAGAGTGGGACGCTGCAGGCTCAACAAACATGCCTTGGCCGCCTGGAAATCCGGGGCACACCACGGAGTACACATCCACCAAATGCCACACACCCGAAAAGCTTGACTGCGCAAGGACGCACAGCTGATGAGTCAAAAGAATCGTCCACCTCAGCTGGCTTTTTGTTTGCACTGCTACAACCGGTGTCAACGTTGCCAGCTAGCAGCTTGCAAATTCACCAACGGGTCCAGCAACAGAACTTTTAGTCGTGGGTGTTCTCTTCTCAACTTGTCTCACACCTTTCCACGTTGCACTGTAACATGACTCACTCACTCACTCACTCACTCACTCACTCACTCACTCACTCACTCACTCACTCACTCACTCACTCAGTCACTCAGTCACTCAGTCACTCAGTCACTCAGTCACTCAGTCACTCAGTCACTCAGTCACTCAGTCACTCAGTCACTCACTCACTCAGTGAGTCACTCACTCACTCACTCACTCACTCACTCACTCACTCACTCACTCACTCACTCACTCTCACTCCCTCACCCTCCCTCCCTCCACTCCCTCCCTCACTCACTCACTCACTCACTCACTCACTCACTCACTCACTCACTCACTCACTCACTCACTCACTCACTCACTCACTCACTCACTCACTCACTCACTCACTCACTCACTCACTCACTCACTCACTCACTCACTCACTCACTCACTCACTCACTCACTCACTCACTCACTCACTCACTCACTCACTCACTCACTCACTCACTCACTCTCAACTCACTCACTCACTCACTCACTCACTCACTCACTCACTCACTCACTCACTCACTCACTCACTCACTCACTCACTCACTCACTCACTCACTCACTCACTCACTCTCACTCTCTCACTCACTCACTCACTCACTCACTCACTCACTCACTCACTCACTCACTCACTCACTCACTCACTCACTCACTCACTCACTCACGCACTCACTCACTCACTCACTCACTCACTCACTCACTCACTCACTCACTCACTCACTCACTCACTCACACTCACTCACTCACTCACTCACTCACTCACTCACTCACTCACTCACTCACTCACTCACTCACTCACTCCTCACTCACTCACTCACTCACTCACTCACTCACTCACTCACTCACTCTCCTCACTCACTCACTCACTCACTCACTCACTCACCCACTCATGCACTCCCTCCCTGCCTCCCTCCCTCCCTCCCTCACTCACTCACTCACTCACTCACGCACTCCCTCACGCACTCCCTCACTCACTCAGCCACTCAATCACTCACGCACTCCCTCCCTCACTCACTCACTCACTCACTCGCTCCCTCACTCACGCACTCACGTACTCACGCACGCACGCACGCACGCACGCACGCACGCACGCACGCACGCACGCACTCACTCACTCACTCACTCACTCACTCACTCACTCACTCACTCACTCACTCACACTCACGCACTCACGCACGCACGCACGCACGCACTCACTCACTCACTCACTCACTCACTCACTCACTCACACACTCACTCACGCACGCACGCACTCACTCACTCACTCACGCACTCCCTCACGCACTCCCTCACTCCCTCCCTCCCTCACGCACTCCCTCACTCACTCACGCACTCCCTCACGCACTCCCTCACGCACTCCCTCACGCACTCACTCACTCACTCACTCACTCACGCACTCACTCCCTCCGTCAGTCAGTCCGGCAGTCACTCAGACCTTGACTCAGCCACTCGTTCTCACTCTCTCGTTCTGACTCGCTTACCTCATCTCAATCCCTTACCTGAATTCACCTCGCCTTGTCTCGCCTCCACACTCACCTCATTTGGCCTCATCCGGCATCGCCCTGCACGCTCAACCCACGCACGCGCCCGCAACCAGCAGCCCGCCAGCCTGCCTGCACGCATGCACGCATCCCCACAACCAAAACCAAAGCCAAATGATCCCACCAAAAAGCGAGATCCCCACAAATGATCCAAGCAAATGACTTGGTCAGAAGCTCAAATTTGTGCGCATGTGCGCTTTTGTGTGTGTGTGTGTAGGTTTTGTTTGCTTGTTTGTTTGCTTGTTTGTTTGTTTGTTTGCTTGTTTGCTTGCTTACGTGCTTGCTTGCTTGTCCGCTCGCTTGCTTTCTTGTCCGCTCGCTTGATTGCTCGCCAAGCTTGAACTCAAGCTCGGCAAAGGTTCGAAACAAGGACTCCGCATGTCCAAGGTGCGAGAAAAGGTGAATCAAGGTTTTTGTAGAAAAGCAAGGTAAACACAAATCGTGCAAGGCTGAAGGCTCTTTGTCAACCCTGTCTGACTAGTCGGGAGTGCCTCAAAATGTGGATCCCTTTAAAATTGGACACACCCTACTAATGACAGTTGTCATTAGCATGCATTCAATGCAGTTGAGCTGCCTGAGGATCCACGCCATCTCAACTCCGCACTTGACAAGACTGGGATGAGAGCTGTTGCAAAAGCTAGCAGGGTGAACGTCTCAAAAGTTGTGCCGCGTCATTTCCAGGAGCATTGCGGTTGTAGGCTGCTTCTGCTGTAGGTTGCTGATATATGCTTGAAATGCACGCAAATGCTGTCACCTTCTTGCAAGGCTGCAATGCTAGCACATTCCAAAAACAAGCATGCGCTCTTTCTGAGCCCAAGAATGCGGCATTGGGCATCGAATGACAAGGAATTTACTGGACATTGGGGCGCCTCTCTGAACCGCGACCCAACATGTCGGTGCATTTCTCGCACGTTCTCGACCTACCTGACACAGATGCTGTGGCTGGCGCGTGCGACTAGAATGTCCGCGAGAAGGCCAGTCCACACCCGTGCATAGCGGCGCCCTGTCGCCCACAGAATGTTCGATCAGAGGGTGATTCTTCGGAAACTCATCAAATATTCTGCGTTGGAAGTCATATTATGGCAGAGGCCCCAGAGGCAGGCTTGGCAAGCACCGGTCTCCTCTGGCTATATGGTATGACATGGTTCGTTTGGTGAACGTCATGGAAGCACCCTGGTTGCCTGCGCATTGCTTGAAGCAAGTACTGCTGCTTGCTTGGTCTTATCAGCTGTGGTCAAGTCGATCACATGGGAAGGCCAACAATCCTGGAGCCCAGGGGAGGCAAAAGACCGTCCGCGAAAGAGCGATGCCAGCTCACATCGAGGGCTTGACAGTGGAGTAAGTTCACGAGAAGAACCCAAAGCGCTCGAAAAGCCCTGCATCCTCTGCGCGAAAACCGATGTTAAGGAACAATGTTTAAAACCTGCGGCAAAGTGCAATCGGAACGCTTCAGTTTCAAGCGCGGGGGACAGAATGGAGGAAAGAACGGAGCGAGGGGCGGAGCGAAGGGCGTGTGAAGTGGGCAGAGGCATGGAGAGAAGAGCTGAGCAAAGAGTTGGGAGGAAGAGCGGAGCAAAGATTGCGAAGAGAAGAGCGCAGCGAAGAGTTGGCAGAAGACGGAGAGAAGAGCAGACAAAAGAGCGGCAGAGCGAAGATTGAGCAGAAGAGCGGAGAGACCGGAGCCAGAGAGAAGAGCGGAGCGAGGAAGAAGAGCAGCAGAAGTGCGGAGAGAAGAGCAAAGAGTGGGCAGAAGCGAGCCTTGCATCACAGCACCAGCTTGCCCACCCGACGGCTCACCATATACCTCATGAGGCCATTGTAGTTGAGGCCACCGAGCACTGATGCACCATAGGGCGGTATAATTTTGCAAAATAGGGGTGCTTTTCAAGTTGCCACTGCACAGCTGCATGAAGCAACAGGAGGATGATGACTGCTGTCTAGCAGGCTCTGGCCAAACCAAGCTCGCCGTGCTCGCCACACTGGTCATACGCAGTCGGAAGCCAAAGAAAAGCACACCCGACATGTCTGCAAGGCTGCTGCTTCGCGCAGACTCAGCCAAAGGCCAATTCTTGGACAGCGTTTTGGACCAGCTGCGCCTTTTTCCCTAGAAAATTGAAAGCTGAAGCCAGCTTGTAAGTCATCATGCTCACAAAAAAGCTGCTAGGAACTGTTGACCACTTGCATCCTGTGCAGCCATGTGCCCATCACAACCGCATGCTGTCAAACCAAGTCAATCCGGCAAATGATGCAATTAACGCTGGTTCGAATGCATGGTGCCAGGGTGCATGAGCAAAGTGAGGCACAGAAAGTCTGTGCGCCAGCCAGGGCCATAAGCTGGGTACAACTTTTCAGGACCGCAACTCCAAGCGCACCACTCATATAGCACGCCACCTATTACATCAAAAGGGGGACAGCAGCATGTCACGCGTGTTTGAAGCCCAACACGCAACGAGCTAGTCACGCTCCCTCGCTCAGTGGCTTCAGCCTGACACAGCATGCAAACTCTGATTTACAACACCTGCAGTGAAATGTCAACTCGGGCGCTGCTGCCTTCAATCGAAGTGCTGAGGCCCTCGTTTCGCGCCACCGTTTTGCTTTTGCGCTTGCTTAGTTCTCGCTTTGTCAGCCCCTCGTGTGATCGACACGCTGGGTGCTGAGTTGGGATTAGCTTCATAACGAGTGAAACCAAAACCTCGAACATTGCTCTCCACTGGCTGCGCCGGGCAAGCCGCACAGGGCTGCAGGTTCAACGTCAGCAGCAAAAAAACAACTGGGAAAGCACCCTCAGGTAGGATCCAACAAGACTTTTAAAAAAATAGAAGGGAGGCCGCAAAGTCGATGCCTGCAATATGAAAAGCCGCAACGCGCCAACGGACGTGGAAAGGGGCTGCTTGTGAACTCAGTATGGCCCAGGCCGACCTGCAGCTTTGCATGTCACAAGGATCCTTTGTCAACCTCATTGAAACCCTACGATCCTGTTTCCTGCTGCACGGCATGCGTTAAGCTTCTGCACACATCTAACGAGACTCAATAAACATGATTCATGGTTTGGCCAATGCAGTGGCACTCAAGTAGATGTTGTGCTCCGCCCTTCCGTTGTGAGTGTTTCAACTCAGTCTCGCTTATTTGCAGCCGGGTCGCCTTTGCAGCCGCCCTTGCCGCCCATGCAGCCAGGGGTCATCCCCATGCCCAGCCCCCCACCCATCGGGCCCATTGGCCCACCCATGCCGCCCATGGGTCCGCCCATAGGTCCACCGCCCATGGGTCCGCCCCCCATGGGTCCACCGCCCATGGGTCCACCGCCCATGGGTCCACCGCCCATGGGTCCGCCCATGCCACCCATGCCACCCATGCCGCCCATGGGCCCAGGCATTCCCATGCCCATGCCACCCATGCCGGTGCCAGCGTCGCTGGGGGCTGGCTCCAGGTCCTTTGCCTGCAGCTTGCCATTGCGGAGCACCGCCATGAAGGCGATGTTGTCACCTTCCTTGAACTCCCCTTTGAACTTCTGGTGGAGGAACACCTCAAAATGCACTTCCGAGCCCATGCCAGAGCCTCCACACGTGGCATGCTGGTGACTAAATGTGGGCCACAGATTCAGCTCAGGCGCGTCTCCCTGGAAGCCCTGCATAGTGAGCGCTTCGCAAACAATGAAGCCAAAACCTTTGTCCTGAACGCGCTAGCAAAGGACATTCTGCCGGGATTACATAGCACAAGGGGCATTCAAAGGCCCCCTCCTGATGGAATGTTTTGATCTTCCCTGCAAAGACTCCAAGTTCCTGAGCACGGGCGCGGCACGGCTAAAAGTTCTTGGTGGAACATGGAAACCGCAACGGGAAACAGCACCTTTGGCATGGCCACCCAGAACTGCCATGCCGGACACCACCTACCAAGGCATCCACAATGCCAAATCCTTCAGGCCTAACAGGTCCGGCTATGTGCGCACCGAGCACCTGCTCATCGGCGAAGCCCGGGGCAGCGCCAGACTGAGGGCCCACCAGGCCTGTGGCATCCTCAGCTCGCATGCCCACGACGCGCCGCCCGGATCCCATCGGCTTCAGCCAAGCCACCTGCAATTCTCTGCCTGCGGCCAGTCGCCCAGTGCGGTGGATATTGATGGCATGCGGCGCAATGGAAAAGAAGCATTTGAGCTGAAGAAAAGCTGTGCTTTTGGATACGGCTGAACCACTCAGATTCTGGGAATATTCGAAGATGGCCTTGTAATCGGCCGTTGTGCAAGAAGGCCTGAAACTTGACCTCCTGTCCAACCTTGAAGTCCCCAATGTGCCTGGCACGACAAGGCTCAAATCAAATCAAGCTTGCTTCAAAGCCGATGGCCTGCTGTTCAGGTACACGTCGCCCTCATGCTGGTGCTTGAGAGCATCGCAAGCTACAAATCCGAAGCCTCCGCAGCGAATGTCGCCGTTTCAAAGCTCAAACTCCGTAAACACCCCGTGTCCAACGCACATCTCGAGGCGACATTTCCAGCCTTTCTCTGGGTTGTAGCTCTTGATGATGCCATAAAACTCTCCAAGAACCTCCTCGTTCGCCTTCCCGCCCTTTCCATGTGGCGGCGGCATCATGCCTGCCAGACTGTGAACCCTCGGCTCATCTCACTCATGCGATTTGAAACCTCATGCCAACACATGCCATGCCCCGTCATGCCCAGGCCTCCCATGTTGCCATCGCAGCCGCAACCGCCGCAGCCACAGCCAGGACCGCAGCCACAACCAGGGCCGCAGCCCCCGCAACCAGGCCCACAGCCACAGCCACCGCAACCACCGCAGCCGCAGCCACAGCCGCCACCACAGCCGCAGCCTCCACCGCAGCCGCCACACCCGCAGCAACCTCCTCCCATGCCACATCCCATGCCTGAACCCATCCCATCCCCCATGCTGGGCATTCCGCAGCCGCCCATGGCACAGCCACCCATGCTAGCCATTCCATTCATGCCGGTGTTGTTGTCTATCAGGTCAAACGCCTGTGGCTTGTTCTCTTCATTCAAGGTAACGGCGAAGTTGACCTCTTGACCTTAGAAAGCCACCCTTGCGCATGCAAGCAAGTCTCGCCCAAATCTGTTCCGAAAACATGGGCTGGACTTGGGCAAGTGAGTGCTGGGCCTTCAACAAAGCCAGCGACTTGCGTGGGCTTGACCACCACATCGCAGCCAAAAACCTGCAGGCGATTTCGGGGTAAGAAAGGACAAAGGAGTGGTCTGTAGTCCTGGTGTTTGCTAGCTTCCGGCAAGATCAAGGGAAGCTGGGTAGCAGTCTTGTCCGGGCCAGGCATCAACAATTTGCACTACAAGCTCCTGTAAAGATTAACCCATAAAATGAAAGTTAATACCTTTCAAGCGAATCCCACAAAGTGTGCTTCTTGACATTCCACAGAATAATAGCTAAAGGCTAAAGCCTTACATCAACCTGCCGATGAATCTACCAGGTGTCGTTGTGTTAAGTTGTGTTGGTGAGCGTGGCAACTAGTCGCAGGAAACTTGCTGTTTCAGGAAGGCTTGCCTTGACAAACGCAAGAAACCACAAACACATCCGCTCGTTTGCGGTGGTCAATGTTGGCCTGAGACGTAACGCTGGTAGAGTCTCATTCATTGCGGGTTGGGTGGCAGCAAACTTGGATGAACTGCGGCCAAGCTTTGGTTTGAAAATGGTGTGAAACCATGTCAACGCCGTCACCAGGCCCGCAAACACAGGGGGAAGCTTACAAGCAACTGAGGGTCATGGTGCTCCACGCAACTTTGGTGCAGATGCGCCCCTGGAGAAAAGCGGTGCTTTTTAGACAAGGGGCGCTACTCAGGTCTGGGCAATTGATCAGGCCCACGCCCATACCCTCAGCTGAGCGCTTCTCTCCACTCCCCTCTCCACAACATGCTCGCTCTAAGCAACAAAGGCACTCTGAGCAGTCTGCAGGGTTTAGTCTCGTCCTCACAGTCCCAACGCAGCGCTTCTCGGTCAAGCCCTTGCTGGGTGCAAAGGTCAGGTCCGGAACGCATACCTCACGTCAGCCCCATGCATCCCTGCCCACATGCCGCAAGCCAAAAGGTTTGCACAATCGCACATACAAGCGGCGTTCACAAGGCCCGGGGCCAGTTCAGGCTTGCTCTGCACCAGTGTAGCCAAGACAGTTGCCAGAATGCTGTCCTGACATCGCTGACTGGCATGCTCGAAATACAGTAAGTGTCAAGTGCCATAGAGTCATACAGCTAGGGCCGAATTTCTTCAAGGACAGGACGCTGGCATCACTGGCATGGAACTAGGGTGACGCAAAGTGCCTATCCATTGCGTCAAGGCGCATCCAGAGAACCGAGTGTCTTCAGGATGACCTGTTGGTCCATGGCTCGTCGCGCCCGAAGGCGCAGCCCTTGGGCTGAAACGTCTGCCGCGGCGCCACATGCGGCAAGTGGAGCAGGCAATGCACCTGTGCTTTGTTGTTTTGCTTGATGTGAGTATCAAGTGACACTGCCAGCCATATGGCCATATGCTGTCAGTTCATTTCCAGCCTGGTCTCCCGACCAGCTGGCCAGCGAAGGCCGGGGTACCCTGCCAAATGCAGACAAACTCTCGCGTCGCTGCAATCGTTTGAGGAAGCCCGCAGCCCGCAGCCTGCAGCCAGCCTGTTTTTCCCGTTCTTTTTGCGAGGCCGGGCAATGTCACGCACGGCTGGGCCTTGTCGGGGTCGCCGGGGCTGGTCGGCTTGGGGCTGGTCGGAATCGCTGTCCATCAGTTGCATGAAGCCGCTTGACATGGTCGACTCACTGGGGGTCTTCGATGAGATCCCGGATGTCTACCCCGCACTGCAGGATGAAACCACCCTTCTCGATGGTCTTCTCCCCCTCGTGGTGGACCACTTGCTGGTCCCAGAATTCGTGCTGGGCCCTGTTGATTTTCAGCATAACCTGGGTCTATGACCAGGGTGTCCAAGCAACCCGTATGTCAAAGAACCGCCGCGCCCTACATGATAGCGAAAGAAAAAAGGGTTCAAACCGTTCTCTGAGATGCTGTGTTCATCACTGCCTGCAGCTCCTTCTGCTTTGCCTCAAATTCCGGCTTCCCAGCCTGTCCACAATGCACAAGCCATAAGACTGAGACCTGTAGAGTCTCTCTCAAGTTGGTTCTTGCGGCCGGTGCTTAAATGCCAGCTGCATTCTGACAAAATCCCCACACAACCGAATGCTCCAGCGTTGTTGTTTTGTTGTTGTTGTCAGGGACATAGCGAACGAGGCCTTGAGGCCCTCATTCTCCAACCAGCGCTGGGCATCCTTCAACTTGCCCTCGAGCCGCTCCTTGTCTTGTTCCTGGAGCTTGGCAGTGTCAAAGTCCTCGGGAAACGGGACACGTTTGGATGTTGAAAGCCAACCTGGGGGAAGTTTCCCCCAACACGACATGACCATGCACATGTCCTGAATGCCTTTCTCAAAACGCTGCATGTAGACCTTCAGCTCCTCCTTGGCCAGCATGTCACTCTTGCTGATCTCATCCTCTCCTTTGTACTTCTCTGCCTCCTGCAGCATCTTCTGGATGTCGTGCTGTGTTAAGCGGCCCTTCTCGTTGGAAATTTGAATCTCGCTCTTCTTGTGTGACTTGGCATCTTCTGCGCTCACTTGAAGGATTCCGTTTGTGTCTATCGTGAAGGTGACTTGGATCTTTGGAACTCCTCTCAGTGACTTTGGCATGTCTTTTAAGGTGAACTTGCCCAGGAAGTTGTTGTCTTTCACCATTGCGCGCTCGCCCTCGTAGACAGCAATGTCGACATGATCCTGATAATCCTCGAAAGTTGTGAAGTCCTGGCTCTTGCTCGTGGGCACTGTGGAGTTCCGCTCAATCAACACCTGCATCATGCCGCCAGCAGTCTCGATGCCCAACGATAGAGGCGCAACGTCCTAGGGCACCCAGCGGCAAATGCAAACATGTGGTTTATGTTTATTTGAAAAATCATGTATGTGTGTTTCTTTTTTTTGGGGGGGGAGGCGGCGGGCACGGACGAAGCTGCCGGAACGAACCCAGCCGTCCAGCAGCAACATGTTCTGCACCTCCTCACAGCCCTGCCCAGAGACGATGGCTGCCTGCACGGCAGCTCCATAGGCGACAGCCTCGTCGGGGTTGATGCTTTTGCACAGCTCCTTGCCACCGAAATGGGCCCTGATCAGCTCCTGCACTTTGGGGATGCGAGTGGAGCCTCCAACCATGACAATATCAGAGATGGACTTTTGCGGCAAGTTGCTGTCTTTGAGGCATTGCTCAACTGGCTCCATGGCTTTCTTGAAGTAATCCAAGCAAAGTTCTTCAAACTTTGCCCTGGACACTCGAATGCTGTAGTCTATTCCTTCATGCAAAGCGTCCACTTCAATTGTGACAGAGGTCTGGGTGGAGAGCAGGCGCTTGGCTCGTTCGCACTGGGTCCGCAGTCGGCGCAGCGCGCGCTGGTTGCGAGTTGGATCTGATGAGTGCTTCCTCCGAAAGTCTGAAATACAATGGCTGAGTATTCGATTGTCGAAATCCTCGCCACCTAAATGCGGGTCTCCAGCAGTAGCTTTGACCTCAAAAACCGAATCTTGAATGGTCAAAACGGACACATCAAAGGTCCCACCGCCCATGTCAAAGACCAAGATGTGTATCTCCTCCTTCCCTGACTTGTCCAGGCCATATGCGATCGCTGCAGCGGTCGGCTCGTTGACAATTCTCAGGACCCGCAATCCAGCGATCTCGCCGGCGTCCTTTGTCGCCTGGCGCTGGGAGTCGTTGAAGTAGGCGGGCACCGTAATGACGGCCTCCCGCACGCGTTGGCCGAGGTACGCCTCGGCCGTCTGTTTCATCTTGGTAAGGATCATAGAGGAGATCTCCTCTGGGTGGAACTTCTTCACCACGTCCTGGTAGAGAATTTCAATGAGCGGCTTGTCATCCTTCGAGCCATCTGAGACCACCTTGAAGGGCCAAAGCTTCAAGTCCGCCTGCACGATTGGATCATCAAAGCGCCGACCGATGAGTCGTTTGGCATCAAACACCGTGTTGGTCGGGTTGCTTGCCACCTGATTCTTTGCCGAGTCTCCTAGAAGTCTCTCTTCATCCTTCCATGCGACATATGATGGTGTTGTTCGATTACCCTGGTCATTTGCGATTATCTGGACCTCGGCATCTTTGTAAACTCCAACGCAGGAGTACGTAGTGCCAAGGTCAATCCCAACAGCATAAGTTTTCTCCTCCGCAGCAGGTTGCATCAGTCCGCGAAAAGTGGCATCTTTGAGCCAGAAAACTTGGCATGAGCCTAGCATACCAATGTAAGGCATCGTGAGAGTTGATCAATTGGCCACATGCCAGCTGTGTGCTTAACCACGCTCAGCCATGAAAGCAACAAAAGCTAGCCAGCAACGAACGGAAGGACCCAGGTTCCGCGTTGCCTTTGCAGATGTTGTCCTGAGTAATTAAATGATGCGGTCCTCGACTGGCAACAGTCCCTCAATTCAGCAGCCCTCGCATGAAATGACGGGTCGCTGGCCGTCCTTGTGAGCCTGCAGGGACATGAGTACCTGGTGTCGCGCTGCACCTTGCAGCACCTTGTGTTCTACAGGCTGCAGCCATGCAACCTCTCACGTGTGTCCTCTCCAGCCGTGTGACGCACGGGTGGCTGGGCCTCGGGCCAAGGTCTGCGCCTGAGCGAGCTCCATGCGATGTGTTGCTTGGCGGCTTGGGCATGGTAAACCTGCAGAAGCCCATGATCAGTGGCCGGACTCAACGAGCTGGTGCACACCGGTAGGCCTGAGGCTCGATGGCTCATTGACTCTGACGGACCTTGGCAAATGGAACATCATGTTTATTGCAGGATGTCATGAACGCTGGAGGTGATGTTGTGCTCCAATTCCATCCGCGACGGGTTTTTCTTCTCTCACAATCCAAGCCGGAACTAGCTTGATGATGTCACGAGTGTGTGTGGCATGGCCAAGAAGAAACCAAAGTGGCACGACGTAGGAGCATGACCATAACTGTATGTCAAGTCAAGGCAGATGCCCGTAAAAAAGACACAACATGTCTGCATTGTTGTAATGAAAGCCCAATCTCCACGCACGAGGTGGCAAGCCCCCAGCACCAACCCCACACTGCTACGTCTTGGCCAGAAAATGCATCAAGGGGGCTTGCTTCTCAGGAAATCGGTGGCTCGCAGCCTCGCAACTTCGTTCAGCTGCGCACTTGCCCACTCAGCGCTTACACAGGAGGTAGACGACAGGTGTGCACACCTCGGACCCTCTCCTCTCGAAAACTCGCCACGCGCGTCTTGCCCGGTATAAAAGAAGCTATGTGTGCCAAAGCGCTTGCACGACAAGCATGCATTATCGTCGAGGCAACGGAAGTGGCAAACAGAATGCAACCACCAGAGCATGCTTAAGGGAGAGATCACACCACCAGTGGTACATTGGCAATCCTCGCAGTTTGCAGAGAACTAGTGGCCAGTTTAAAGCATGCTCTCTGTCAAGTTGTCCAACTGCTGACAGCTGTCCAACGCACCCCATTCCCCGACCCTTGCTGATCCAAGCAACGAAGATCATGACTCCCCAGGCCGTGTTGTGGTAGTTGATGTGCCTCGGCTAAGCTTGCACGTCTGTTTACATTGAGCCCCTCAACTTTGCCGGCCCTTGGTCAAGTCAAGGCACATCTCGGCAATAGGGCTGGCTGGGTCGTGGCCGCCCCAGTCCATTCGCCAGGGCCAGCCTGAGCATAATTGAAGCAGTCAGAGTCATATCTGTGCCCGCAGTGCACTGGTTGGGTCCTTCGTTCAGACTTGCTGCCAAGTGGCCAACATCAGCACGCACAGGAGATGAAGCTGCGAAAGGCAATCTCAGCCACTCGTTCAAGCTTGCGCATGACCTTCCTACCAAAAGGAAGCCATACCGCCATCCTTCCCATAGCCAAGCGGCGGCATCCCCCAGCGGCGTGCTTGAAAGTTAGCGAACAGCCCTGCTGGCGACC
>CAUJNA010003380.1:446541-651842 GCA_963377175.1 Effrenium voratum
CAAAGGGATCTCTGAACAGGGCCTGCCATGGCACAAGACTCGGATCGGCCTCGAGGAAAAGAGCGCCAACAAGCGATCCTCCATGCGCTGGGTCTCCAGAGCACGCTCCGCCGCCACCATGAAGGCGGTGCGGCCCACGACGCTCACCTGGCAAAGTGAACTGAGGCACCCCATGTCAGCCCTCGCATCATGGTGCGCCTCTGCATTCTCGCCAAGCAGTTGCGAGACCTTGCGCTGGCGAACACCGTGTTCGCCAGCGAAGAACATCGAGAAACGCGCACGGGTCTGAGTGCTTTGAACGGGAAGCAAGCTGGCTCCTCGTCCAGGCTGCTCACAGCCACACCGGATGACATTCCGGGTGCGACGGGCGACAAACGGCCCTGCTGTAGAGCCAAGATGGCAGCCCCTCGAAACGCGCCAAGTCAAAACCAAACGGCTCAGCGGCCAGCTGATTCCAAAAAGAAATAACTAACTCCCGCAGGAAAGCCGCATCTTTGGCTACCATGCCCGCAACAATAGCATCACAGCGACACGCACGTCTCTTCCCCATCCCTCGTCGCCTTGAACTGCTCCACTTCCCAGCTCATGGCATACTGTCCTTGCAAGGGAAATTGGCATGCCGGCTGACATGTTGGTGCTCATGCAGGCAGCCTGAGCTTGCACATTCATATGTCAAATGCTCCAGCTTAAAAGCGCACTTGTCAAAGTAGCTTGGACTTGGACAATTCCAAACCCAACATGTGCATCCAGTCCTTTTCAGCAAGCTAGAGGCCTCCAAGCAGCTGGATTTGACCTGCCTTGTCCTCTTGAGCAAGCAAATGGCTCAACAGTACATAAATATAAACATGTGACGCGAGCAGCAGCTCACCCCTCCCAGCCCGATTGAATTTTGATCTCTTGAAATGGCACTGCGCTTCTTTCCTCCTGCGAGCCAAGAGCGGTCTAGGAACTAGCATGAACTAGACCTCATGCTGCCAAAACGGATCACCAATGCACTCTAGGCTGGCTGGTCGGTCCCGTACAACGTGCACGGCAATGTTTACCAATGAATTATCACATCCAAAGCCAAGTCAACATGTTCAACGCCCCGACGCCTTTCCGCGCCAATCCCCACAAAGTTGTCTCCGAAAGATGCAGCATCCGGTTCAAAGCCGCGATTGTCGGGCCGCGCAGGCCTGAAAAGCACACAGCCCAGGCCGAGCCGAGTGTGTTGGGAAGGCTTTAAGTTGTGAGATTTGTCCTCCATTTAGCATCGGCTGTTCTTCAAGCATCACCCCAGCCTTTGTGTTTGCAGCCATTGAGGGAACCTTCATCGAGAGGAGGATTGCACAACGCGGGATCAAATGCCGCTGGAATCTGGCCAATTCTCCAAGATTGCAAATTCATTGGATGACCTGCAATGGACATATTGCTTTTTTGCCGTTGAAAGCGTGCTCTCAACATCGACGCTACAGCCTGGCATTCTGACGTTAGCAATGCAGGTCCTTCATTGCTGTTTCGGGAGCTCATTGAAAAGGCTGGGGTCGCTGGTCAGCGAGTTCTTGCTACACTCCTTGTGTAGACACGATGTCACCTATGTCCTTTTCTAGACGCAATTTAAAAGGCAGTATTTCTAGAGGGTAAGCGGGTACCACTTTGCATGCATGTGTGGTGTGTGTGTGTAGCCCCTTGTGCATGGGAGAGAGTGTGTCTCTTTCTTTCTCTCTCTCTCTCTCTCTCTCTGTCTTCTCTCTCTCTCCCTCTCTGTCTCCTCTCTGTCTCCTCTCTCTTCTCTCTCTCTCTCTTCTCTCTCTCTCTCTCTCTCTCTTTCTCTCTCTCTCTCTCTCTCTCTCTCTCTCTCTCTCTCTCTCTCTCTCTTCTCTCTCTCTCTCTCCGCCGCGCCAATTATAATTGTCTGTATTCACGTGTTTCCTATTTTAGGCAAAAGCATGTGTGCACATGCGCGCATGACATGTTGATGCTTGCAATTGGTGAAGCGCGCCCGAAACTTCCTGCAACGTGCTCGTGGGGTGGCTATGCTTTTCTGATAGGGGACGGCGACCGAACTGAATGTTGACCACGTGCCGTCCTCCAAGAAGTGCGCGGCCATGGCATCGGTCCAGGCGCCAGCACCCAAGCCGCCACTGCCCCAGCCTATGTGGCCCCCACGCTTGGTGATGGCCACGTAGATCCGCGGGTTTCCTCGAAAGTGGCGCGCGGGTTGTTGGGGGAGCTTTGCAGCGTGGGTAGAATGGGTAGGGTGGGAGGAGGGATGGCGAGGTGATCGTTAAAAACAAAACATTGCTGTTGCTTCTCTCAGGAATGGCAGGCAAAGGGTCGCTTCAGATCTTCCAGCGGAATGGTGCTTAAGCTGATAACGGGATCGTCTTCTGCGTGTACCACCAGAGTTGGCACACTGATCTGGTGCACCGTGCTGCGCGGGGTGCAGTTGGAGTGGAACTCGGCTTGATTGGCAAAGCCCCATAATGGGCAAACGACAGCTTCATCCATATGAGCAAGCCTGGTGGCAAGCAGAAGCTTGCGAAGGTCAATCATGCTTCGGAATTTGGACCTGAGCAGCTCGCGCATCATGAGAGTCTTCACCCCTGCTGCAATGAGGAAGTTGATGAACAGCTTCTTTTTGGAGGAGGTGAGGCTCCTCTCCACCGCTGGGAAATCCACAGGTGCCGCCACAGACACGGCGGCCTTGAAAGGAGTGTTGCTGCCCTCAGCGCCCAAATGCCGCAGAAGCATCGCCCCGCCCATGGAGTAGCCCAGGCCGAAGAGCTCGCAGCCGGGCTTGGCCCTCAGGATGTGCTGCGCCACCTCTTTCACGTCGACCCAGCAGGCCGCGCAGGCGATTCTGGGAGTCTTCAGCGCCACGTTGGCCAGGCCCCGGTAGTTCAAAGCCACCGCGTGGAAGCCCTCAGACCGCAGGTGCCGCATGGTGGCCTGCACGAAACTGGTCCGGCTGTCGTTGTTCAAACCCGGCAGCACCAGGAGCACGCGGTTGCTGGGCGCCCGGGGTGGCACGTACCAGTGCAGAGATGCCTCACCCCCATCCGACAAAGTCACGACCTCGAAATGGCCGGCCCCGTGCATGGAAGGCAGGACTGCCCACAAACCGCTATAGAAGGTCGACATGTAGCCACTGAACTCGAGAATTGGATGCGGCCAGTAGTCTCGCAAGGCAAGCTTAACCTCCTGAAGCAATTGCCGATCCTCTTCCAAGAGCTCGTCCATCGGGCAGTGGATAAGTCTGGGAGGCCGAAGTTCCTCCCGCAAGTATCGTCGCATCAGCACAGCTGCTGCCGCAGTGGCACCTGATGCGCCCAAAGCCACGCCTCGTGCCAAATCACGCGACATTGCTGCAAGACCCTTCCGGCGCACAAGTTTGTAATGCGGCTGGCAACACAAACCGTCATGACCGCAAGATTCACATGTCGGTCTGTCTCGCCCAA
The DNA here is from genome assembly GCA_963377175.1 of Effrenium voratum. NCBI lineage: Eukaryota > Dinophyceae > Suessiales > Symbiodiniaceae > Effrenium > Effrenium voratum. Next base: position 449,982 of record CAUJNA010003380.1, read on the forward strand.
AAGAAAGGCTGGCATGACTTCTTGGACAGCCTTATCTTTTGAGGCGTTTGGTTATCGCAATGTGTTACGCAACGCCTTCCCGATCTCAAGCTGCGCATGCACAATCGCTGCCGGTGTAATCACTTTAGAGCTACTGCCTCGGACGGCTTTGCTTCGTCACAGTCGGTTTCGCAGCACGTGCATCCACAACATTTTCCTCATCGCTTTTGCCACCTCCGCGCCTTGACAGGCTCAGTCGCATAGCCTCAGCCGATGCAGCAGGGCCGTGGTTACTGATCTATTACGCTCCGAACCCAGCCTCCTGGCGAGCACTTCATTGGCTCCTGTCAGGTCAATGAGACTCAGAATCATAGAGAAAACCTTTTCACTGCGACGCCTCTGGTGAAGCTGTTGGGCCGGACACTTGCACGCTGGCAGCCGAGGCAACCAGGAGCTCACCTCCAACTTCGGGCCATAGCAAGCTCTATGCAGCCATCGCTCTCAAGAAATGCACCCAGCGCTGCCAAGTCACCAAACTGAAAAGGCAAGTCGCGCCGTTCTGTGCGCATACCCGGTGGATATTTGCTGAGAGGAAGGTCCTCGTCCTCAGCCCATTGCACGCACCAAGCCCTGTCTGCCGAACTTTTGTAGGGGTGCGGATTTATTTCGGGAATGTTTTTGTTTTTTGGAGTTGTGTTCTTTCTTCCGTCTTGGCCATATTTTACAGCATGTTCTCGCAAAATTGACGTATTTTACACTAGCCCGTCAACATCCCCAGCATCGTTTTCAACATCCCCCGCATGTCCGACCAACATCCCCAGCATCACCAACAAACCGTGGGTAAAAAAAAACTAAAAAGTAGTTGGCGGGTTGACGGGGTCAAAAAAATGATTCAAATAGGAGGGCGGTTCAATCCCTGTAAAAAAAAGGCAGCGGGGGGTTGGGGGCAGCGGCAGCGCCCCCCATGATGTTCGCAGAAGTGATGATTCAAATAGGGGTGCAACTAAATATCTGCAAAAGTGCAAAAAGTAGCGGGGGTGTTGGGGGAGGGGGGGGGCTGCCGCCCCCCGGGCCCCCCCGGCCCCCCCCCGCCCCCCCCTCCCCCGGCCCCCCGGCCCTGGGTCCCCGGGCCTCCATCTGCGCCCCTCAAGGGCGTCCCATCGGAAACGAAACCGTCAGGGTCGGGAACGCTCCGGTAGGTAAGAGACTATTTTACGTTAAGAACACTATGAACATAAAAAATACGTACAATGCATACGGTAACTACAATTAAAATCAAAAATGAAATAATTTGTACAATAGAATTTTCCACCCAAGAGCGAGGCGGGGAGCGGGGGGAGGCCGGGGGCGGGCGTTCAAAGAAGTGAAGATTGAAATAGGGGTGCAATTAAATCTCTGCAAGAAATCTATCAAGTAGCGGGGGGTTGGGGGGGGGGGGGCTGCCCCATGATGTTTGAAGAAGTGATGATTCAAATAGGGGTGCAAAGATTCAAGAAAGGTGCGATAGAATATAAAAAGAAGCAGCAGCGGGGGTTGGGGGGGGGGTTCCCAAGTGCATACCTACAGACATACATAAATGCAGACATACATAAACATAAAACTAAAGAACACTTGCGGAGAGGAACTGGTGATGTTGAGGATTCGGGAAGCCAAAGCCAAAAACCACTGAAAGGGTGCAAAAGCCAAGAAGCCCGGAGAGGAACTGGGAAAGCAGAAGATGCGAAAAGCAAAAGCTAAAAAGCCACCAAAAGCCGCATAAACCAACAAGAAACCGAAAAGCCAAGAAGCCGAGAAGCCGAGAAGCCAAGAAGCCAAGAAGCCAAGAAGCCGACAAGCCGAGAAGCCGAGAAGGCAAGAAGCCAAGAAGCCAAGAAGCCAAGAAGCCAAAAGCGAAAAGCGAAAAGAAAAGTCCTTTAAAATACCCCTCCTTTTTGTGGCGTGGCTGCAGTCAGGCAACCGCATCCTGGAGTAGACTCATAACCGCGGCTGGCGCGCCCTTGCCTTGAAAAAAGAGGCGAGACTCTGAGAGACGGTCGCCAGTGACGTCGCAACTGACAAGATCTCCAATTTAGCACAGCCAAATCAGTCTTGCCACTCTCCTCTCGCCAGGCTTTCTGTCCAAAGTCAGTGGCACCTCGCAAGTACCGAAGCCAAACGTTTCAAGCCCAGTATGAAACAGCTGGCTCGCAGTGCATCCAGCCTGCAAAGCCAGGACTCGCTGTCCGCCAAGCACTGGGCAGCATTGCTTCCAGCATCCTGAAAGCACGGCACACTGCCACTGGAACAGATCTGACCGGTGCAGGTTATACGTGGCAAGCTCGGGCCACCGCCTTCCCGCACGTTCGCCTTGCGTGATCCCCAGGGTCATGGCAAGCACCATCGCAACGAGGGTACCTAGCAGCCCCGCTTCATGACGCTTCATGACGGTCCCGGCAACTTGAGTCAGGCAAAAGCCCGGCCTGCTAATGCTGAACCGTGGCCCATGTCATCCTTCCACAATGCTGGGTAGACACGGCTATCCAACGAGCGGAGGTGCAGAAAAGCATGGCCAGCTTTGGCCACGCTGACTTCCTTAGCTGCCCGTCGCTCTGCGCACGGTTCAGGCCCATGTATGAGAAACCAGGCCATGTTTCAAACTGCAATCACTTGCACAGATGTCTGCACCGTCAGGGCTCCTTGATGCCGGCCGAGACTAGCGCTGCACGATACTCCTGCAATTGAAGCGCCAAAGTGGCAAATCTTCCAAATGCGGTTTATTACCAGCCTGACTAACCTCTTACGAAGCAACCGGTTGCCATCTCAAACAGCTGGCAAAATCAGGGTGGCGGGGCTTTGGGTGGCTTGTTAATGTTGCACCTGGTTTAACATCGGTAGTCTGAATTATGTCAAGTTTCCCCGGCTTAAACACGACCCCCCCCACAGTTTCTGTATCATGATTTATGTCAAGTTCAGACCCCAAAAAATCCGGGTCCAAAGAATCTGAGCTGCCGTCTGGCGATGCCTCAAGGCTCGCGGTCAGCTCCTCGCCTTCACTCGCGCCAGGCCAAGGCGTGGACCTCACAAAGAGCAACAGGTGTCAGGTGTCAGGGGCACAAAGCGCTACTTTCCTATACCTGACAGTGGCCAAGCAGGGAAAACGGGAGTGAGAAGCTTTTCTCAGTCGAGCTATGCAAATGAGCTGGAAGCCGAGCCGCCAGGTTTGGTATAGCACAACCCGTGGCGAGGGCATCTGCAAGAGGAGCGGCGCATAGCGGTGGCGCAGCACCTCCTTGGATGCTCAGTGATTTTGGATGACCTACCAGTGGCCTCTGTGGGACACGCTGAACCTTCTTATTTGGCTGGTTCAACTTGCCTCAGTGGTGAGGAAGCTACTCCCACTCCTACCTTTTGCAAAAGGACCACGTGATAAAATAGAACAGTCTCTGCATCTCATTCAGCCTGGTCTTTCCAAGTTCATGTCTGGCGTGGACAGTAGGCGCCAAGACTCCACAATGGCAAAGCGGCTATGCTCATCCGAGCCTTTTCCGACTTGCAGTACCACCGTGTCCCATGAAGCTCCATCCTTGCCTCAGGCCACAAGAGCTTGCCAAGTAACAAGGATTTCGCTACAAAGCACCAGGACTGCTCTCCATGCCACTGTTCCGGCCCGCTAACATTTGAGGAAGGCACTCCTTTGCACAAAGCTCTGAAATTCTGCCCACAGGTCTGCCAAGTCAGCTCCGCCTTGAGTGACGCTTTCCGTCGACCTTGCATGCAACAAAAAGCCGTGGCATTCCACTGCATTCCTGCGCTAGATGAACTTACACAGACTGCTAGCAAACAGGCTGCGCAAACCTGGCCGAGTTGGTTCCGAGCCACAAGGTGTGCCCACACGCAGCTGCGAGCCGGGAAAGCGCTCCTGGCACTCCGCCCAGCTCCTTTGGCTGGTAAGTGTGGGAGTTGCCCACGAACAACGCACCTGAGTCGCGGAGGCGCAACATGCCACAAGTCCCTATGGTGTGCAGATCTAAGGCGCTCTTGACGCTGTCAGCGGCACTCATTGCATCGGCATGGTGGCCATGCACTGCGCAAATTGCGTGTACTGGGCGTGGAGATGTGTGACAGCACTTCTGAACTGTTCTGGGCTCTGAGATGTGTTGTTTTTGATGCTGATATATATATATATATATCATATTTTATCTATGATGTATCTATGTGCACCTTTGGGCTGCCTTGCTGCTGAAAAGGTGCCTAGCTTGCTGATGCCTGCTTCCCAGTCTTTCCGACCAGCTGCAGTGAGTCCATGATGACATGCGATAAGCCCTCACAGTGCAAAGCGTGCATTGGCACAAACTCGAGTCTCTCTGCACTGCCGAACTCTTTAAGAGCGCGTTGGTTGCTTCGGCTGTATTATAAAATTGCCAGGCTGCTCCTTAAAAGTGCCAGCATCCAATTTGCGGAGATAGTTTTTGGCATGACTCCGCGGCCGTCTTGGTCTGAGGGGATTGGGGCTGCAAACGCCCGCCTACGCAAGGGCGGACCCTCGTCTGTGCCCGGCCAACCCTCCAGCGCTATACTTGTGCGCGGCCGGAGCTTGTAATACGAAGCCTGAGCTGGACAGGAACACTAGCAAGAGGCGCAATGCGCCGCTTGCACTTAGCCAAGCTCAGTGCATTTGCCCTGAGCCATCCATCCAAACTCAGACTTTGTTGTCAGAAAAGGTAGCGCTGCCTCCCTTGAGACGCTAGCGCCAAGACATGGTCATTGTGCATTGCCTTTCTTCTTTGGCAGGGCAGAAAGGGCCGTGTTCAGAGAAGACTGGCGCAACCCCGATCACAATGCGTGCGACTTCGGGACAGGTGCCATGAAAGCCGGCGGATAGGCATGGGTGAAAGCACAAACGAGCCTGAAAACTCAAGCTTGCCTGGCACGTCAGCCACATCCCGAAGGCGCAAAGTAACCGCCTCAAGCTTTCCATGCGGCCTGACAATCTTGAAGCCTTCATTCCACTTTTGTTCGGCTGTAAAACTTGGGCGGTACTTGTTCTTTGCAGTGTGCCGAACACAAGGCTAAAGATTGAAGCCAGCCTCTTGCCAGCTTTAAGCCAGGCTGTGTCGCTGCCAAATCTAGCCATCCACATCAAATGCAAGTATTGCGCACCATGGACGAGATCCGAGGTGCCTGAATAAGGCAGACGATAAGACTATTGTGGCACGTGCCCAAATTACGGCATGCCCCTCATCTTCAGAATTTGGCTAGGCCTGAAGCAACAGGGGAAAACTCCACATTGCGCCATGGCGTCGGCCTTGCCGCGTGGAATGGCAGCTCTGAGGCTGCGAAAACCCAATTCCTGCCATACGCCAGGTTTGCATGCCACACCACGCCAAGACTTCACGACCATCATCACAAGGTTCACATGGGTATGCGGGCCTCGAGAATACAATTATTTGAGGTTGTTTCAAAGGGAATCCAAGGGAAGACCACCTATTGTTGGCTGCCCTATTTTGAGACAAACGCGACAAACTCACACCGTTTTCGGGGATTCGAAACTCATCACTGCACACCTGTGGAACTGGCATCCCAGTAGCCCCCCAAGCCCAACATGCCGGGATGGCTTTCGCAAAGGGAACGACACCGCAAAGAAGACACCTGCCTCACCGTGTCAGGTGCTTCAATTTGCAGACCCATCGCACTCCAACATCGGCCTGACTCACCATACGCAGGGCTCCTAGTTGCCAGGCTTCCTCTGAACTTAGGCATGCCAGGTATGGCCTTGGCGAAGCCAAGGGCACGTGCGAAGCTGCGAAACCCATGCCGTGCCAAGAGCGCGCGACAGATAAGAGCCCATGGGCCCCTCGCCGGGTCTCCAGGAGAGTCACAAAGAGACCCTGCTGGATGGTGACGATGAGCGCCTGAACTTGAAGCCCATAGCTTGAATTGTTTTCCGAATTGCACACTCGATCGCACGCAACGCAGCTGCGACGGTTCCTCTCCCTCAGCACTTTGGACAGCTATGACAAGTCTGCCTTTGGCAAAGCAGGATAGTTCCCGCCAGTTCCCCATTGGGGACACGCAAGGGATGTGCGTCTTGACATTCCAAGCATACGTGGCTGAGCTGAGCTGAGGTGCTGTGCTTTCTCAGCTTGTGCAATGGTAGCCCACAATTCAACTCTTTGAGGTGCCTTCACTGAATCATACTGATTGAGCACACGCACCAGCTGGCCTATCACATTCGGAAGGTGGGGACGTGAGACTCGGTTGGCAGCTTCTGCTGCCAAGGATGGAGGTAGTTGCTCGTGCCGTCAGCTGTTGACAGCAAGGATTCCTTCACTGGATACCTCACTCGCCAGAGCCCGGAATGTGAAGAAAGTGGGGAGAGAACTCACTATTCTCCCGCAAAAAGAAGCAGCCGAGAGGCGCGCACTGCTTCGTCATTTGGTACGCGCCGCTCCCTGTGGCCACCACACCACGACCTAGGAAGGCGAAGCAGTCGAGGCCATTCTCCGCGCATTTGCGGCACGCCCCTGCGCAGCACTGATACACTGTCGCTCCCGAGGATCCCATCATTTTGAGACACACATTGTAGCTGTGACCGGCAGCTTGCCAACCCTTGCATGCCTGGTTTGTCCTCATCTTGGAACGCCTCTGGAGACTTCTCACTAGAGCCTGATGCCATGGCTTCACACTGGAGCCAAGTTGCTGCGGGCAACACTCGGTGATTTGACACATAGGCATCACAGATCATGCCATGCCCGCCGGTCCATACTGTTGCTCCAACACCCTGCCGCCTTGCCCATCCCCGCCTCTGCCATCAGGTACCGCTTTACCAATGCGGCATGAAGCCCCGCGCCAGGAGCGAAGGATTGCCGCTGCAGCACAAAGTTCATCGATGCCTCGCCATGCCGAGATGCTGAGATGCTGCGGAGTTTGGATGACCCACGGAAGCCAAGTGCCGGACAGCAGCTGCCAGGCCCAGCACGTTGGCCTGCGAGGGCTCCAGCACGGTGTCCGCCTCAAGTCTTGCCACACGTGCCACACGTGCCCGGTTCTGCTTGCCGACGCTGTTTGTTTGCCTTTCCTTGCCACCAGGCTGTGCAAGCAGGTTGCAAATATGTACATTGGCCTTCACTCACTGCCCGGAGCAAGTGACATTGGACTCGCGGCGGGAAACTTGTGTGAGCGCGACGAATTTCCCAAGCTTGCTCAGTCATCCAGCCGCAGCCAGCGTGCGGGGCCACAACAGCTTTGGGTCCTGGGTCAAAGCGCAAGACAATTTCACCGCTCCGAAGCCCTTGCATGCCAAGCATCTTTCCCACGACCGGCGGCTCCGGTAGATCTTCACGCGGTTGCCGCTCCTCCTGCAAACAGGGCAGAACTCCACAAGTCCCACGAGTCACTGCTTGGATTTCCGCGGTGCAACGGAAGGATTCTGCGAAAGGCGTTGGGTTGTGGCCAAGCAGCGCCCTCTCCTTCCTGGCTGCCCTGCCCATGAAGCTTCGAAGCTGTCGCACCTCCTGCGACGGGGGATTACAGGAAGGCCCATACTGCGCTTCAAAACAAACAAGGTTGCCACAAGCAAGCAAATGCATTTGCTTCCGGAACACGAATCACACCCTTCGGCATGTCCATCCTCTGGTCGTGCACCCTCCCTTCTCCATTTCATCTAGAGCTCCTTTCCTCCCTTTCCCTCCCTCTGTGCATGTATTTTATACTTTACACCTTGGCATCGCCCCACTTTCCAGAAACGGCATAGAAACCATCACGTGATTCACATCCCTCCGAGTCACATCGTCACGTCTCGTCTCTGTCTCTCGCTGCGTTCGTCCGTCCTCCTCGAGGCGCCGGCAGCGGCGCTGCAGCAGCGCCGCGCGCTGCTCCGCGCCGTGGCGCTGCTCGAGGCGCCGCAGCTCCGCGCGCCGCAGCGCCCGCAGCTGGGCCTGGACGCGGGCGGACTTCGGGGTGGCCGGTGGGTGCCCGAAAGGCCTTCCGGGAACGGGACGCAACGCCCAATGGGACGTGGGAATACGAATTCTAGTGGGCAAACTTGGGACAATTGGCGTGAAAGGCAAAAGCCGCGGCAGCACCCATCTTTTTGCCTAGCCGGTGCCATCTGAGAATGGACTGCCGCCTGACAGCACGGTCAATGAATGCGTAGCATGTGGACTCTTGGGCTCTAATTTGTTTGAAAATGAAAACTCGAGCTTCGGAAAATGATGGCTCACCAGCAGCCACACTCAGGGTGGCTGATTGGGCAAAGATGTAAAGACTCAAGGACTCAAGCACCTCAAAATGCCTCAAGCCAAGAAAGAATGGCTGGCCCTCTAGAAACATAGGCCTGCAGGCTCCTTCGTTGCTCAGTGCTTGCCCTGGGTGCCGTCCGACAGCACGCCCTTCTCGCCGGCCAGGCACCTCTCAGCGCACTTCAGCACGTTGTCCTCGTTGAAGCCGAACTTGTCCAGGCAGGTTCCACCGGGCGCCGAGGCACCGAACACGTCGATGCCCACAAAGGCGTCCGCAAACTCGCGCCAGCCGGAAGTGCAAGCGGCCTCGACGCTCATCTTGGGCACGTCGGCTGGCAACAGCTCCGACTTGTAGCTGTCAGACTGGGCACGGAAGATCTCGCAGGAGGGCATGGAGACCACGCGCACCTTCTTGTCCATTGCCTTCGCAGCAGCAATGCACAGCCCCACCTCTGAGCCCGTGCCAATCAGAATCAGCTCCGGGTCCGAGCACTCGATCACTTCGTAGGCACCCTTCATTGTGTTCTCGATGGAGGAGTTGGGGATGTTGTCCAGTGCCTGGCGGGAGAAGGCCATCATGGTGGGCCTGGACTCGTTCTTGGAGCGCTCCACAGCATACGCGTAGGCGCCGGCCGTCTCATTCCCGTCGGCTGGTCGGATGACGGTCAAGTCTGGGATCAGGCGCAGCGATGGAATGGTCTCGATTGGCTGATGGGTCGGGCCATCCTCGCCCACTGCAATGGAGTCATGGGTGGTCACGAAAATAGTGCCTGCCTGGGAGAGCGCGGCAATGCGGATCGCGCCGCGCATGTAGTCCGTGAAAATGGTGAAGGTGGCACAGTATGGGATGATGCCCGTCTTGTCCAGGGACAAGGCATTTGAAACAGCCCCCATGCCGAACTCGCGGATGCCAAAGCGCATGTTGCGCTCAGAATAGCTGTCCTTCAAGAAGTCCCCGGTGCACTTCATCAGCGTCATGTTGGATGGCGCCAGGTCGGCAGAGCCACCCATGAACTCGGGCAGCACATTGGCGATGGCGTTCAGGCAGTCCTGCGAGTGGAGGCGGGTTGCCTTGCCCTTGTCCTCAGTGGTAAGCTTGGGCAAAGCCTCCCTCCAGTTCTCCGGCAGCTTGCGGTCCAGAACAGCGCGCTTGAACTGCGCGGCGAGCTCCGGCTCCTTCTCTTGGTACTCCTCCCACATCTTTTGCCAGGCCTTCTGCTTCTCAGCGCCGGCCTCGGCGTGCTTGCGGAAGGTGTCGTAGACGGTGTCCGGCACCTCGAACTCTCCGTAGTTCCAGCCCAGCTGCTTGCGTGTGGCCTCGGCCTCATCGGCACCCAGCGGGGCGCCATGGGCATCGTGGCTGTCCGCCTTGTTGGGGGACCCGAAGCCGATGGTCGTCTTCACCTTGATGAGCGTGGGCTTGTCCGTGCAGGCCTTGGCCTCCTTGATGGCCTTCCGGATGGCACTCACGTCCGTGTTGCCCTCCTTCACCTCCAGCACCTGCCAGCCGTAAGCCTCGAAGCGCTTCCCCACATCCTCAGTGAAGGAGAGGTCCGTATGCCCGTCAATGGTGATGCCGTTGTCGTCGTAGAAGGCGATCAGCTTGCCCAAGCCCAGGTGGCCGGCATAGGCGCAGGCCTCATGGGAGATGCCCTCCTGCATGCAGCCGTCACCGGCAATTGTGTAGGTGTAGTGATCAATCAACGGCATGTCCGGTTTGTTGTACACTGCCGCAAGGTGCGCCTCGGCAGCAGCCAGGCCCACTGCGTTCGAGATGCCCATGCCCAAAGGTCCCGTGGTCACCTCGATGCCGTCCGTCTCGAAGTTCTCCGGGTGGCCCGGGGTCTTGGAGCCCCACTGCCGGAACTGCTTCAGGTCATCCATGGAGACACTCTCGTAGCCCGCCAGGTGCAGCAGGGAATACTGCAGCATGCAGCCGTGGCCCGAAGACAGCACGAAGCGGTCCCGGTTCACCCACTTGGAGTCTTGCGGGTTGTGCTGCATCTCCTCTGCAAAAAGCAGGTACCCAATCGGGGCTTGTCCCATTGGGGCGCCAGGATGGCCGCTGTTTGCCTTGTTCACGGCATCCACGGCCAGGAAGCGGATGGCGTTGATGCACTCCGTGTCAACATCCACATCCGTGGCTGTGGCCATGCGCACCACCTTCTTGGCGCTTCGCTTGGTCGGGCGAACAGCGGCTGCTGCCACCATGGCCGCTGCGCCGGCACCAACCACAGCGCCGGGTGCGGACGAGGCCTGGGAGACTTTGGCTGGCGTGGTGCCCATAGCCATCGCACCTGCCGTGGCCCCCGTGCTGGGGGCCACGAAGGTCGGGGCCAACACGGTCGCGGCTGCGCCGGCCGCCGCTGCGGCCATGGCTCGCTGGGATCGAGTGGCCGGCATGGCGAGATGCGACTTTTTGCTGGAACAAAGGAGCAGGTTGCTTGAGCCCTTGCTGCAGAAAAAGGGCTGGAGCCAACAAACACTACAGGCTGCTCTTCCGCCCTGGCCAAAAGTGATTGTCTACAAGTACCAGAATGGGCGGCAAAAGCCGGCTTGCACTAGCTCTGACTGGGCGTTGGCTGTGGCTTCGCATCCTGCCCGCCTCGCGGTCTGAATTCTTCTGCTGCATAGCTTCTTCGATCTGTCGTGAGAGGTCAGCCACCTGATGTGCAAACCCAACTTGCCTGATGCAAAAGCCGATGCTTTCAGCAAATGCGAGCATGGGCCAGCCTCACTCATTGCAGAAGAATAAAAGTTCAAGGTCAGCTGCAAAAGAGATCTGTACCTGCCGTTCAGTTCGTCAAAGCCCTCGTTCTTCTCGATATCAAGGCAAATCTTGTCCTGATCCACTGACAGAAAAGATGCGGCTGCTGAAGCCCGTCAAACATCTGCCGATCTGGGACAAGGTCAAAACAAATCGTCCTGATCCTCAGGCTTGCTGGCGGCAGCATCTCGCAAGTCCAGGGACTGCACATCCCCTTGGAGCTTGTTGATGTCAGATTGAGGGTGAGGCCACAAGAATGCAGGCAAGGAGAAGCGGGTCGCCAGGGCAAGCCTTAAGCAGCAGCGGCTCAGCGGCTCACGGATACCCCACCCCAACTCAGCCGAGCCGCTCGTATGCGCACCATGACCGCCGAGGAACTCGCAAGTCCCTACGGGCAAAAGGAAAAGCAGACCACTGAAATCAAAGCAATGGGACAGGAGAGCATGGGCGTTTTCTTGCGCCGAGGATCTGGTCCAAAACCACCAGCTGCTTGGATGCCCGACGCAGGGCCAGCGCAAACGGAGACTTCAGCAGCTCCACGTTCAAGAGGTGGCCAATGTCGGCATTCCTGGCATCGGCATTCCCAACACGCAGCCACACAAACGGCTAAGTGCAGCCACGTCTCTGGTCCAGGGCAAAGCTGCAAACCCAAACCACCTCAGAGCGCACGGGGCATAGATTCAACATGTTCCACAAGTCTCACTTGGCTGAGGCTCCTGCGTCATCCGGACTCAATGCTCGCTCCAAGCTTGACACAAAGTCTGCAAAGGCTTCCTGCGAAGCAGCGCAAGCTGGCCCGGCAGCACATGGGCGAACATGCCGATTCTGTGCAGGTCCGGCCTCCCAAGTGTGGGTAATGAAGTGCGTTATCCGCAATCCTTGGGGCCCAAGCAAAACCGCGCAGTGCCACATGGTTGGACCCCCATCCTTCTGCACATTGTGCCTTTTTGAATGGTGCTACCACTTGTAACATTGGTGTGAAGTTGGTTTCAATTTTGTGGGTTCCCTATTCCGAGACAAACCCGCATGTAGTGCAGAAGGAAGATTGCAATCCAAGACTCCGTTCGGGTGCCTCAGTCAGTCAGCTGCGAATGTTAAATCCAATGCCATTGATTCTGAAGTTTATTGGATTTGGATTTCAAGTGTTTGTGCATGTTTGTGCATGTGCATGCAAAGGACGCTGACGTCACTGAAAGGATACTGAAATCTGAAGTGGTGAATGAACTCCCCGGGAAAACCTCCCCCCCCCCCCCCAAAAAAAAAAAAAAAAGGAGGAAGAACACGCAAAACGCCAATGGCCTCATCAGCGCCCAGGACTTGGCCGCATCCTTTGTCTGAGGCTTGACGTATCTGCCAACCACCTCAAAACCGAAGCTATGAGCTCAAAGGCGCTGCGCGCAGACCGAGGACACTAAGGCACGCACGGAATGCATGTTGGCCGCTAGCTTGGGTGCCTGCTCATGTGGGTGGATCGTCCGAAAATGGATGCCAGCGTGGTCAGCCCATTTGCAGTCCATTGCTGGCTTGCACAAGTGGGTGCACTCGCCCTTGTCAAAGCATAAGCGATGATCTTCGCAGTACGCCAGCAACTCGTCATGGATGCACTTGTGAAACTCTGATAGGTCACTCACATAAACTCCCCAGTACTCTGGACGCTTGCGCACATCACTCTCGTCATCGGAGCCCTCTGGGCTTGACGAGCGAACTTGCCCGTCGTCATCCAAATGAAAGCTTCCAGTTGCAGCGGCCCGCTGATCTCTGGGTGCAGGCGCAGGGGCGAGCGAGCTCGGGGACCACACGCAATGCTGAGAGGGCAACACTGTGCTGAGCAGCAGCAGGTGAGGCACGAATTCCGCCAAACTGCCTGTGCGCAAGGGGGACGAGGCGTCATCAAGCTGACGCTTCACCTGGCTGATCAGCTCAAAGGCGTTCTCGGACTGGAAGGTGATGTCTACTTCCCCAGTTTCGCTGCTGCTGCGAAGCACGACCACGCGCTGTGGCTCGATACCGCAGGCATTGGCAATGCTGTGCTCCAAGACTTTTTCAAAAGCACCTGAGAGCATAACCTGCAGGCACACAAGCGCTTGAAACACAATGCAGCTACACTTCGCTCTAGCCCCACTGAAATTATCAGGTGAACCTGTCAAATCACAGCCCGCTCCTTGCCACATGCGAAACGTAGCCGCCATCGAGTGCACTTTTCAAAAGAATCCGCACGCAGCTTTGCACGCTGCAATTCCTGTTGAAGCACCTGGGGAGAGGATACACATAGCTTTACTGGATGCGTGGCCATGCATGTGCAACACATTGAAGTACATATCACACGCGAATGCAACAAGCCTGCCTTGTTGATGACCAAAAGCTGCTCAGCCATGTCATTGCCTCTGGCGTCCGCATTTTTGAGTTCCTCAGCAAGCCTGAGGCACTCCTGGAGCAACACGCAGCTGGCTCATGGCTCAATGACTCCACTGGCCCACTACCAGCCCACATCAGACCCGGTCTCCTGGCGGCAAGCATTCAGCTCACCGAAGGTATGCGCCCGACCCAGGCGTTCCACTGCTGCTTGCAGGGCGCCGTGGGCATCGCCTCGCCGGGTGCTTCAGCGGTTCAAACGGGTGAGCGAAGACGGCGCCTGCGTGTGTCGGGTAGCCGGGCTGCGATGGCGCGTCTTGCATCCGGCATCCAAGTCAGCCCAGCCCCAAAGCACCGAAGTCCTTTAGAGTCCTTTAAAGCTGCATGTGTGCGGAATATTGCGGAATGCTATCTCAGGATGGCGTCTGGCCCCTACAGGGCGCTCCGCAAAAGTTCGCTGGCAACAGTTCCAGCAGCCTAGTCACCTTTTACTGTGTCGCCCAGCCATTTGCACAAGCAAAAGTCCTGCAACCCTGCAATGCCTGCAGCAAACCGTATCGGATGTAAGCCCTCGAAGCTGGCTCATGTGCAAGTGATTCTTGACTCAACGCTGGCAATGAGTTTATCGGCTGCGCGCGAGAAGTTTGCGTTACGTACCAGGTCCTTCTTGCTGCGCCCATGGCTGAGAGATTGCAAGCCCACGGCCCATTTTGGCTGGCATGTCTTTGGGACCGTCCGAATTCTGGTTGGTTCTCCTTGATATCTAGTGGGGAAATCGTCTGTGTCAGGGGGAAGTACATGCACTCTGACTGCAGTCCAGTGGGGCTGCTGCAAAGTGACAAACCCCAATGTAGCTGCAGAACCTGAGCATGGCGGAATTCTAATGACATAACTGCGTGGCAGCTGTGCCAGTTTTCGGTAAGGTAGCAACGCTGCGAACGAGCTCAGCGCGGAGGAAGAGGCTTGGCGTGCCTCGAGCTGGGACCCAAGCAATGCACAGGAGTCAGAATATGTCAGAATGTGGCAAGACTCTGGGAGGCCCGCATGGTTTGCAAAGGCCATGACTGATGGATTTGCTCAACCAGGAGGCTGCGCAGTCGCTTTTCTGAGCAGTCGCTTTTCTTAGGCTGAAGGTGGATACGCTGCGAGAAAAGCCCGCTTTGACTTCTGAGCAACCGCTTGCCTGCAACAAGATAGCCCAGTATTCATGGCACAAAATGGCTGCCATGGCTGCTGCTCTCACCTTCCATTGCTTGAGCCTTGCGAATGCAGACAGAACCGCGGGGCCCGGCGCCATGGCAAGAGCACTTTACTCGCCTCACAGCACGCTTAGCTCATTTTCCCGGTGGGCTCTCGCGATGGAATTGAAGCTTGCCATGGATTGGCCATGCTGACACGGCTGCATCTTGCTCACTGGGGCAGCCATACGCATCCATTCGGGGCGGTGGAATTACACCAGCTAGGAACTCCACAGACATCCAGCACAAAGCCACGAGAGCTTCGGGCAAACATTTAGTGCCTGCCTGCCAGGAGGCAGGCAGCCCAAGACATGTGCCCAAACAAATGCACGCCCAAATTACCTCCAACCAGCAGCTCAAGTTCAACCCATGTATCCCTCATATTGACTAGGCGGCAGCCCATGCGAGGCTGCACCTGAGTATGCAAAGCGAGCAGACTGTATGATGAAATGACTCTCTGCCCCAACGCCAACTCGCAAGCTTCGAGCAAATACAATCAAATTGCATTTTCCTCGGCGCCAGTTTGACAAATAGTTGATCACTTGTGTGCTCTTAATTACTGATCGCGCCGGGTATATACATTTCAACGGCTTTGTTCATCAGTCAAAGCTGGCTGGCATTCTTGGAACGGGATATCCTCAAATCCTGCGCTTGTCGAGCTTGCGGCACACGGACTGCAAAATGGATGACAAGTGGCGGCATGAGCCACCCTGCTGGTTGATGATCTCCTCCACTTTCCGCAAGGCGTCTTTGCCATCTTTCGGTGAAAGGCTCATCAGGGAATTCTTAGCGCGATCATCCACGGTGCTGCTAACCATGCGCTCGAGACGACTGACATACTCGTGAACCTCCTCCTCCTCGGATTTGGAAGTGGGGCATGTTCCGCTTGCGTTCGCGTCTTCCGGACTCGGTGCCTTGCCCAACCTTTCGCGCAAGTTGTCCATCAACACGGACAATCGATCTGCCTTCTGCATGTCAGCGGTCTCTTCCTCGAAGCTGGTGCGCACGGTGGCATGGGGGAACATGGCCTGCAAAGCAGAGGCGATGGAGGTCCCGGACGCTGTGCCGGAGCTGGCCTTTCCGTCTGCGCTGGCTGTTGTGCTGCTATCTGGTGACTCTGCTGGGGTGTGCACTTGGCTCCAGATCTGGCTCTCCTCACCCAGGTCCACACCACCTGGCGTGTTCTGCGCCTCCATCTGCAGGTAGCCGTCGTTCCTCGGCGAGACTTGGACTCCGTAAAGGTTTACTTGCCTTTTGATTAAAAGAGAAGTGCAGGACCGCCCGAAACCCAAAAGACCCCAGCGTAAAAAGGTTCGCTAAGTCTGTCAATGACTCATGGCCGCTTCTGCCTGCAGCCTGCGCACCAGCTGCTCGGCATCTTCACGTGGAACAAAGTAGGTCTCCAAGACGCGCCTGTAGGACTCCGTTTGAATCTGCCGCAGCCGGCGCTCCATGTTGGCCATGCGCCTCACTTGCGCCAACTCCTGCTGCATGCTCGCCACCTTGGCTTCCATTTCGGCAACTTCGGGAACTTGGTTGGCCTCCGCTTCAAAATTGCCCGCATTCTCCCCCATGTTCTGCATTGACATGTCTCCTGTTGGCATAAACCATCCTGGGAAAGGCGCGAAGAAAACAGTGTTGTCCATCATCTGTGCATTATTGCCGTTGCCGTTGCTGCTCATCATCGAGACCGTGTTGGGATTCGTGGTACCGGGGGTAAACTCTGGCGCGTCTGTACGCCAACTCCACTGCTGGTACTGCGAATGGTGATGCATTCCATGGTACCTGCTTGGTGAGCCAGGATCACTGGGCGTGGCATAGCCCGAGTGGTGAGGCTCCTCTTCAACCTCGGCAAGCTCGTGGCACTCAGACATGGCTCGGAGACTACTGGCACGGCTGGCTGTCTGGGCCACAATGCACTCAGACAAGCCCAGCCAAAGTCTTCATGTTTGCGCAATCCGTGCAAGACAGAGGTGCAGTTCCTGTCAAGCTGCTCTTCGCTCTGAACGTGCCTGCGGACAAGCGTACCATAAGGACGGACCTGGCAAGCACCAGCGGGACGAGAGGGAGGAAACAGAAACACCTCGCTTCAATCAAGCCACGCACCTCAACCAGCAAGCATCGGCACTACACTTGGGCCAGTGAAGGTAATCTGGGCAGCTGGCTGTGCTCTCTCTCAGCGGCATGGTGTTACAGAGCTTTTCAGGGCTGATTGCAAGCACAGTCCGACTGGCTGACAGCTCCCAATTCATTACAGCTACACGCTTCTCGTGATGGGACTGCTGCGCGCGTCAAGACGCCTTTTCCCTCGCTCTCTCATCTGGCCTTTGGCCAAGTTGTGAGAGCCAACCTGCCTTTAACTGATCGAACTTTGAAAACGATGTGAGACCGTGGCAAAGCTGCTTCGCACTTGCCGACTCGGAAGTGCACGGATCCAATCCGATCCAAGCTTCAGCCCCGATTGATGCCACCGAAGTCCACGGTGACCATCCATCGCATGAGCCTGAGGGTTGGCTGCGGGAAGCAGTGAAGATCAGTGTTTAGGGGTTGCTTCACTGAGGCGTTGGCCGCAAGAAATCCGGGAAGTCGATGATGGAATTTGGGTTCAGCCTTAGGCACTTCCACGAGAAAGCCAAAGACCGGTTAACAAACATTAAAAGCCCGCACCGGGTCTTCTTTTCAGTCTGCCATGCCAATTGTGACACAGCTTCCCAACGCCCCTCAGCCGGGGGCTCTTCAATCTTTCGGTCCAGCCTGCCAACGGCAGCACAGCAAATGCCATTGCTTGGAAGTGCCAACTCCACTCATTCTGACAATGCGTTTACGTCCGTCTGGCCGCCAAAAAGAAAACGCCACGAATCAGAGGCGCGGTGCTCGCCTCTTTCGATGGTCCTCGTTGACTTTGACACCGAGGGACCGAATCAGGCTGCCCAATGTCTCCTGAAACTGCAGTCGAAACACCTCAGCAGAAACCTTTGGGTGTCCTTCGTCAGCTCCTTGACCCTTTGGGTAGCCTTCTCCTGCGACGGAAGACGTTGGGATGTTGCAAGATGCGGTGTGCGACTGCAATGCCAAGCATGGCCACATCACAATCGCTGTGGAGAGGTGAGAAAACCTCATCCATGTCAGTACGTTTGCTGCACCTATATACCTTTCACTATCTCATGAATGTCAGTCACATTGGCCCAGGGCAAGCCGGCAAAGCACACGCCTGACTTTGAGTTGTCGAAGCGTTCACCTTGGGGTCCCACAAAGGTTGACAAAGTCTGAAGCTCTGGCCATGATGCGACTCAATTAGAACACCAACGCGTCAAGGCGAATTGCATCGCCTGGTGCTCGAACCAGGATACGAAGCTTTCTCTGAAGCTATCGACTTCTGCCTGCGAAAACCTTGGCAAGCTCGGCTTTCAAGAATGCTGCACAACCCAGTACCGGAAAATAGGCAAGCCAGCAGAGAGAAAGAGAAAGAGCAAGTAAAAGATAGCACATTAAAGAAAAAAGAAAGTCAAAGTGACAGAGAAAGAGAAAGAGACGAAAAGAGGAAAAGAAAACGAAAGAAAAGAGAAGCATAGAAAAGAAAAAGGGCACGGGGGGGGGGGGGGGGTGAAACGAGAAAGAGAAAGAAAAAAAATGAAAAAGAGACAAAGAGACAAAAGAGATAAAAGAGATAAAAGAGAGAAAAGAAGAAAAGAGGTATTGGGGAAAGGGAGAAAGGAGAAAAAAAAACATGAAAAATAGAAAATGAAAAAGAGAAAAAGAGGAAAAGAGAAAAATGAAAAGGAGGAGCGGAGCAAAAATAGAGAAAGACAAGTGCGAAAATACAAAAATCCTCAAAACGAAAAGCAGAGAAAGAGCAAGAAAGAGAGACAAGGAGAGAGGAGACAAAGAGAACAAGCAAAAGCAGAAACAAGTGCCAAGCAACAACAATGCAAAACTTCAATATACGCATCAGGCAGCATACAACCATACTGTACCTAACAATAGGGTCAAGTGTTGACAATAGGTCTTGTTGCAGCAGCCACACTCGTGCACGGAAACGGTCCTTATTGCGTTTGAAGATGAAAGGAAAGATACTTGGCCTGATTCCACACTGGAATGTCTTCTTGCCTGCCTGCC
Source organism: Effrenium voratum (assembly GCA_963377175.1). Taxonomy (NCBI): domain Eukaryota; class Dinophyceae; order Suessiales; family Symbiodiniaceae; genus Effrenium; species Effrenium voratum. The sequence goes on from CAUJNA010003380.1 coordinate 468,653, forward strand.
GCACGACCACAATCCCTGCCAACTCAGCCACCGAGCAGCAGCCCCATGCATTGCCAAGCAAAAACACGCGGTATACCCGTGCTGGAAATGCGTGCGCGCGCTCGACAAACAAGCCGCGAGGGGGCGGCTGACAGGGAGTGCTGCTCCTGCCTGCCTTCACACTCTGCCGTGGCTCAATACCACGCTTCTGACCTGCTACACTTGACCGCCCTACCGTGCACCCATCCTTCACGCGCAAAGCACTCCGTTTCCACAAGTTGCTTTGCTCTCCTGGCCGGCCGGGAACATTTAAGATTATTTAAAGCCACACACACACGTTGTCAAAATAGGTTTGCGCGGACGGTGTCCAGCAGCTCACCTAGATTGGAGACAACTCAGTTTCTGCTCATTGATCTCGTTGGTAAAGATTATGATTCGGGTGTGAAGCTGCTTCAATGCTTCCTTCGACAGTTGAGAGGTTTCTTTCTGACTGCGGACATCTAGCGGTATCGTCCCAGCTCAAAACTGCGAATGGTCCAATTAAAACCTCCGTCGATGTCGCCCATGTAGATGCGGAAGGGGAATGCGTTGGTTCGATGTGTTCGCTTCCACTAGCCAAGGCATGGACGAAGTTTCGCTGACTGCTTGCGCCTCCCGTTCCACGACCTTGGCCAACGTTCTAAGCTCATGGGCTTCAGCTCGTCGCCATGGCCAAAGCAACGGGGAAGCAACTTGAGGCGAATGCCCTGCCGTCGTCCCGACTGAACCTCACGTACGAGCAGCATCTAAGAATCCATGTTGTGCGAGCTTCTGCTTCTGGGTTTGGGGCTGGATGCGCAGCAATTGCACCAGCACCCAGAAGTTGACACCTGACGAGTAGAGGCCCCAACCGCACTGCCTCTGCCACCCCATGCTGTAAAAAGTTTTGCGGCCTTCACCTTTTGATCCGGTGTCTGACACTCCACACTCAGCAGCCTGGAGCAGGTTGGCAAGTTTGTATCGAGCCGCGATTTGCACAAACTCGATGAGAATCTGAAGGTATGAAGAGCGCAACTAAGCCACGGGCTGTGCTTCTGGCTTTCTCCAAATCCGAGAGTGCGGTGTTGCGAGCCTGCCGAAATGCAACAAAGTCATATTCACGGGGTAACTGATCAAAAAAAAGATGAGCAAACCACAAGCAGGGTCGATGGGCTCACCAAAGTTTCCACAGCAGGGTAAGGGCAAGCACGCCTCCGCTGTCGTCAACGATGGCAGCCCCAGCTTCTCGAACAAGGGTCCTTCTTCCGATAGCACTTGAAAGCAGATGCGCTGATAGAACCGCAACCCTCTCCTATCTGCTTGATGTCCAGAACTCCGCTGCCTTGCGCGTCAAGCTCCTGGGCGTCCCCCGCTCAACCCGCGCATGTTGCCAGGCCAAGCCGAGGACGGCAAATACCAAGCGGAAGGAGTCGAGCTCTGCGCTGCTGAACCTTTCAGGAAGACATCGGCATGGAACAAAAACCGCTAATCGTTGCAAGGCAACCAGCAACCACCCAGTGACTCTAACCGACTCTAACCTTTCAGCTTCCCACGCAGCACATCGGCGCTGCTCCGTCACCTCACGCGCAATCGGCACGGGTTTCGGCGTCAGCAGGGCAGCTGGATACAGAGCCGCGTACCTTCACTGCGCGGTGGTCGTCCACCCACTGCAAAAACCTCATCCGTATGGGCAAACACCACTTGCGGGTTCCAAGTTGCCATCACTTGGGGCTCAGGTCGGGGTCGAGGTTGAAGGCTTTGGGTCACAGGTGGGCAAATGTGCGGTCAAGAGCTCAAAAAGCAGGGCTTTGGCAACTGTACGCCCCACCCTTCGAAGGAGATGGCATCGCCTGCATCCTGGCAGGCTCTTACAACATGTCATGTCTCCGTAGAGTGAATACAAAATTATGTGTGCAATCGTTTTCCCATGTCTCTCTCTCTCTCTCTCTCTTCTATCTGCGGACTATGCAATCTGTCCTCCAAACGTCCTGCAGCTTCTACTTGAAGCGACCGCCGCCGGCCTGAAGCCTGTCTCGGATGACAGGAGGGCTGCAGCGGACAGAGTTTGGTGGGCGGAAAACATCAACAGCAACGAGGGGGAAATCTGAGCCAATCTTGAGATTGGGCGGCATTGTGCTACACAAGTAGCCATGAAGCCATGAAGCCATGAAGCAATGCAGAAATGAAGTGCGGCAGTTTGGAAACGTTGGAAAACGAGAAGGCCGAAGGCCAGCGGGGCCACAGACGAATGGCAATGTTCAGTTGGGGGCCAGCCTATGCCGAAGCAGCAGCGCATGCATAGACGCAGGCTGTGTACCATTTAACTAAGAAATACCATTATGCACGGTCCTAACTGTTGGGCTTCAGGTTTACAGAGATGAATTGGGATTCCCATGAGGGTCCAACCAGGCTCATCCGCCGCAAGGATCGTCGTGGAACCAGAAAGGCCGAATAAGTATGATTGAAGAACACCTAGATAGTTGTTTGCAAAGGAAAACCGAGCGGGAGAGGTTCGTGACCTGCACGTGTCACATGTTTGCTTTTTAACAATGGATCAATTCATCTGTCCTTGGCACGCATCTTCGTCAGAGACACGGAGTCGCCTAGCACGGTAGCATTGTCATGTACTGCTCGGACCATATATGCAGCTCTGACGCTTGGCATTGCAGGAGCTCTTTTCTTTGGCTCCCAAACTCAGCACGTACCAGCATCTTCTGCAAACGCTGGCCCTCAAGCTGGCAGCTTGTCTCCCGTGCAGCATCTCCTTCAGCTTGATGTGTTGCCAAGCGCTGTGCTCACCTCATCCTCATCTGCTCCGCTGTCATGTTGTCAGCATATTGGCGTCCCGCAGCGCGGCCAGTCGTCGCAGAGCTTGCAAGGTAGGGCCTGTCCTTTTGCGTTCTCGGAAAAGCTTCAGGTCTGCAGCACAAAGCTGCATAGACCCCCCGAAGCGTCAAGATTCGCATGGCTCAAGCTGCAACTTCTGGCAAACATGTTCAGATTTCAGGATGGCTGCCAAACTCAGGATGGAGTGCAGTGCCTCGCAGGGGGCATCAATTCTCTGAACTAGCGAGTGGTCTCACATGTATTGGCCCGGGCCTCGCACATGGCCCAGGCCCAAGGCTTCCTTGCTCTTCAAGATCAGCTTGCTACACTCTTCGTGGAGCGGAGTACCGCCCGCACTCCTAGGAAAACAGACATAGCAGGAAGGAACGCAGGTGGCCGGGCTACACCTGAAGGAAAGCTTGAGGCCGGGGCATCTGGAGACTCGCCTGCAGGCTTCGAAGGGCATGGAGGTAATCGCCCCGGGCAAAAAGAACCGTGCCTCAGCTGTGGCAACCCAAAGCAAGGGAACACGAGGAGCTCACAAGGTCAAGATATGTCAAGATATGTCAAGATGCCCAGCTTGAAGTGGGCTACGGCACCCTCCCGAAGCTTCAAAGCTTGTCTGATATGCTCTTCCGCTTGCTCAAGCTGTCTCTCTTCCACTAGCCACTCCGCCATCTGTAGGAGGGCATCGCCCAGCGACTCTGCTTCCAGTCCCTGCTCAGCTCTCGTAAAAAGATCTTGCAGTGCTGCCTTTGCTCCAGCGCGGTCGCCTGCATTGGCGAAAGAGCATCCAATGATCCTGTGGGGAGTGGTTTGCGATCATGTCAGCAAAAACCTGCAACACATGAACCCATCGGCTACCGCTACAAAGTACATCACTGATCCCAAATCACGATGAGGGGGATGTCTCAAACACAAGCAGCAGCCCACCTCGATTCCTCAGAATGATGGAGAACATAACCAAATAGCCAGCTATTCTCGCGCCTCGGCACACAGCCCATGTGGCCTCTGCTCCCACGGCAACCGCCGCCGCCAAGACACCTTTCGGTCCCTGGGGGGCAGGGCCAGCCAAGGTTGCCCCAAGCCAGCCTTGTGCACCTAGAGATGCCGGCACATTCGAGAAGTTTGAGCAGCGGCACTGCAGTGCTGCAGCCCAGGCACACAACTCATACGCAAGGCGGGCAAGAGAGCAGCGCATCATACCCTGCTCCCTCCTCAAAGTAGCGGCATTGCACCTGCGGCAAGATCTGTACCATGAAGCTCGCTATTTCACTATTGTTCTTCTCTCAACCTCCTGCCTAGGCACTGGGAGAGAGCTCGGTTCCAATGCTTCCAGACACACTCGCCGCAAATCCTGAGAAAAACAGCCCATCCGAGCCCATCCGCCACAACGTCTCGCCTGCACGCAGCTTGCTTCCAAGTGTCCAAATCTATGCAGGCGGCTGCCTAGGACCAATGAATGTCTGGCTCGAGTGGGTCACATCGTTGCATGGGTTCGTCCAAATCACGATACCGTGCATGCCACCCGGCTGAGCAACACCCAGTGATGGATGCCCTCCGTGGCCAGTTATGGGAGCAAAGCGGAGAAAAACACAACGTGCCAGTACAATCAAGGAACAAAAGGCAAATAAATGCATCCCCTGCTGCTGTCGAAAGCTTCCCACGGATCAACTCTAGCTGAGAAAGGACTTTAAAATGCACAGATAAAGACAGTCAAAAAGCTGACATAATGTCGCAACGCTGTCAAGAGCCTGCAAGGGCTGAGTCAGGCGCAGCTGCAGAGGCATCCAAATCAATCTCGCTGCCCTCCAGATACATGTTCCATCTGAAGAAAATGTCCTGCGGAAGGCTGACCACACGGATCACTGCAACGTTGCTAGTGGGAGGTTAGGTCGCCCTTGTGGCATTTTGTGCCCATTGGAATGTGACCCACCCCCTTCCCTTGGGTTAGTTGGACTACGGCTGATGCTGTCACGCATGGCTAGGCCTGAGAGTTTTCGCCAGCTGCCCAGCTTCTGGGAATGGGAACGGAGATCAAGGGAAGCCTCTAAATCAAATAGCTCCCTGCCAAGGATGGCAGCGCGAAGCGTTTACAACCAAGCTCTGCTGCCCATGATTGACCCCAATTTCCAAACAATGGGCAATATTTTGGCCTACATAGTTGGCCACTCACTCCAAACAAGCTCAAGTGTCCAGAGTTACAAATCACTCGCACGCGATTTAGACCCCGAGCTTGACAACGGTGCTGGAATAGCTCATGGAGCGGCATAGGCCCTTGCGCAGTGGCACTGCAAGCGTGAACACCGACTCCGCTGGACACATGTAGACGGCCCCAAAGAACCGAGGGTGGGGGCTCGCTTCAGCTGAAGCATGTGGGATGACCCAAATCCGTGCTGGGGAGGGTTGGGGATGGGGATTTGGCAAGATCCTATGATCTAAAGAAGGATCTTGCAAGCCTTAATCAGCCAAAGCAAAAAAATAGTGCTGTGGCGCTTGACCTTTTTTTTACCTTTTGGCTTGAACAACGATCAATCAGTGAGTCAATCTATGCATCAATCAGCCTGTCAGTCTGTCAGTCTGAGTCGGTCGGTCGGTCGGTCGCTCGGTAGGTCGGCCCCGTCCGTCCGTTGGTTGGTCCGTCCGTCCATCCGCCCGTCGGTCAGCCAGCCAGTGTCAATCAATCCGATCAATCCCAACCCAATCCGACAATCAATCAATACAAACGTGAGGTCCTCGTTGTCCAAACCAGTGAAGTAGCTTGATATCAATTCCTCTCCCGCACGGATATCTTTCGAAACCACAAACTGCAAGGTCATGTTCCGGGAAAGGTCGCCAACAGCCAGCACGACCTTCACATTCTGCTCTGCAGATGTGCCAGTGTTTACCTCAATCGATTCTCAGGAAGGCCCAAGCCAAGTGCCCTACACAGACCTGACACTTCAATGTCCCAGGCACCGAGTCAGCCACAGGTCCCAGGAACTCCAGATTGAATGGCTCCGAGATGGTGAAGTAGCCTTAACCGCTCACGGTCACCAATGCACCAAGCATTTCCCACCCTTCTCACATCAAGGGGCGGCTACGGTGGATGCGGAGCATCAACTCCACCTCCTTCTGCTTGCAGCTTGGCATCACATCTTCGACCATGATTACGTTGCCCCATCAACCAAAGAAGGAGGAAGCCATGGAGCAAAATGATGCCCACTCTCTCAGCCCCCTCTCCTGCCAGTCGACCGCGGTGAGCAGCTGTACCTTCAGCACCTCAAAGCATCTCTCCTTAGAGGCGAGCCCCAGTCCCACATGGAAGTCCCAACATGGCGCGGGTCTCATGGTACATACATATATGTATATATATATATATATATGTGTGTGTATTTTGGGTTTGTTGGGTTTGCAGGCCACCCTATGTTGGGGCTCCACTCAGAGACAACACATGTCCCAGGGGCGAACTCCTGGTAATGCTCCCGTTGGATCCGATGCCAAAAGTTCACCACGGGAAGTGACTGGAAATCCCTCAGGGTGTGCTCTCCTGAAGGTCGGGGCCGCGACACATGCTGTCAGTCAGAACAAGCCCTGCCTGCGTAGTACAGGTCGCTTTCATGCAGATCTTCCTTGGTGGGCAGCATCCTCAAGTAAGCTGAGAATTGCGATGCAGCACCTCAGGGGCCATAAATTGCGGTGGCGCAGAACGAGCTCTCTTCGGCCAGAAGGGGAATAGAAGCACAGAAAAAGAGAGCAAACTTTTCACCCTGGACCCTTTGCCCTCTCTGCCGCCAGAATAGTCAGCAGCTTGAGGGTTCGCAGCGAGCGGTGCATGCCGTGAGAAAGGGAGCAATTCGGCACCGTCGAGGCCAGTGCCGTGTACTCAGGCAACAGCATGTCTAGTGCCCTGGGCCTTGCATGCCTTCGCCCTCCGTAGAGGGGCTGCCCTTACCCACAAAATAATGAAATGTCTGCGTGTTTGCACCTTCATCTTTGCGCTTTCGTAACCCATCCTCGGGCAGGGAGCCCAGAAGCTCCAGATCCAGCAGCGAGTTCCGTGGCAGCTCGATGACCACGTCGCCCTCTGCCAAGGCTGTGCCAGTAGTGACGCCCGCCATAGCAATGCCACCGTGCGTGACCGCACCAAGCTGCAAGCCTGGATGTACGTATCCGCCTGGCGTCTACCAAGGCGCAAGGACCAAACAAAACAAATGGCTTGCGCCTTGGCTCACCAGCCATTCCAGGAGATCGTGCCACTCTCGCCTTGCCATGCGCTGTGCAATGCGGTCATACAAGTTTCCCAGAGCCTCACAAGGTCGTCCGCGAGGCAGCCCAGGCCTGTCAAACAAGGGCCGCTCTCCACTGCGAAAAGCTCTGCCAAACGCGCTCAGGCCTAGCAGAATGATCACCAAATGTCTCATCAGGTCAACCTGCGCAACTGAGGCTTGATAAGCGATGCCCACGACTCTCTTAAGCTGATAGGCGCTCTCTCTGCCCAAGTCACCAGCGCCAAACTGTTAGAAACTGCCATCATCCACCGACTGTTCCGGCTGACGTTGGCGCTCCTGTGTCTGACAGGCAAAGACGAATCACCCAGGGATCCGCCCTGGGGCACCTCAGCCACCCTGGATTCCAGGAGGCTCCCAAATCGCATTGTCCAGCCGTATCGAAGGCTCAACAGGCCCTCCTCTCAACCCTCCATGAGCTCAAATGGCTCTAGGGCAGACGAAGCCGGGTAAAAAAAAAGACAGCATGCATCACCCAACGCGCAGAGCTTGCCAAGACAACTCCACAATTCAGCCCAAGTCGGCCTGAGAAGCCAAGAGCGGACATTGCCCCCGGCAGAGCTGCCTGGCGAAGCGCTGTCAGCTCATGTGCTAGTGACAAAGGAATTTAGACGGGCACCAACAAATAAGGCCACACTCAGCTGACTGATCTAGATGGGCAAGCGCTGCATAAGCAAGCCGAAGCCTTGGGCATTGCTTGCATCCTTGGCAGTGACAAGAGGCCTCCGAAACTTTCTGCCATGCAACTAGACATTCTTGCGTGCACACAGGGAACCACTGGGCTCTTTCCTTCAAAAAAAAAAATGTGCACGACTCATCTACAAACCCGCAGTTCATGCAGGGTTGCTCCAAAACTAGATTGATGCAAAAAAACACGAAATGGGATACACTTCAAAACTCTTTGGGCCAAAATAATTCCAATTTCAGACCAAGTCCATGCCAAATATTATGCCAATGTTGTATAAATATTACATGCTTTGTACAAATGCTATACCATTGTTCTGCCAAAAGCAATATCAACGCTATACAAAGCGTATACCAAAGACAGTTCCAATCGTATACAACTTGGTTCGCAATTTTCCAGAAATGATCTCCAGACAAAGGGCTCGGAATTCGTACCAATTTTGGAAATTTTGGCATGAAACCTGGGGTTGCGAAAACTTTTAAAAAAAAATGTGGCCGTGCCATTGGGAGTTGGCAGATTTCATACCAATCTTGCGGGGCCAGATCCTATGCCAATTTGTGCCAATGTTATACCAATTTGACTCCAAATTGGTATTAATTCTGAAAGAAGCGTTCGGACTCCAATAATAGAGGTGACGCACCCTGATTCTTGACCCGTGGTCAAACAAACTTGTCAGCTTCGCCGCAACTTTGCCGAAAACACCTGTAAGCCACCGTCAGGTGTTCGTCAAAGCAAGTTGTTTTGTAATCGTTTTTGGTAGGGGCCCTATCGTTTTGCGAGGCTTTCTGCAATTTTATGCCGACCCTTTACTAAAGTGATCTACGGATATTTTGACCGTGACTCATGTAGTGGTTCTGCCAAAAAATGGTAGCGACTCTGCCCAAAATTCATGGTAGCTCTGCCCACAACTAATAGTTTCTCTTCCAAAAATGGGCAGTGACTCTGTCCACAATCAATCTGGAACAACAGCCCCAACCAAGTAACCCCCCCCGGCAAGTGCTGGTCACGAAGGGGGGTCATTGATTGATAGACGCAAGGCCTAAGATACGCTTCCACTCCGCTCCGCTCCGCTCCACTCCACTCCACCCAGGCACTCACTCACCCACGCATGCACGCAACCAACTTGCACTCGCGCAAACAGCTGGCACGCACACACGCACGCACTCGCAAACACACACACACAGGCACAGGCAGACGTTGATTCATGCGCGTTTTGGTGAAAGTCCGAGGCCCGGTCGACTCATCCATGAATTGGTTGTAGATTTGTTGAATCCTCGGACCAACAATCAAAGCAAGACACGTTCAAGCTCAAAGCAGGTTGGTACAGCATGATTCTCCACGAATACTGGATACTGCACGTATCTACGTGAAACTGCATGATATCCAGGCCAAGACTCTGTTTGACCTCCTCCTCACGGTGGATTCGCCTCATACGCTTTGTTGAAGACAAAGCAGCACCGGGCTAAAAGCCTTTGGCTCGTCTGAGTCCTCGACATGAGCCGCAGAAATTCTTGGAACTCTAGCGCCCCACTCCCATTGAAATCCACCTGCCAAGCGTTTCAGAGATTCATCAGGGCATCAATCTGAAGACCCAGTTGCTGTCAACCCCAGATATCCTCATGGCATGACTTTGTTGCGCGAAGCCGTTGGCGCACTGCCTGGCTAATGAGGATGTGCAGGTCATCAAGCTTCACGTTATTGCCCAGGTACCTGAGGCCGTCAGCACCGAGTAACCATAGAAACCAAGGCCGGATTAACTTGCCTCATCACGTCAGCCAGCTCCAGAACTTCAACCTCAGGTGAAAATGGTGCAAGCCGCGAAGAAGCCCCTGTGCCTGGCCTCAGCATTTCCGTTGTCGTCAAAGCGGTCAAAAACCTCCTTGAATCTTTTCACCTCTGCCTGGCAGTGGGCCGCATGGGGGTTGCGAGTTGCGGGCAGGCAAGCTGAGGCTGCAGCGATGCTGAATCCTTCCCTCGACTGGAGCTTCACCATGAAGTTGACCTCAGTCCATCTCAACCCTCATGGACTCCAATCCAGCCACTGCCGCGGACAAACTCGTCAAAGTCCAGCACCCCGTCCTCATGGGTCACATGCAGCAGCTTACCCGTTGGCCCCTCAAACCGCGTGATGCACTGTGCTTCAAACGCATCTCTCGTTTTGCTCCCCTACACAAAGAGCCACCCGCTCCTTCCGGCCACCAAACAAATCGTCTTCGCTCTCCAGCAGCAGCTCTTGCACTGTCGCCTGGCCCAGCTATGAGCTTACCCTGCCCGAGGTCAAAAGCTCAGCCGCCAATGTTCTCAAATTACAAATGCAATCCGTATATGATCTGTTCCGCCTGGTTGATTGTTTGTTTCACGCCTGTTGCTGCCTAAGGCAACAAGACTTGGAGTGGCCTCGCCCACGGTGAAGCCCAAATATCCTGCGCTGCTGCTTGGAAGCCACGAGTGCAAACTATGCCTAGTCTACATCCATGCAGCCAATGCAGCCCAATGCAGCCCAGAATCCAACAAGCTTGCTCAGCTCGCAGAGTTCGATTCCTGCACGCGCAGATGAGAAGAAGTCAGCCCACTCAACTTCTCGCTGTTGTCGCATGGTGTCTCTCCAACGGCTCCCACTCAGAGCCAAGCGTTCATTGTGGTTGGAGTCGATCATCTGGAACTTTTGCCGGAACACCTGCATCTTGACGCGATTGTATAGCTTGCGTGTCAGCTATGTGGCCATGCCTTGATTTCTTGCTCTCTTTGCCGGCCTCAGAGACTCGCGCATCCCAAAAGGCTTGTCAGGCAATGTCTTCAATCCAAAAAAGGCAGTTATCCAAGCCCACAACGCGCCCACAGCAAGACCTCGCTCAAGGGCATGAGACTTTGCCTGGGCAGGGGGGAGCCATCTTGCAAGCCACAGCGATTCAATGTGTTGCAACAGCTTTTGCACCAGCCTCTCTCAAGCGTTGTTTTTCAGCAGCGCAACTTAAATTGTGCGGTCCTGTGACTGCGCTTCATACTCATCAACTCACCAACTCGGCTCGCCGACTCATCGGCTCACTTGCCCGCCGCGTCTGTATGACCAAACTTGAAGACTCTGAAGGTCCAGATTGCAAAAGTCCCTCACTGCCTGCGCTTGTCGAGCTTGCGGCACACGGACTGCAAAATGGATGACAGATGCCGACACGAGCCACCCTGCTGGTTGATGATCTCCTCTACTTTTCTCAATGCTTCTTTGCCATCTTTTGCTGGGAGGCTCAACAGGGAGGTCTTGGCACGTTCATCCACGGTGCTGCTAACCATCCGCTCCAGGCGGCTCACATATTCATGAACCTCTTCTTCATCATTCTTTGCACCAGGACCAGCGCTACCACCAGTCTCTTCCGAACTTGGAGCCTTGCCCAACCTCTCGCGCAAATTCTCCATGAGCACGGACAACCGGTCTGCCTTCTGATCTGAAGCCTCCTCCTGCTGAGCATCTTGGAAGCTGGTGCGCACGGTGGCATGGGGGAACATGGCCTGCAAAGCAGAGGCGATGGAGGTCCCCGATGTTGCGCCCGAGCTGGCCTTTCCGTCTGCATTTGCTGTTGTGCTGCTGTCAGGTGACTCTACGGGGGTGTGCGCCTGGCTTTGCCAGATCTGGCTCTCCTCCCCCAAGTCCATTCCCCCAGCATTCTGCGCCTCCATCTGCAAATAACCGTCATTCCTCGGTCAGACTGGGACTCTGGGCAAACGTTGCCCTTTTTGCTGGTTAAAAGGGAAAATGCAGCAAAGCCAAAAGATCCCAAAAAGGGAAAAAAGGTCAGCTAAGTCTGGCAAAGACTCATGGCCGCTTCCGCTTGTAGCCGTCGAACCAGCTGCTCTGCGTCTTCCCGCGGCACGAAGTATGTCTCCAAAACCCGCCGGTAGGACTCCATCTGAATTGTCCTCAGACGGCGCTCCAGAGTGTACATGCGACGCAGCTGCGCCATCTCCTGCTGCATCTTGGAAACCTTTGCCTCCATTTCGGCAACTTCTGGAACCTGAGTGACAGTCTGCTCTTGCGTCTCAAAATTGCCATTGTCACCCATGCTCTGCATGGACATGTCGCCGGGTGCCATAAACCATCCAGGGAACGGTGTAAAGAATACTGTATTGTCCATCATTTGTGGGTTGTTGCCATTGCCATTGCCGGTGCTGCTGCTCATCATCGAGGCCGTGTTGGTGGCATTCGTGGTACCAGGTGTGAACTCCGGCGCATCTGTACGCCAACTCCACTGCTGGTACTGCGAATGGTGATGCATTGAAGGGTATCCTCCTGGCGAGCCAGGATCACTGGGTGTGGCATAGCCTGTTGGGGAGTGCGCCGGCTCTTCTAGGTGCTCGGCACAATTGGACATGACGGGGCGCAGCTACTCAAAAAGGAATCAACTTCTGCTGGGCCAACCGTTCTGCATGCATGCACCTGCCAAATTTGCAGCAAAGGCTACAAATTTAGAACTTCGGTGACCTGATAGCCCACGTGCACGGAGTGCTGACCATTGAGGTCCCAGCGCATCCTTTGCGCCCGCCTAGCGTAAAACAGCCGAGGTTTGCTCCCCGGACGGGCACTGCCACGGCACCTCCTTGAAGAGCTGCTCGGTGATCTGCTGGCAGTGGGGCCCGAAGAAAAGCAGCAGCACCTGAGCTCACTCGCCAGGAAAAGCGGTTTGCAAAGGCAACTGAGCGCAATGCATCCTTCAGCTTGAAGCGGGGCAACTTGGCTTGGGCGTTCTTCACACGGAGTTGCCAACAGACTCTCTGGCATCAAAATAGGTTGGAGTATTAATCCACCTTGCACAATCCATGCAGGAGAGTCAGCTCAGTCACGAACACCTTTCTCCCCGTTTGCCTGGTCCACACCAAGCATTAGCTGAAACTTAAGTCCAAAAAAGTTCGAAGCAAAAGTGTAACTCGGACTTTTTGCATTGCTGATCCGATCCGTCTCCGGGTCCATCAAAATCAAATCCGGAAAAAAAAAAAAAAAAAAAAAAAAAAAAAAACGGCCTCAAAGTGGTGGCATACAGCAAAAACACCCGCAAAATACACTTCGAGACCTCTCAAATATGGACTTTTAACGGACCCGGTGTCTCTAGCTGCGGCGAGCGCAGCTTCTACAGGTGGCTGGCTTAACAAAGGGAGAGCAAGGCACTACGCGCCCCGCTGCAGTTCAGCCATGCTTTCTCAGCCTTGCGACTTGCAGCTGACAGCGTTTCTTCTGTGAGTGCAGCTGGGAAAGCAGAATTTGCCGGTCGGTGAAACCTTTGCAAGAGGTCCCTCGGACCCATGGTTTCCCAGGCAGAGGCGCAAGAACAGGGGCAGGCTGCTACAGAAACCACATGGCCTGTATCCACTTGGTGCAAGTTGCAAAAAAAGTGCACAACAAAGTCAGAGGTGCGATCAAGACACATGGCCCCATGTGGCCCAGAGCTTGCTGCCTTGTTGCACTGCATGCATCCAAAAGCTATTGGTAGTCCGGAGCAAGAAATCAGCTCGATGTGAATTACTCCGTGGTGTTCATGGCCTGAGGGCCACAAAATGAGGCACGCAGGGCAGTCAAGCCTTGAGATGTATGTGGTGTCCGAGAAACACAGGAACAGGCCGCAGGGCAGGTTGCCATGCCAAATGGGAACACTGTGAATGCCAAGAAGTTGCGGCCAGAGCGGGCTGAGTCCAGGCCCAGTCGGTTTGAAATGCCCAGGGCTTGTAAGGCCACCCTAAGCTTCTGAGTTCCTCGCCGTGACGGCGTCTCAGCCCGATGGGCGCCAATGGTTGCCATGGTGGCCCCAAACATGGCCAAGCCTGGCGAAACAATCTCAAGGCACTAAAACATGTAACATGGCCCCGTGCGAGAAAACATTGCCATCGATACGAAAACAACGTGCTCTCGCGACAAAACCAAGCTGAAAGCTGGCAACTGAGTCCGATGGCCTTTGTCCTCCTCCATGGGTGGAGGCCTTGGCCTGGGCTCCGGCTCAGGGAAGAAGAACCTCAGCGGCTGTATGCACTGCACGGAGCTACATATGTATTATATTGTATTGTAGGCAGGGAGCTGTCGAGCCATGAACTCATAAGGCTGCTCAGGTTGTTCTTTGATGACCTGGGACGGCAAAAAATGACGAGGCAGGTCCCAGGTGGGCGCACCAATGCCACGCAAGGGTGCGACTTCTCTTGCGAACCGTGCGGCGCTCTGAACTAAGAGCTGAGTGAACTCCACCAAGTTGTGTTTGTCCAAGTACTCGCGGGCTGCGCTTGCCTCAGGCGCAACTTGGAGGAAGGCTCTGGGAAAAAGAAGCGCGGACCGGCCTGGCCAATCCGTGACTTGGAGGAAGTCGCACCTGCCAGCAGCGCCGTGCGAGCTTGTAGGAATCATCTCAATCTGTCAGGCCCAGCCTGTATCATCAGCGGCCTCTGCTCCAGCCGTGTCCACCTTCTCCTCCACCTTCGCGCCCTGAACACAGAAAGCTTTCCACAAAGCGCAAGACCCCCTCCAAGCCTCTTGGGACTCATCCGGGCTGACCGCGATGGTGACGTACATATCGTTTCCGCCGCCTGTCTGAACCACCATGGCATGCCCTGACCTGAAGTTCGTGGCAGCCTCGCCTGCCGGCGGCGAGGCTGCGGGGCTAGAACCCTCAAAGGAGTTGGAGGGCTCCAGGGGAATGGTGTACCTCGGGCCAAAGCAGCAAGGCCCAATGAAAACAGAGCATTGCAGCACGGTACCAAATAACTGAACCACCGATCCCGGGTTCATTGAGAAAAGCTGCTGGCAGTCCGGGCGGTGCTCTTCGCCTTACTTCAGAAAGATTCTCCGCACACGCCTGCGCACGCCGGCCTGGCCGGAGGATCAACCTTGCGGTGGCAACTGGCTCCAGCACATCAACCTGGCCGGGCAGGCCAAAGCTCAGCGCCGCAAGCTTTATATGCAATATTGGGGCTCAATGATTTCACCAGCCTGTTATATACACGCAATGCGGCATGCTCGTTTACATTTGGCAGCAGCCCTGTATTGAAATGAGACATGCCACCTGAGAAGCATTTGACTAGTGCATGCCAAAGAGCTTTGAATGGAGTTGCTTCTGCAACGGAGCAGTTGAAGCGGAAGGGTCGGTCTGATGAGACTGGAGCCTGCAGAGCTGAACCGGTGAGCTCAAACGCGTCTGCGCCATCTGTTCTCAGCGCTCCTGTCTGCGAGTAGCTCCAGCTCGCACTGACAGCACACATCCTTCAGGAATACCTTCGGTTTCCACCACCTCAGAAGCAGCTGGAACTAGCAGCAAAGGATGCAAAAGAGCCAAAGTGCTCCCTCAGCCAGGCACGTGCAACTCCATGTCCACCACGCAGCGCCACACTACGGTTCGCGCTGCGCCTTGCATGCCGAGGCTGAACAGTACAGTCGGTTCAAGCAAGCAATGCAACACTCTGGCAGCTGGCGAACAAAATAAGCGCGGTGCCGGTGCACTGCGCGTCACGCTTGGCAAATGAAAGTGTAAAGTGTCTCTTTGTAACTATTTTTGCCTGTACGACTGCCAGTCTGTGTGCCTGTCTGAGCATACTAGCGTAGCTACCCCAAAAACTGCAGCCGCGGATTGGCCAAATGAATGTCGCAAAGCGTCCCTTCCCGGCTGCTTGAGCCCAAGTGCATAACAGGCAGCAAGATCAAGCGCAAGGCGACTGCGGCCGCAAAGCCGCCAAGCCCGCAAGCCCCAGGCCCAGGCCTCCCGCGCACAAATCCCACGAAGAACCTGGGGCCAGCAAAGGGTCCAAACCAAGTTTGGCACACACGCGCTTCAAGATCCCGAGTGGCCAGCTCTAACTTCTTTCAAGCTGAAGCCCTCTGTCTGCCTAAGGGATCATTGGCCGCATTTGGCCGCACGTGCTGCAACGCATGGCGCCAAAGAGATCAGGATCGGGTGCGGGCCTGTAGAGGAAAATGAGGTGCACCTAAGGTCTGGACGCAGGGTGCCAGGAGACAGGCTTTCTGCTTCCGCGTCAACAAGGCCATGTACGAAGCACTGTGCAAAGTGAAGCTTTTGAGCACCAAGTCGTGTGACAGAGTGCTGCGTAGAGCACATGTTCGGCGCCCTAGAGGCGCTTGGATTGGACTCCAGCCCTACGCGCATTGTACAGACCACTGCTTCTCACATTCTGACTTGAAGCATGGACGTGCATATCTACACACTGTCCGAGTCAGGCCCCTAAAGGAAGCGAGAGAGCGCCGCGGCGGGCCGCCTCCTGCCTCCAACCATGGACAGTGACGCACATCCCCCCTCCTGACACACACTCCCCCTGCCTTCAACCTCGCGATGATCCATCCACCTGGCCCAACAAATGCCCAAACCCTGTGGACAGGGTGCCCCAACCCCAAATTGAACACGCTTGGTGCTCGCGACTGCGCCGGCCTTGGTGCCAAAAGTGGCATGGCCGCCTTCGCAGCTGGCGGCGCCACAGGGGCGCCTGCTGCCTCCGGAAGCAAGCCTCGTACGGTGCCAGTTCGCACTCCGAGCGTGGCGGCCCCAGAGCCCGGCCTCCTTCCGTGGCGGGCTTTGTGACTTGCATGCCACCGACGCCACCAGCAGCCTGCATCTAAGAGCCCAAGGCCACAGTTGGGCAGAGGTCCCATGCCCATCGAACGCCTTCTTGATGATGACCTCAAAAGCAAACAAACCGAATATTTTTGGATAAGCTTTGCAACACGGCCATTCCGCACTTGTCTTGCCAGGCGACATGGATGTCCAGCGGCAAGGTGTCCCCAACGGCCTCTGGTTGGTTCATGGCTGCAGGCTCGGCAGCCTGGGCATTAAAAAAAGAAAAAACCATGGACCCATTGATCACTGGAGGTCCATTGATCTCTGAATTCGGTTCCAATTTCCCAATGGACCTCCCCTTGTGCCGCTTTACCGCTTTACTGCTACTGAGGCCACTGAGGCCAAGGCCTCCTCCGGCGGCGGCGCCTCAAAGGATGTCGGCCACGACAGTAGCCTTCCTGTCTGGACGACTCTCAGGCTCTTCGGAAGTGGACATGCAGTTGGGAAAACACGACTGTCAACCTGCAAGACTTCTAGTGGTCCAGGCTATTCGCAGAAATCGACTCTTGAGTTGCTCCCTGCAAGCCTGCACCCATGGGCGCCATCTTACCTGCCGGCGGTTGAACTTTCGATGAAGAACAGACCGCCATGGAAAATTGCAGGCCACCGCATGCTACAAAGCAAACTCTGACTTTCTACTACGGCGGGCCTATGCTTCAGTCCCACGTTACCTTGACTGGCCCACCTGGGCCCATCATGTCACTTTGTGACAGCTCAAGGGTGCGTATATGTACATCATAGTTGCAATGTTGTTTTACACAGCAGCCAGGTAAACTTAAAGCGTCTGATATCGATAAAAATACTCTGCAAGATGCTGAACCAGTCTTGGAATGCGCTTCGATAGCTGGTCTTGATGAGTGCAGCACTGAAACACCATGGAGCTGATGGCATCATGATGCTCGGCCCAAATCTGATCATTCTGCGTGTTCACCAGCGAGGACAAGCTTGGCAAGTACGCATGGATCTTGGGGGGCACCAAGCGCAAGATTGCCTGGACTGCAGATTTGCGGACCTCCCACCGGTCGGCGTCCAGGAAGGATGCGGCGGCGGACACGGCGTAGCTGTCGTAGCCCCGCGGCCCACCACCGGCCACCGCCGCCAAGGCCTCCACCGCTGCCTGCCGCACCTCGGGCTGGCGGTGCCGCAGCCGCGAAGCCACGGCGCGGATGGCGCCACGCTCCCCGGGGGCTTCATCCGGATTTGCAGCCGATAGGGCTGCCTCTGTGCTCAGGGTTGGCTTTGGGTCGCCATCTGGGCGGCCTGCGCTGCGGGATGCCCGCAGCAAGGTCACCGCCAGCTGCCGCACCTCACGACTTTCGTCCTCGAGGCAGCAAGCCACCGAGGCAGCTTCTTCTGGGCCTGCTTCAGCCCTGCCTGCGGCCCAAACAAGAACCAGAGATTCCAAGTTGTCTCTGCGCACTGCACTCGGCAAGGTGGGCAACCTGAGGGCCACTTCAGACACGGTCTTGTCTTCTGGCCTCACCAATTGAGCAAATGCGGGGATGGCAGCCAAGCGCACCTCTTGCACCTTGTCACAAAGACATGTGGCCACCCGCTGGCGGAGGAGCACGCTGCCAGCCTCCCCATCTGCGGACAGGGCGTCACCAATGCTGCCTGGTGGTGACAAGGCTGACAAAATCTGGAGAGAAACTTCTCGAGTGGACGCCGACACAGACGGCAAGTTGGAGCCCACAGACTCCAGAATATCCGGGTCGCCCTCGGCACTCAGGCTGAAGAAGGTGTCGGCAACATCTTTCAACACATCTCTGTCCTCGCTTTTCAAGTTTGCCACCGCAAAAGCGGCGGCTGTGACTCGATGAGACTTTCCTTGCAATGCCAAATTCACCAGGATGCGCTGAGCGCCTGTGCGCTTGGCCGGGTCGGGGCTACCCAATGCCTCACCTGCCGCCCGTGCTGCTTCAAAGAGATTGCCGTGCTCGGAGCTCTTGGATTTCTTGTCTGAGACAACGTTGAAGCCACCGAGCAATTCCAGCACAGTTTGCGCTGCCAAACGCGTATCTGCTTCCGCATGCCCCAGCCTCTGTGCTGCCACCATGATGGCCTGGACAGTGCGGTTGGGACCACCACCTCGGCCGCCCTCTGTGAGACCATGTAGAACGCGTATGGCCACCTCCCGGACCTCTGCATCCTCATCTTCAAAGCAAGACGCAATCAGCTCCATCAGGGCCATCAAGTCGTCCTTGCCCATGTTCTCTGCAGGCCCACCCTGCGGACTCGTGACATCGTCCGAAGCAAGGAACAAGCAGCTGACTGCTTGCAGCAGGGCACAGCGGCAAGCCGGCTCGAAGTTTGACCGAGTGGCCAACATGGACTGCACCGTGTCCAAGGCGTTTTGCCAAGGAGCAGGGGAAAAATCCTTCAACTGTATGATGGTTTCACGGCGCACGGCCGCCGCGGGGTCCTGAAGCCCAAGCCAGGCTGTGCTTTGAGCAGCTTTCAGGGCCATTTGCTGTCGTTCTTGAACGCGGCGCAGTTCTGAAGAGTAGGTCTCATTGAGTTCCCTGCCCTCCTTAGGTGAGTGTGGCGCGTGCGGTGAGTCTGGCAGAAAGCTCTCCACAATCTGCGACAGCTCTGCCAATGTCCCGAGTGCGGCACATCGAGTTGGCTCGTCATAGTTTGGGGACATTCTGCTGCTGACTGACGCAATGAGGCTGCTGGTTGGGCCGATGTGCTTGAGAAGTCTGCCCGCCACTTCTTTGACTTGCGGCTCGTGATGCTCCAGCAACTCGGCTGTGGCTTCTGTTGCCTCCTCATGACCAGGGGCATTGGCCAAACGAAAGAGGGTGCTACAACCCAGGTCCCGGACCTCCCTGTCTTTGTGAGCCAAGGCTTGCGCATACCATCTGCATAAGTCGGCGGGTCTCCAAGGTAGCGCTTCTGCAATCTTCTCGAGGGCATTCAGCGCTTCAAGCGCTACTGCACTGTGCCAGTCCTTCACCAATTCAGACACCGCTTCTGCGGCATTGGTTCCCTCTTCTTCAGGAACCTCGCCATCCCGCTTTGCGCATAGGCAAGCACACCCCCTGCATGCAGCTGCGCGAACCTGCCACATGCTGTCAGCAGTGGCAGCGATGGTGGCCGGGAGGAAGTCGGCATTTGCTTCGCAGGCCACGTCGGCAAAGAGTTGCAACGTTGCCCTGCGAACCTGCCAACACGGGTCTGATACCATGTCCTGCAGGATGCTTTTGGCCTGCGCCCTACGTTGCACTACCGCTGCCATCCCAGTGGTTGCTGCCAAGTTGGGTGCAACTCCTGCTGCCATTGCCACATCCCGAAGCCCCGCCAAGCGCTTCTGCGCATCTCCAGACAGGAGCAAACTCTCCACTCGCCTCCAAGACTGAGTCTGACCTTCTTTCTGCTGGACTCTTCTCATCTTCTCAGCGACGGACTGACCACCGGTGGTTGTCATGGTAGCAAGTCTCCCGGTGCTCTTGGACGCAAGCTTGCCAATGAAGGCTTTCCTTGAGCGTGCAAACAGTCCACAATCCATGCTTGGACCAACTAATTCAGAGGTCCCTTAGCCAACAACAAACAAAAAGCAACGGGTAAAGGGGCAACATGGCAACGCGGTGAGGAGGAACCCGCCCTTTCGGCCCAGGCGTCTTCACGGCTTCCTGCAGCCGTTTGGTCGGCGACGGGCGCTCCACAAAGGCCTCCTCCGAGTCGCTGTCTGTGGCGCTCTCGGAGTCGTCGTTCTCCCACTCCGACTCCTCCGAAAGCTCCTGATGCGCACCAAGCCGAAAGGAAACGAATGAGTCAAGGAAAAAGGAAGAAGGGAAACAATAAACAGAAGAAGGGAAATAAATAATTAAACGAAAAGAAAGCAAGCAAGGAACACAGCAAGAAAGACAAACAACTGTCCCTTCGCACCACTTGCAGACCAGCAGCTTCTGCTGGGGCTTGTGGCAAGGTGAGGGCTCTTGTTCGCTCCGTCATGCCGTTCAGCATCCCCAAGACAACTTCCGACGCTTCCTTGTCTGCCTGATCATCAGACCCTCGTCGATCCTGCTTTGCCTCTGCTGCATCTAGCATGGCGATGACTACTTCTAGCTCCTCCCCACTGACTTTGGGGAAGGTCTCCTCCTCATCATCCAAGTTTCTGGTTCCTCCTTTCCGCGCCTGCAGCTGTGCCAGCGGTGAGGCCCGAACCTGCGCCAGCTGCTGTTCGAGAGTCTGCTTGGGGGCGGCCTTCTTCGCGGGATTCTGCACCCGGGCAATGCCCACCAGCGCCATGGAGCCAGCGTGCTGAATGTCTGGGTTGGGGTGCTCCAAGGCCTCTGCGGCCACCTTGGCCGCCACCACGCAGCACTTCGGGTCCTGCCCTGTGATCAGCGTCCGCGTCACGGGGATGGCCACTGCGCGAACCGCCGGGGACGGATCCTGCAGGGCACGGCAGGTCGCCCGGATGCAGGTCAAGTCGCCGGCCGCTGCCGACGCCAAAGCACTCAGAGCGGAGCAACGAGCTTCAGCACTTGGGCTGTGCATCGTTGCAAGCAGGACCTTTTTCACTACGTTTGGGCTGAAGTGAGACAGGGCCACGCAAGCCAGATTTCGGACAGCGGCATCTTCGTGCTGGAGGCGCTTGGTCAGCGCTCGAGCTGCGACAAGATCGTCAGGTGTGATGACGCGAGCAAAGGCCTGACCAGCAGCCACCCTGATGTAGTCCACCTCGCTCTCCAATCGCCGCAGGACTGCCTCAAAACAGTCACCGCTTGAGGTCCACAAGGCAGACACTGCGTCCTGTGCAGCGGCGCGCACCTCCTCCCGGCTGCTCTCCAGGCGCCTGGCAGCCAACTCGATGGTGTCCAAGTCACCATGCGCGATCTCACAAATGGCCTTGGCTGCAACTTGGCGCCACTCGTTCTGTGGATCCTCCAGCAGCCATAGCACTGCAGCTGCTGCCTCTTTGCTGCCCGTGTTGGCTGCCACCTTTCGCAGCGTCTGCAGGGCAGCGCTGCGCGCAGGCCGGTGCCAGTCCTCCAGGGCCGCAGAGGCAGCTGAGATCACCTGCGGGTCCCCGTGAGAGGCCTGGCCCAGGATGTCCAACGCCATGGTCCGCACCCGGGAGTCCCGGTCCTTGACGCGGGCCAAAGCCGCCGACAACGCCGCCTGCCGCGTGTCCTCATCACTCACCTGGCCCAACAGCGTCAGCGCCGCGTGGCGCACTGCGCGGTCCGCGTGGGCGCTGAGCTCCACGATGGTCTCCAAGGCTTTCCCGGCTTGGCCCTCTCCTCGCTTCTCCGCGGCTGCTTGGAGCAAGTCCAGAGCCTCCTTCCGCTCCTCCCATGCAGGATCAGGTGCTAGCAACGTTCCCTGCCGGGACACGGGCCGGGAGACAGGTCTTCCCTTCCGGGGAATGGCCATGTTAAGCCGAAGCGGCTTGCGGATTGAAGGTCTGAAAAGGCCGCCAAACAATCATGCTCCGGTTTAGGGTGCTTTGATCGGGACCTATCCTTTTGAACATTTCCGCCATCAAGATTCGGGCATACATGATCTTTGTTTATATAATTGTCCAGATAGGCTGTGGCAGGCCCGAGGCCCGACCACACACTAGCTCGGAAAGGACTAGCTGCCCTGAACTCAAGGCCAACCAGCTAATGCTCCACTGCCAATGTCAGCGGTAGCGCCTGGATTGGCCAATGGCTCTGCGGTTTCGAGCCAAACTGCACTGGAAAAATAGCGTGCCCAGTTGACAGAACCTGAAAATGCAGACGCTGCCCAGAACTAACTCAAAGTGACTTGGTACTTGGTGCTTGAAATCCGGCTCGGACCGGTTGCGCACTTTTCAAGACCATCAAGCAGGCACCACCCTCTGAAGGACAACATCCAGCACGATGGTTCCAAGCGTGGCACCCTGCAAGGTCGCGAACAGTCAGGCAAACGGGCACGCTGATGCATGCGAAGCCTCACCGTTGGCTATCCGCACTTTGTTGAAAACAGTGCTGTACAGCCTCCTGGCGGGAGGGGACATGGGGCTACAACAGCTTGTTTGCGCGTTGCTGCATCTAAGCAAACATGCCTCTTCATATCATCTCTCTCCGGCAAAGGCTGCAAGTATTTTCCTGCCAGAAGTCTCAAAGAGGACAGGCAAGGTTGGAGCAAGTTGAAATAGCCAAAGGAAGTGTCCTTCTTGGTACGCAATTGCAGGAGGTATCAAGAAGCGCCGGTAGCCTCCTTCCTTCATTCCTCGGATTCCTTCGTCCAGTCCGGCTATGGTTGTCCCATCTCCCACCTGACAAAAGCAAAAGGAAATGTCTTCAAGAGACGCACGTCCCACTTCCAACCTTGAAGCGAAGCTCGCAATCTGGATCATTGCATCGTCCATAGCTCCAGCCCTGCTTGCCTTGTCGCAGGCTCACACTACTGGGTCTACCAGGTCACCACTGCTACTGTCTCGCCAGGTCGCTGTACAAACGCCCCGACCACTGCACCCGCACGGTGTTGCCCTGACACAACAGCTGTTTCGAATCCCGCCTCTCATCTCGCTTCTCTACAGCCTCGGTAGCTTCTGCACCTTTGCCTCCACAAAAAAATCAAGGCGCGAGGCCAGCTGAAAGCCACGAAGCCACGAAGCCACGAAGCCACGAAGCCACGAAGCCACGAAGCCACGAAGCCACGAAGGCCTGTCCGCAGCTCGATGAACTTTAGGCCATCGCCGCCCAGGTTCTGCCACTCCTCCCGAGGATTTTCCTGCAAGCTCCGGAGATGGCTTGCAGAGACGGCCGTCCATCCCAGTGCCGGTTGCCAGCAGCTCAGTTTGTTTGGAAGCCGTGGTTGGAACATTTGGTCGCAAAACTTGTGCTTCGGAAACCGCGGCTTCATGGAAGAAAGTGCCGTACTTTGGGTCTTGGTTCTTTGTAGTTGGCATCCTCGACATTCTGGTGGGGCTCGTCTGGGAGCGGTCCTCTTGCAGTGTGCTCAACACTATTCAACACTTCTGGGGCGAGCGATCGAAAGACCTGGATAGTTGCCCAGGCGTTCTTTCCAAAGCGGCTTCCAAAGCAGCATTTTCTCTGTTGCTTCTGGAACACAGCTTTGGGATTTGAGCGTCTGACGTGGTTTCTGACAACGCTGTTTAAGAAGCGGGAACAGTGTCTGAAATGTATTTTCCGCGCGTGATGTCAGTGGCACCGTCTTGCGACTGTCAGTGCAGCTGTGCCCCAGAGTCATTGCCAGCAGTGATTGAGTTGACATCATTTGGTGCCGGACCCAAAAAAAAGATTGGAGCAATGTAACATCGCAGATCACATCCCCAGCCTCGGCGTATGCAGGGGCAACACCTCAGGTCAGATTGAACAAGAGCGCCTAGCACGGAAGCCAAGGCGCCTAGGCATGCCGCAAGCTGCCGCAGCCGCAGGCGAGAAACAACAAAGGCCGATACCTCACAAGATACACCATGCGAATGCAAAAATGAAAGACACAAGCAACACCCTGCACAGCACATCCAACACCCTCAACGCCACACCTGCAACAACACGCTGCCAAAATTCGGAGAGAGTGACGGGGGTTTGCAGGGTGCTGTCGCAGGCTGCTGTTTCAGGATGCCGCACGCTTGCTGAACAGCTGACTGAGGGTTGCGCTGCTCTATCTTATGATGCTGCGGCAGGGTGCCGTTCTGTGCAGGTTTCTGTTGCATTTAGTCAAGCATTTCCAGCAGCATCTTGTGCGACAGCTGTTGCAACAATCTTGCCTCGCACCCCCTTCTCCGACTTGTAGTGAGAACCCCTGAAGCTTTCAGCCACGTAGGCAAATGCACATTGCTTTATGGTGCTTCCTGTTCCGCCTCGAAACCGAAAACAGACAAAGCAATAGTTTTGGTCTCCAATATACTTGCTTGTGCTTTCCGGCAACGAGCCAAGCGTGTTCTGCTTAAAAAACAAATGCAAAAAGAACTTCCCTGCACAAAAATGATAACCCAAGAAAAGTGTCATGACATACATCCTATCCTTCTTGTGCACTGAACACAGGAGGCAATGAATTGTGCGCAAGTTTTATTGTAATGCATTGTTCGTGTTAAGCTCGTAGGACATAACACAAAATATTGTACAGAATGCAGAACTGGTGTGTTCCGGCGCCAACCCCTGAAGACAAAGGCCAAACAAACGCATCCTGCTACAAAGCAGGCAATACTATAGTATCGGGCTAGCAAATAGAATATAATTTACTCCGTCCGATCCTCTCTTAGAATATATTTTACTCCGAAAATATCCCAAAGCATCATTTAGAATATTTAGGAGCACAAGTGACACTTAGAATAATTCACAGTTGCGCAAATCCTTGAAATTTGAACACCCTTTCAGGTGGCCAGCAGATAGAATATGCTTTGACAAATGGAATATTTCAAAAGAATCCTGTTCTGATAACAACACACTTCTCCAAGGTTTTAGCCTGCCAGGACTAAATTAGTATTGCCAGAACTTAAATTAGCATTACCAATATTTAAGATTAGTATCGCCAATACTAAATCTAGTGAAGGTTTTTTGGCTTAGAGGGGGGGGGGAGCTCGAACGCTTTCACGAAAAGCTCAAAGGTAGAAACTTTGGAGTTGCACGCGGGCGGTAAAACCAGGTCCTCCGAGCCAGGACTAATTTTAGCATTGCCGGTACTTAATTTTGCATTGCCAGTACTAGTTTGAGAATAGTACATTTATATTGTCAGTACTAATTTTAGCATTGCCAATAGTAAATTTAGTATTGGCAAAACATTCTTGCTATTGCCGGTACTGAATTTAGCATTGCCAAGAAAAACTTTGGATTGCCAATGCTAAGCCTAGTTAAGATTAGCAAGGGTTTGAACTGTAAAATTCGCCTCGGCCCCAAAGGGGCCAAGGGCGCTCAGATCTCTTCTCCAAAGAGAATCTTCGCTTTTCCCCTCCAACCCCTCCACCCCCCCCCCCCACCCCCCCACCCATGCCGGCTGGCCCAAAATCCTGTCCGGCGGCCTTGAAATTTTCGGGGTTCGTCGGCGTCCAGCTCCACGGGTCCATTTTTGTCGAAAAATGTGCTGACAATTGCGCAAATCTCTGAAAAAGCTTTTTTGCCCTGAAAAGCATGACCTCCTGCTGGCCAGGCCCGTCTGACGTGTCTGAGACTAGGCTCAGGCCCAGCCCAACCAGCAACCCGCCTGCTGGCCAGGCCTGTCAGCCCAGCCCACCCAGCCTCAGGCCCAAGCTTGTCTGAAAGGCCTAGCAACCCGCCCAAGGATGGCCCTGCCCAGCCCAGGCCCCGGCGCATCTCAGGGCAAGGTCTAACATGTCTGAGACTGGCCTCAGGTCAACGACCAGTCTCACGTGTCTGAGACTGGTCTCAAGCTATGCCAGCTACTAAGCCTGTCTGACGTGCCCCAGCCGCTGCCCAAGCAGCTCAGCCCAGCCCCTTCGGCGCAGTCTGAGACTGGTCTCAAAGTATGCCAGCCTGAGACTAGCCTCAGGCCCAGTCCCTCAGCCCGCCTGCTGGCGTGTCTTACGTGTCTGCGACTGGCCTCAGGCCCAGCCCAGCCAGCAACTCGCCACCCAGCCTCAGGCCCAAGTGTGTATGAAACAGGCCTATCCAGCCAGCTCAGCCCAGCCAACTCGCTACCCAGCCTCAGGCCCAAGTGTGTATGAGACAGGCCTTGCCCATCCAGCGACCCGCCCAAGCACAGCTCAGCCCAGCCCGCACAGCCGAAGTTCCAGGCGCAACCAACAGCGTAGTCCGGCTGCCCAGCAGCCAGCAACCCACCCATGGCTTCGCAGCCTCGTGGCTGAGACTAGCTTCAGGCCGCCTAAGCAAACCCCACCCAAGCCCACCCTGTTTGAGACTCGCAGGCCTCAGCCTATCTAGCGCCGAGACCAGCCTGGGCTCAACTAGCATCTAGCCCAGCCCAGTCCGGCTGCTGGCCAGGCCTGTCTGACGTGTCTGAAACTGGCCTCAGCCATGGCCCAGCCCCCTCAGTGCGGCTGCCCAGCCCGCCGTAAACTAGCTTCAGGCCCAGCTCAACCAACAACCCACGCAAGCAAGGTCCAGCCAAGCTGCCGAGACTAGCTTCAGGCCCAGCGCAGGCTTATCTGTATGTAGCCTGTGGCCCAGCCCAACCAGGCGAGGCCGGCTTGTCTGACTTGTCTGGAGCCAGCTTCAGGCCAACCAGCAACCCGCGCGAGCAAGCCACAGCCCGCCCTGCCCAGGCCCCAGGCGCAGGCACCAGCAGCCTGGTCCGGCGCATGGCATCAATTGGCCCAACGTGCCCCAGCCCTTCACTCCGGCTGCCCAAGCAGCGCAGCGAACTGGTGCGGTCACAAGCTTTCAGTAGGATTCGGACCTTCCCAACACTGGATTTCGGTGTTCCTGACCCTTCCCTCAAACTAGGCTGGGCCGAGGCGGGCAGCGCGAAGCGTTTACAATTATGTATTTAAAAACGAATCATGGAAGGTGTTTTGGCTACGAGAAGAGGGGGTAGCTTTGCCGCAATAGTCAATTTAGTATTGCCAGTACTAATTTTAGTATTGCCAATAGATTTTTTTTATCAGATAGAATAATTCAGCAAGGGCCGTAGATTTTCAAGTTCTGATAACACACTTCTCGACTTGCTTTTTACTGCCAGGACTAAACTTAGTATTGCCAATACCTCCTTTCAAAAGGTCATTTTCCAGACCTCGCAGCCTCTGTATCTGACACAAATTATTCTAGTTGTCTGTTCCACTTCCAAGGATTTGCACAGGAATGTCAAGATTTGGGATTACTCGAACTGTCTCATTTATTCATATGTTGTCTCGGTACTGTTTGGGGTTGGGTTAAAAGGAAAGGAGTGCCACCCCGTTTTGGGACATAGTGGGGCACCCTCAAAAACTAAGCAAACACATATTTACTTTCTCTATATATAGTATGTATATGTTTATATATTTGCATACGATTGAATGCATGATGAAGGTTTCTTGGCCCAAACACAAATATTCTAACTGTGCCACCTCATGGTGGTCATTTGTATTTTGGGCTCGGTACCGTTTGGGGTTGGGTTAAAGGGAAAGGAAGGCCACCCCTTGTTGGAGACTAGTGGGGTACCCTCAAAATAAGCACATCCATATCTACTATGTATATATATATAAATATATGTGTGTGTGTGTTTATGTGTGCATACGATTAATTGCCTAATGAAGGTTCCCGGCCCAAAAACAAACATTACATCTGTGCCCCCCGATGGTGTACAATGTATAGCTTCGGCTCGGTATCGTTTGGGGTTGGGCTAAAGGGAAAGGAAGGCCACGCTTTTGGACCCTCAAAGAATAAACAAAACAATATTTACTATCTCTATATCTTTTATTGTGCCTACGATTCATCACCTGATGAAGTTTTGCCAAAAACACATATTCTAACTGTGCCACCCCATGGTGTTCATTTGTATTTTGGGCTCGGTACCGTTTGGGGTTGGGTCAAAGGGAAAGGAAGGCCACCCCTTGTTGGAGTGTACTGAAGTGCCCTTAAAAAATAAGCCATCCAATGCTTGCTATCTCTCTCTATATATATATATATATATTAAAGTGTGGCCTGATGAAGGTTTTCCGGCCCAAAAACACATATTCTATCTGTGCCTCCCCATGGTGTTTATGTATAGCTTCGGCTCGGTATCGTTTGGGGTTGGGCTAAAGGGAAAGGAAGGCCACGCTTTTGGACCCTCAAAGAATAAACAAATCAATATTTACTATCTCTATATCTTTCATTATGCCTACGATTCATCACCTGATGAAGTTTTGCCAAAAAAATATTCTAACTGTGCCACCCCATGGTGTTCATTTGTATTTTGGGCTCGGTACCGTTTGGGGTTGGATTAAAGGGAAAGGAAGGCCACGCTTTTGGACCCTCAAAGAATAAACAAAACAACATTTACTATCTCTATATCTTTATTATGCCTCTGATGAAGTTTTGCCAAAAACAAGTATTCTAACTGTGCGCCCCCATGGTGTTCATGCATATTTTGGGCTCGGTGCCGTTTGTGGTTGGGTTAAAGGGAAAGGAAGGCCACCCCTTGTTGGAATATACTGGGGTACCCTCAAAAAATAAGCAATCCAATATTTACTATCTCTATATTTAGTAATTTATGCATACGATGAATCACCTGATGAAGGTTTGCAAAAGCAAATATTCTATGTGCCCCCCCCCCAAAGGTGTTCATGAATATTTTGGGAGAGGGGCATGGCCCGTCGGGCTGAGCATTTGAGCTCCGAAAAAAGGAGAAGCCATGCATTCCTCTGGTAAATGCGTGTGTCTTTCTTAGGGGGACCCCTCAAAACGGTTGGTTTCCGTTTGGTTTTGCATATACCCTTGAAAGAGAGACGGACCCAAATGGAAAATCATGGGACCCACATGGTTTGCTGAAAGCCGTATATAGAAATATCTAGCAACGGGCTAGCAGCTAGGACATTTATCGCAGAGTAGTTGTTCATAGCAGAAACCCTTATTTTGAAATATTCTATCTGTTTGTGGGAGAGGGGCATGGCCCGTCGGGCTGAGCATTTGAGCTCCGAAAAAAGGAGAAGCGAGGCATTCCTCTGGTAAATGCGTGTGGGTTTCCGATTGGTTTTGCATATACCCTTGAAAGAGAGACGGACCCAAATGGAAAATCATGGGACCCACATGGTTTGCTGAAAGCCGTATATAGAAATATCTAGCAACGGGCTAGCAGCTAGGACATTTATCGCAGAGTAGTTGTTCATAGCAGAAACCCTTATTTTGAAATATTATATCTGTTGTGTTCTCTTAAAAAAAAAAAAACTATATTTGTTTATTATTTGTTTATTCTAACTGTGTTTCCTATTTATTCTAACTCATTTTTTGATAGACGTTTGAAATGTGCATGTTCATTTACTCTAAAAAAATATAATTCTATCTGCTAGCCCGATACTATACATAATAGCTTTAAGACGCAGCACCAGAATCTTGTTACACAAGGCAAGCTTTTGCTGGCGGCGTGCCGGAAAAGTGAAACAACACTTTGTGCAGTGTCCCTCATAGGAAACGCGTGGTTTGGACTCTTGGGTCCGGGATGCCAAGGGCTTTCACGGTGATTGTTCGCTGTCCAGCTGCGTTGTTGCTTTGACAAACAAACAAACAAACAAACAAACAAACAGCATTTCGTCCAGGCCTCGAGGGGAACAGGGTGGGATGGCCTTAAAGCAAATGGGGCTCTGGATATACAAACACTCGGTTGCTTTCTGCTCCCCTGCTAAAAGTTTAACTTCTAGTGATTTAGTGGAAAACCCCACTAGTTGGCAAAAAGTTAAAGTCCAACATCCAAGAAACAAATGCGACAAAGAACACACGCTTTCCTTTAATGCCCCTAAGTGGAGCACAATTGCTCCAAAAGCATTCATTTCAAATCTGGTCAAGCACATATTCGCACTTCCGAGCCGGAAAAGAACCTACAACTGGAAAGAAGTAGCCAAGTCCAGACTGGTGCTGGGCGAGGTACTCTCCCCGAGCAACGGCGCCCAGCGCATAGCACCCCGTGCACCAGCACCCTGCATCACACCCGTCTTGTCTAGGTGACGCTAGGACCTTTATGGCTTCCAGCTGCGTGGGGCAAAACTGACAAATGAAGACTTCGAAGCAACATCAGCCAAGCTTCACTTCGTAGGAGCCACAGCGCAAGAAGCAAGGCGCCAAATCGTAGTGGCTTGCGCATGCCCACAGATGGGAAGTGTCCGCGGCTTTGGCGGGGGAGAGGTACTTTTCCACTTCATTGCTGAGCGTGATGCGTTTGCCTCCCCCTTTTCTTGCGTGACTGCCTGAAACCTGCCTCCAGAGTTGTCAAGCATTGCTTTGTTTTGTTTACAGGGAATGGAACATTGCCTCAACAGCTGAACAGCACAGAGCTTTGCAAGGCTGTTGGATACACTGGCTTCGTAATTGATCGTGGCAACGTTCTCTCTCAAGCCCTTGCGAGCCCAAGGCTGGAAACAGCAGACACAAGTCCATGTTGCAAATGCCTTCATTTGGACAATGCGCAAAACCTAGGGTCTGGGTCAAATGCCACCTCTTCGAAGTCCAGGGTGCCTCAACAAGCGCAAGCCGCTTGTTGAAGAGGTGAAGCTGGGAGTGGCACCATTGCGGTCTCTGTCCACCAAGTCGAGCACCTGCCAAAAATCAGGCATTTGGGAAATTGACTTTCACGACTGGGGCCGTCCTCCTTCACCCGGCTACGCAGTGGAGTTATGCCCACAGCACCCTGGCACGCAAGCCATGAACGAGGGGCATTCCGATCTCTCGGGCTGCCGCCAAGTAGTGTAGCAGCTCTTGAACCGAAACGTTCCCATTGCTGTCCTGCCGAGCTTGGCGCCAACCCCGCTAGTCACAGAAAACCGGCCTTGTCCATGGACTTGAAGGTCTCCTCCATGAAGTCTTTCCTCCAATGGCCAACACTAGTGTTCTACAGTCAGCACTGCATGCATACCAGGAAAAACGCAACCGGAACTGGAAGGGCGTTCTGAGCGCAACGCTCTCTTAACAGCCACTTCCTTAGCACAATCTCTCCGTCTTTCTACCTTCCACCGTGGCCAAAGGGCAGCTCAAGGAGCCCGGAGTGAAATCCCTGAAGAAACCCAAGAACCCGGCCCGAGGTACCCAACCTTGCACACCCAGACTATTCTGCCCAGACTATGCCCAGACTACTTCCGAACAACTCGCCTCTTCACAAATGGCTCTGCGCAAGTAGCTCCGAGCAGAAGGAACTCTTCTCAAGTTAGCTCTGTAAGATGGTTCTGTGCAACTGAATTTGTGCAAATGCGCAAGTAGCTCCATGCAATTGGCTCTGCACAAGCTCTGTGCAGATGAAGTAGTAGGAAGAGCAATTGTGGACATAGCAGTCGTTGTCACATTGGAAGTACAAATGGCAACGCTGGCAATGATGCTCATATTGAGCGATAACAACAAAGTAGCAGTTAGCGCAGCAGAAACAAAAGCAATAACAAGAGTAGCTGTTGTTGTAGTATGTAGCAGTCGTAGTAGTAGTTATTGTTCTCGTAGCTGTAACAGTAGTAGCAGCAGCAGCAGCAGCAGCAGTAGTAGTAGTAGTAGTAGCAGCAGTCGTAGGATTCTAACTTACTAACCGCCCTCGCCTGCAGAGTGCACCGGATGCTAACTTTCTCACGGCCTTCTCCTTTCTGTGGTCCGGGACGAATTACTTTTGTTGGGGACTGTTTTTTTGATGCGCATACCGTAGGCGGAATCTTTCCTGATTGAGGACCTGTTTGGTCAACTCTTCGTCTTCTGGCAGTGGCTCAGCCATCGCCCATTGGCCGCAAAGCGTCTCAATGATATCTGTGAGGTCTGTGAGGTCCACTTGCTGGGAATATGGTGCCACCTGAGCTAGAGCGAAGCCACGCTGGCTAAGGCACGCGAAAGCGCGAGCCTCGTTGATGATCTTAGCAAGCAGCTGCCTGTCTGGACTATGAATACCTGGAGGCATCGATGAATACAAAGCCGCCGCAAAAGCAGCAAGAGTGAGATGCACAAGCTAAGGGAAGTTCCAAACTCTTCCAGCACCTGATGCACCAAGTCCTGAGGCATTAGAAGGAGCCCCCGCACACGGCTAACGTCTCAGATGCTGTCCTTCGGGATGAGCTTCGAGTCACGATCGCAGTGGCTGTCAAACAGCCGTTGAATGCTCTGCACCTTGGCCATCAGCGAGCCAATCGCTTGCGGCCCTGATGGCAAAGCGTGCATTCAGCCGAGTAACATTGTCTTCCGACAAAAGGGTGCCTGCGGGTCACTGCGGATCACTTGCCCTCATCTACATGATGTGAACTTTCCGACTTGCCAAGTCGAGGCAATTGGCGTGCCCTGGCCTGACTTGATCCGCTGAAGAAAATCGCTCGTATCAGAAAGCACCCCCCAATCCTGCATTGGCGGCATCACGACAGAATCAAAGAGGGTGCATGGGACGACTACTTGCCCAATAGAGGAAGCACAATTGACACGAGAAGTGATGCGCATCTCCTCTGAAGGGGCGCCTTCCATGTCAGGCTCTGACTTCAAACCCGCATGACTGTATGTGATGCAGCCCGTTCAAAAGAATGAATGCAAAGCCAATTAGGCTAAGTCATCCTAAGCACAGGCCTGAACCATCAGTCAGTCGTTCCACTATTGCCTGACAGTGTGCTCCGTGCACCCGTTCGCCGTCATGCGCAGGACCAGCCCGAAGCCGGCCTTGTCCGCTTCGGCTTGTCCTATACTGCTTCTCCTCCGCCGCGCTCTCCGCCGCGGCTTCCTCAGCCCCAAGCACACAGGGCACATGCGGAAACCAGGCCCCGTTTCATCTCAAGCCCTGAGGCGCGAACGGGGCCGGTAGCTTTATCTCCTTGGCGCATGGGGAAACAGAGGCAACCCTTGGTGAGACAACCCTTGGTGTGCACAACTCCACGCGTGGAGTTGGCAGGCCGTGCATCAGCAGCATCCTTTTGAAAGCGCCCTGCATAACAACTGTGGCTTCGATGCCTCGCACTTACAAATGAGGAGGCATCGGCATTCACAATCAAACCTCCATGGAAAATGTTTTGTTCCACATCTTGTTGTTGATTCGCTTCATCATGGCCTTCAGCTGCTTCTGTGGCCCGCACTCGTAAAATTCCGTGATCCCATCTTGGATCATCTTCTCAATGAGCGGGTTCCACAGGACGGGGCTGGTGAGCTGTTTCTGCAAGAGCCCAAGGATGACTTTGGGGTCCGTCCCAGCAGGCAGGGGCTGACCGGTGACGTTCATGTAGACATCACAGTTGGGAGGCTTCATCTTGGGAAAAGCCTCCTGCAGGGCCTTCTCAAGCTTCTCCTGCGCGGGCTGCATGAGGGAGGTGTGGAAGGCCCCCCCCGTCTTCAGCATCTTGGCTTGCAGCGCGCCCTTGCTCTCCGCCAAGGTCTTCAGCTCGTTCACCGCCTTTTCTGTGCCCGCGCAGGAGAAGCCCTTAGGAAAGAGGGCGTTGGCGATGCGGCACACGCTGCCAGGCCCCGCCTTCTTCTCCGCATCTACGCAGCACTGCTCCAGCAGCTTCTGCTCCAAGCCAGCCACCGACAGCATTGCCTGTTTCCCCACCTGGGCAGCCTCCTGCATGGCCTCCCCACGCAGCTTCACCAACCGCAGGCCGTCCTCAAAGCTCAGCACTCCCGCTGCACACAGCGCCGTGTACTCGCCCAAGGAGAGTCCGGCCATGCACCGCGGCTGCTCTGCCGCGGGCTGGTTCTGCGACTTCAGCTTGCAAATGCCAGCGAGGCCCCCAACAAACATGGCCGGCTGGCAAAACTTGGTCTCAGCCAGCTTGTCCTCTGGCCCCTTCAGGCACATATCCAAGAGGTCATATCCCAAAATATCTTTGGCCTGGGAAAGCATCTCCTTCACCTCTGCGTTGTCCTTCACGCCATCCAACATGTTGACATACTGGGAGCCTTGCCCTGGAAAAATCAATGCTATTGGCAAGGTCTCCTTTGCCTTGTCAGCCTTTTCGGCCTTTTCGGCTTTCGCTGTTGCAGAGCTTTTCGCTGCAGCCTTTGGTGCAGTCGGTTCGGACTTTGGCTCAACCTTAGGCTCAGGCTTGGGCTCTGCATACAGCTTTCGATTGTTTCCAATGCCATCTGCTTGGTACCAACCCGGCGGCGTCTTCTCCTCTGCGGCTTTCAAGAGAGACACTAGGCTCTCGTGCTTGAACTTTGCCGCCTTGTCCCTGGCAGTTTCTCCGGTCTTGGGATCCTTGCCCTCTGGCACCACGCAGCGCACGTGGGGGTCGGCCTGGGCTTCTAGGAGGAGCTTCACCGCGGCCTCCTGGCCCGCCATGGCTGCCATGTGAAGCGCATTCACGTCGGTCAAGTGCATGTTCACCTGCACGAGGCATGCGCGCGCATGCCTTTGCAAAGCCCAACTCAAACCCCTGCCACCTTTTGCTGGGGATTCGGAAAAGGGAAGAGCGTTCAAAAGGTGCTTCCACTTTTCATCTGGGGCGCGTCCCCGTTGAAAACCTCATCCTCTGCACCACTGCGCAATAGGACTTCCAACTTTGCCATGTCGCCGCGGTAAGCTGCATCGCAAAGCACATCCAAAGTGACAGCGTTGTACTTCTTATACCGGGCCGCATTTGGAATTGGGTTGATGAACCGCGCGGGCGCAGGGGCCATGATGGCGGGAAAAATGCTCGGTGCTACAAAAATGGTCACGTCCGCAATGCACTTGTACCATGTGGCCGCCTAAAAGCAGTCGGAAAATATTTGGCGCTTCTGTTCGGCAGCTGCAGTGTGAGCCAAACGTTGAAGGCCAGCTCCGGCTCAAGAGCGCGCTACGCATGGCCGCACAAGGCCGTACCAAGCTTCTCAACCTGAGCGCCCTGCTGGTTCTGGCAGCCTTGGAGCTGAGGCGAGGGTCTTGGAGATCCAGTCCTGGACCTCAGACTCTCAAGTACAAGGCCCTCGTGTCTGCGCTGCATCGCCTCCGTTTGGTTCGGGTGGCTCGTTCTGGAGAAGTCCCAGTCCGCAGGACCTGGAGTCGAGCTGGTTCCGAGAGGCTCCGGGAGGCTCCGGGAAAACTCGGGGCTCCAAGCTCAAGCCTTGCGTTGGCCCAAGCAACTTCTTGAGGTCGAGGACCCGCCGCACCATGGGCGCTAGCTCTGGGTCCTTGGCTTCAGCCAGCAGCCCCAACCGGATTGCCCCAAAGGCCCAAACATCGTCGAAGCTCCCAGGGCCTTGGGATGGTGTGTTTGGTGAACAACTTCACCCCGACAAAGGCCCGGGCATATGTAGCGCGCCCGGGCTGGAGGGTCATACCTGTGAGCAGCCGCGCCCGCTGCACAAGCTGTACAAGCTGTACAAGCTTGCTGGTACCAGCGTACTAAGGTACCAAGGGGCGCACACGTCCGCCGAGAGCAAGCCTGACCCCAAGCTTTGCGCTGCCGTCAAAAATAGTCCAGCCAAAGCTCACACAAGAAAATACCGATGCCTCCATTCTTCGTATCAGCCGCTTTCCTAAGGGAATTTGATATGCACGCTGAAGAGGAGACGCTAGAACCCGGCAGTTTGCTCAGCGATTTCTGCGCTTGAAGCTTGAAGGCAGAATGGCGCTCTCTTTCCTGCGGTATGGGTTTCATAGGTGAAGCGGGACACAACATGGCTCCAGCAAAGCCAGCGCGCAAAAAAATGCCAAATTGAATGAAAGCACGCAGACACAGCCATAGACACAGACATCACAGACATCCGAAGACAAGACACAGAAACAGTCACAGAAACAGAAACAGACACTGACACAAACACTGACACAGACACAGACACAGACACAGACACACACACACACACACACACACAGACACACAGACACACACACACACACACACACACACACACACACACAGACACACAGACACACAGACACACAGACACACTGACGCACAGACACACAGACACACAGCCACACAGACACAGACACACAGACACACAGACACACAGAGACACAGAGACACAGAGACACAGAGACACAGAGACATAGAGACACAGAGACACAGAGACACAGAGACACAGAGACACAGAGACACAGAGACACAGAGACACAGAGACACAGAGACACAGAGACACAGAGACACAGAGACACAGAGACACAGAGACACAGAGACACAGAGACACAGAGACACAGAGACACAGAGACACAGAGACACAGAGACACAGAGACACAGAGACACAGAGACACAGAGACACAGAGACAGAGAGACACAGACACAGAGACACACGACACAGAGACACACACACGGGTGCCGGTCGGGTCGGGTACCCCGAGCCGACGACGGGTCAGCAACCCCGAGAAGGTCGAAATGAATACCCGCAAGTTTCCGGAAACATGTGTTCAGGAAGCTTAATAGTTGTTTTCCAGAAGCATGCTGGCTTCAGGAAACTAATTTTGCTTCTTAGCTATCAATTTCGTGAAAGGCTACCTCTGAAAGGGTTGTTGCCGAATTCGTGATACCACCCAGTCTTTCCCGCAACCATTTCCTGACACCGCCAAACCTTTCCTGAAACCACCGGCCAGTTTTTCATGAAACACCCCAGCCTTTCCTGATACCACACAACCCTTCCTAAAACCACCCAGCCTTTCCTGAAACCGCCACCCAGCCTGCAACCACACAGCCTGAAACCCCGCCTATCCTGAAACCAAACAGCCTCGCCGGAAACCACACAGTCTTCCTGAAACCACCCGGCACCTCCTGAAACCTCAAAGCCTCTCCTGAAACCACCAACCAATCTTTCATGAACCCCCCCCCCCCCAACGTTGCCTGAAACCACGCAGCCTTTCCTAAAACAACCCAGTCTTCCTAAAACCACCCGGCACCTCCTGAAACCACCCGGCCTTTCCTGATTGGGCTTCCCGTTCTTCCCAACATCATGGGGGGGGCCGCCGGCCCCCCGACCCCCCGCTGTGTTTTTAGTTTATGCGCACCTTTGATTGAATCGTCACCCTTCCCAACATCCCCTTCCCAACATCATGGGGGGGGCTGCCGCCCCCCGACCCAAACCTAACCCCAAATGAACCCCGAATGAACCCCCGAAGCTGGCCCTAAACCTGACCAAAACCAAACCTAAAACCAACCCAAAACTAAACCTAAACCAAACCTAAAACATCCTAAAACCAAACCTAAACCAAACCTAAAACCACACCTAAATCAGCCCTAAGGGAGCCTTAAACAAACCCTAAACCTCACCTAAATCAACCCTGAACCATCAGACTTCCAACATCATATGCGACACACACTTTCGTGTGACCCCACAGCCTCGCCGGAAACCACACGACACCTCCTGAAACCACGCAGCCTTTCCTGAAACCACGCAGCCTTTCCTGAAACCACGCGGCTTTTCCTGGAAACACCCCAGACTTTCCTGACACCAACAAACCTCTCCTGAAACCACTTCTTGAAACAACCACCCAGCCTGAAGCCACACAGCCTCTCCCGAAACCACCTAGTCTTTCCTGAAACCACCCGACACCTCCTTTCCTAAATTCATACACACTTCCGTGAAACCACACAGCCTCACTCAGCCTTTTCTGAAACCACCCAGCACCTCCTCAAACCACACAGCCTTTCCTGAAACCGTCCAGTCTTTCCTGAAACCACCAATCACTCTTTCATGACCGCCCTAGCCTTTCCTGCAACCACAGACCTCTAAAACCCTAAACCAACCCTAAACCAACCCTAAACCGACCCTAAACCAACCCTAAACCGACCCTAAACCGACCCTAAACCGACCCTAAACCGACCCTAAACCGACCCTAAACCGACCCTAAACCGACCCTAAACCAACCCTAAACCAACCCTAAACCAACCCTAAACCAACCCTAACCCAACCCTAAACCAACCCTAAAACAACCCTAAACCAACCCTAAACCAACCCTAAACCAACCCTAAACCGACCCTAAACCAACCCTAAACCAACCCTAAACCAACCCTAAAACAACCTCTAAACCAATCCTAACCAACCCTAAACTGGCCCTAAACCTGATCTAAACCAACCCTAAACCAACCCTAAACCAACCCTAAACCGACCCTAAAACAACCTCTAAAACCACCTAAACCAAACCTAAAACCAACCCTAAACCAAACCTAAACCAAACCTAAAACCACACCTAAAACATCCTAAAACCAAACCTAAACCAAACCTAAAACCACACCTAAATCAACCCTGAACCATCAGACTTCCAACATCATATGCGACACACACTTTCGTGAAACCCCACAGCCTCGCCGGAAACCACACGACACCTCCTGAAACCACGCAGCCTTTCCTGAAACCACGCAGCCTTTCCTGAAACCACGCAGCTTTTCCTGGAAACACCCCAGACTTTCCTGACACCAACAAACCTCTCCTGAAACCACTTCTTGAAACAACCACCCAGCCTGAAGCCACACAGCCTCTCCCGAAACCACCTAGTCTTTCCTGAAACCACCCGGCACCTCCTTTCCTAAATTCATACACACTTCCGTGAAACCACACAGCCTCACTCAGCCTTTTCTGAAACCACCCAGCACCTCCTGAAACCACACAGCCTTTCCTGAAACCGTCCAGTCTTTCCTGAAACCACCAATCACTCTTTCATGAACCGCCCCAGCCTTTCCTGCAACCACAGACCTCTAAACCAACCCTAAACCAACCCCAAACAAACCCTAAACCAACCCTACCAACCCTAAACCGACCCTAAACCGACCCTAAACCCCTAAACCAACCCTAAACCAACCCTAAACCAACCCTAAACCAACCCAAACCAACCCTAAAACCCTAAACCGACCCTAAACCCTAAACCGACCCTAAACCAACCCTAAACCAACCCTAAACCAACCCTAAACCAACCCTAAACCCTACCCTAAACCGACCCTAAACCGACCCCAGACCAATCCTAAACCAACCCAAACCAACCCTCACACAACCCTAAACCAACCCTAACCAACCCTAAACCGACCCTAAACCGACCCTAAACCAACCCTAAACCAACCCTAAACCAACCTTAAAACAACCTCTCAAACCACCTAAACCAAACCCAAGCTTTCCTGAAACCGCCCAGCCTTTCCTGCAACCACACAGCCTTCCCCACGTAGCCTTTCCTGGAACCACCCCAGACTTTCCTGACACCACCAAACCTTTCCTGCAACACCGCCCAGTCTTTCATGCAACACACAGCCTTTCCTGAAACCACCCGGGCTTTCCTGGAACAACCCGGCATCTCCTGAAACCACCGAGCCTTTCCTTTCGTGAAACGACTGCCAGCCAGGTCTCGATTCCACCGAAACACGGTACCTGATCCGAGGTAGCTGACCCAGGTACCTGATTCAAGCCTTGGGGTATCTGACTCGACCAACTCCCACACACACACACACACACACAGACACTTCTATATATATATACCCCACCTGCTTCTTTCTCCGCCACTGGTACCTCAGCATAGCACCCTTTCTCGACGCTTCTTGATCAAGGGTCCCTGCTGCATGCGATACTTGGCAAAGGCACTGTGTTGTCGTTCTCATCAAGTCTTTTGCCCCCCTGGCAGGCATAGGAGAATGACCAAGCTTCCCCCTCCAGGCCACGCGGCTGGGCTCGCAAGGCTCGAATGATGAGGCTCCGGCTTTGACTTCCCAAACCTTGGACTTGGGCCGCGGCCAATGGTCGCACAGTACACTCTTCACCGGGTTTCGAGCGAAGTCTGCGTCACCTCAGGTCCCGAAGCCAGAACTCCCCGAAAAGCACCCACGGCTGAATGGCCAGCTAAGTTAGCTTCCTCGGCCGGTGGCGGCAAGGGGCCTGAAAGAAAGCGAGCCAACCAAGGCATGCCAAAGCTGCCTGGACACAGCATGCCTCAACTCACAGGCCCCGCCTAGGGATGTGCAGCTCGACGTCATGCTCCAAATCCTGCCAAAAACTGGGCACAGTGATCCCAAGCGTGCTTCACAATAAATATTTGACACCTTCACGCCAGTTGAACAGGCCGTGTGGCACTGAGCTGGCAGGCTGCCATGAAACTCTCGCAAAGCGTTTGCTCCCGGGGATAGAGGGCCATGTTCTACTGGATGCCTCTAGACGCATGCCTATGTGCGTGCGTGTGTGGGGGTGCGTCTAAATCTATTCCTACATGACGGAATCATGGAAGCTGGCACAGGCAAATCTTGTGCCGCCTGGCCCTGAGCTATGGATTTCCGGCATAGAACCGCGCAGTCTCCATATTAAGCCCCAAAATCCTGCCCGCGCATACTTGAGCTACGCATTGCAATTGTGCGCAGGCCTTTTTGCCAAGCAATGCACGCAATTAGCCGTGGCGTGGCCGTTCAGCCCCACACATCCTCTCCCCACACCTGCTCAGGATCTGGGCAGGCATTGCGCACCCACTTGCCCAAAAGCAAGCCCGGCACCCACATCCCGCGTGACATGCTGAAACGTGCTCAGGTTTCGACGTCAATCTTTGCAGCTTTGCTCCTCTCGAGGGAATGTTGTGTTCCATACATCCCGCAACAGCGCTCCCAAGCCTGTCGCAGGTCTTCGTCGGAGCTTGTGACACCACCCTGCAAGTTACCAAGGTACAGCTTTGGTCTTATCAGCACGGATCTCTTCCTCCATGTAATTAAAAGTGCGCACATGTCGCCTGGTTCTGTCCTGTGTATTTGCTCCCGGCCCGGACCGTCTTTGCAAGCTGACTAGAAGATTGACAGGTTAGCAAGTTGAAC
The DNA here is from genome assembly GCA_963377175.1 of Effrenium voratum. Lineage (NCBI taxonomy): Eukaryota > Dinophyceae > Suessiales > Symbiodiniaceae > Effrenium > Effrenium voratum. Next base: position 509,234 of record CAUJNA010003380.1, read on the forward strand.
TTCATTGTAGCCTCAGCAGCCTCAGCTCAGCAGCACAAAAAACGTCTAGCTTCTGTTCCTTTTCAGTTGTAGGAAGACGCTGCGCATAATCCTCAGCAGCGTCTGGCATAAACAGCGTGCTGTCCCTGCTCAAAAAATATAATCTGAAGGGCATGGCATCCTTTGCACCAGCCTAGTGCTGGTCGACTGGGTTCAATTTGATCAAAAATTGTCACATTCAAACCCTGCCGAAACAGCTAAACGCTTCACAGGTTTCTAGGCTCACAAGTTTCGCTCGCGCGCGCGTTGAAGCCAACTCAGTCATCTGCTCCCTTGCGCAGGCGATGACTGGCCCTGGCGCCGGCAAGGTGGGCACTGACCTCAACGGGAACAAAGCAAACTGCCGATTTCAGCGATGTGACTTTTGCTCCTACCTCGCCGGACTATCTGGAGAATCTTCCCGGACAGAGGCCTGCAAAAGAACGACCAGCGGAGTTGGCAAGAAAAGAGCTGTTGCTCCACCCTCCTGTTTGAACGTTTGTGTCTTGGTACCTGCTATGGTCTTGCAAATGGTTTGTTATGGTCTGCATGCCACCCGCCTGGAGAGAGGTGCGGTACTGCACGACTGCAGCTGAAGAGTATCGCTGCTCCAATGTAGTACCTGCATGCCACTTGGCCAAGGTCTGTTTATGGCTGCGCGGCATCCCAATTCCCCCGAAGCGCGTCTGGGCATCCTTTTCTGCTGGATTTGTGCTGAAGAGATCCTTCCATAAACCAATTCCAGGATTAAACGTGCCTTGCCCCAGTTCTTCAAACTGGGATGCAACAGCTAGAACCATTTGCTCAAACAGCAGGCAATTAAAGGCCTCGTGTGTATGCAAATCTCCGCGGCAAATCGCTACACAGCCACCTGCGATCACTCAGATGTTCGTGATTTCGGCCATCATCTGCACAAACTCATCAAATTCGAGAGTGCCGCTCCGATCCTCCAGAGGGGCAAGGCATCTGAGCAACTTTGTTGCAACCAGAAGGCAGTCCTGGTCATACCGTCGAGCCACCACGAGCAGCCTTGGCAAAGGTACTCATTTCTACAACCAAAGGTTGGCTACATGTTGTGCAGCCAAGCTGCTGCTCAATCCTTGGGGTAAAGATGGGGATTGAAGAAAAGTCTAGACGCATGGAAATGACGGACTGGCAAAAAGCGCTTTCACCTGATTCCGGAAGTCGTGGCACTGGAGAAGGGCAAGGTTCTTGCCTTGACAAGGTGCGGCAGTGGTAGGCCGCTCTGAGCAAACGCCACCCCCAGCTCTTCCAGGCTGATGGAACCTGATCCTCAATCGAGGCGCAGTTTAGCATCGGTTCCAATCGGCTTGCCGGGTAAAAACGATCGCTGGCTCGAATCGATGTTTAACTTAAAGGGCATTTGGTTCCAATCCTCTCGTGACTCAGTGCCACCAATCAGGATACTAAGCCTTTCCTTGTCCATCCGCAGTTTGCTTGGTGCGCAGGCAAGCGTCTATCCTGGTCCACGGCGCTAAATTTTGTCTTCTGCTCCTGCAACGCCAAGCTCTCAACACAGCTGGTCCGGCGGCATCCTGTCCTTCAAGAACTCCATGAGGATGCAGAACTGCTCAAACGTGAGCAAAACGGCCCCTCCGGAGAACTTCCGGATCCTTGAGTACGTCGACCACCCAAGAACAAAGCGCGAATGCGCGAATCTAACCAAGACAGGTTGCAGCAGCTCAGCGGTGGTATGCAGGAAGGGCCGGGGCACCTGGGTACAGCGGACATATTCTCTGGCTTTCAATGCGAGTGTCTTCCGCAGGCGCCTTGAACATGGAGTTGTAGAACATGGGCGCCAAGAAGTGCCCCGCGTTGAAGCCAGAAAGGCCTGACCAGCTCAATCTGGATTGCGCTTTTGGGCCCAGTGGGTAGAGAAGCTGCCTGCACAGAGTGGGTTCATAGCCAGGTCGTGCAGAGGCTCCAGTGACCTTGCAAGCAAAGCACTCAGAGAGAGCACACTTCACCCTCGTCCCTGCATACTTGGGAAACCACTGCTTGATCGCCTCAAGAATTGTCAACCTGAGTGTGACAGCTTCTTCGCGTGTCCACAACTCTGAAAGGATGGAATTGTGAGTGCTTCAAAGTCGCAGCTGCTGTGGGGCGATTGCATTGGCACCCGCCGGCACATGTGCAGCCCAGCTATCCAAATAGGAATCCCATTCCTCAGCTCTGCAGCGAGCCACGACGTGGTGTGTCATGCATGGCTGCATGGCGTGCTACCATTTGATCCAAATCTCCAATCGGAGTTGTACAAACCTCAGAGTCTTCGAGCTCCACGAGCTACAAACATCAATCGGGCGCGTGGCGCGTGTACGCTTTGGCTCCCGGCTCATCAAAGGTCAAGACACCGTTGCCATCCTTGCATCCAAACGCTTTGCCAACAGTACATTGATGGCACTCACAGACTTGGACCAAAAAGCAAGGGTGTGCAACATTGCCCATTCAAGCCTCACAAGCTGCAATGCAAACAATACATTAGCACCTTCGCACTTAAGCATGTGATTCTGCAGTCAGGGCTCAGCGTCATATGCCCGGCCGATCCTTTCTGCTACCTTTGAAAACGGCAACAAGTACCGAGTGGGGAGAGCTGCATATAATTTCAGCCCTTACCTGCCACACGGCAAAGCCAAGCTGCTGCAAGGCTGAGTGCGTCTCCACCTGGGAAATGAGAACTGCAGGCGAATCAACGAATCCTTATTCCAAGCAAACGACCACCATCTGGCAGTCCGGTGACCTGGGACAGCCGTCTGAACCAACTTTAAACCGCAGGGCCACGTGCGCCTGCGCGCCTAGGGAGCGGGCGTTGAAGCCAGAGAGCTTCAGGGCGCGGCTGAGCTCCGACACCGAGATGTCCCCAGTCCTAAAGACACTCCAGGCAGCTCAGCTCGCTTTGTGGGGCGCTTTACTCAATGCCTCAATGGACAAGTTCCGTGACAAGCAAGGGCCTTATAGCTCAAAACGGCAGCCGAAGCTCCTGTCTGTATCAATCTGTGTAAAGATGTTCTTGACACTCTCGAGGTACTGCGCGAGTCCACGATCAAGAGTACAAGCAGGCACTTGTGATATAATACAATGCAAGTTCAGGGTTAGCTTATACTGCTAACCTGAAGGGGAGAAAATTCCCTTGGGCAAGGGTCAAAGCCTATTTGCATGCTTCAACATCAACATTGCTTGAGAAAGCCCGCTAGCAAGGGCAAGGACCGACCAGTGCCCGTGCCGTGCCTGCAACATCTCCTTGGGGCAAAGCGGTCTTCACAAGCAGCGCCCTCATGATAATCACAAAACTGAAAGTCGTAAAAAAGAGGCTGCCATCAGGTAGCAGAAAGGCTCTGCGGTGACAAGGTGAAGAGGTGACGAAGTGATCAGGTGATTCTGTGATGGGGAGGGGATGATGAGGGAGGTGGTGAGGTGATAGGAGAATGCGTGATGAGGCTCTGCGTGGACAAGGCAAAGTGGCTAGTGCTGAGGTGCGCTTTGGTTGTGTGGTGATGAGACGATAGATCAGGTGATGAGGTAACCCGCATGTACTTCAGCCAGGTCGCGCAAAACTCTTGCAATCGGATTTGCCCGCCGCCTTGACGGGCATACTTGCCGGCCAGCCATAGTATCTCAGTGTTGGCAGCTGCCATGATTCGGCTGGGGGACAAATAACTGAGTCTCAGGCTGTTTTTGCGTGAAAGGGTCTTTCAAACATAGACTGCTGGGTGCCAGATTCCTCAGGAACGCACAAAAAACTCCAGAGCATGGAGGGGTGGTCGGTGAAGCGTCAAAGGTTTAGCACACTTCCCTGCATGATGGAATGATGCATCGAACCTTGCAAAGAGGGAAGCAGACGTCGCCGCAGTTGACAGACATGAAAGTCGGCAAAGCCACGATGTCACTCATTGCCCGACCGAACGGGGACAGGCTGGTAAAAATACTGTAGGCGCGAGTGGAATTTCTCCCCCCTTGGATGTCTCCAGCAATCCGGACCGCCGCCCAGCCACGCCGGCCGATCCTTGAACCACAACCCTTGAACCAACCCTAAACCCACCTTCAATGAGCCCAAGACCACTCTAAGCCAGATCCATCCACCAACCCCAACCATGAATCAACCCTATCCTTGCCCCTGGCCTTTCGGAGCCAAGCAGCAACGCTCCTCTTCACGGCTTGCACCGCATTGTTCAGCTCCTGCTGGTCAAATGTGGGAGAACGCCAACCTCCAAACACGACTGTGCGAAACCATGTGGCAACTGCATAAAGGGCGACAAACTATACCAGAAAACCCCACATAGCCAGGATGTGTTGTCAGCCAACGAAGTGTGGGAGCCCTTAGGCAGCCCCAAGCGGAGAACCACTACCAATGCATGATATTGATCCAAGCCAACTGCTTCTCCTTTTCCCAACGTCCATCCCTGCGTTCCAACAGCTAAATATGGGAATCCAACTCCAAGTAAAGGAGGGGTGGGTGTGACTCAACATTTCTTCCGGGTGCTGTTCCAGGGTGCTTGTTGCAGGATGCTGTTGCAGGATGCTGTTGCAGGGTGCTGTTGCAGGGTGCTGTTGCAGGGTGCTGCTGCAGGCTGTGACCCAGTTGCTGCTTCCGGTGCAGATTGTGACTCAGAGTTGCGTAGGGTGCTGTGTCAGGGTGCTGCGACTCAGACATTTCCAGGTGCACTACTTTGCAGACACTGTGGGCTGCTGCAGGTTGCTGCCGCAGGGCGCTTTGCCTGCTTTGCCTTGCGGCGCGCGACGGCGGCGACCTGTGATGGAGCGCTACAGCGGCAGCCAGCGTAGCCCTTTCCATTGCAACAGAACAAGCTTGACTCTATGTTCTTTAGAGACATGGGCAGCGCGTGCCTGCTGGCTTCTTGTTCTACGTAGAATGTAGCAGTCTGTTTTTGCAGTGCTGATTTGATGCCAGAAAGAAGTGTTGTGTGCTCTTGCGGCGCGCGTGCCTGATGCGAGTTATCGTTGCTCGCCAGAAAACATTGCGCCATGTTTTGACAAACGTGGGCTCGCGCGGTATCAAGGTTCAAGGAAGGTTCCGGAGGTTCGCGGGTGGTGTGGTGCAGGCCGGGTGTAAGGCTCAAGGTTCTGGAGTAGTGCAGGCGCCTGTTGGCGCAGGCCAGGTGTAAGGCGCAAGCAAGTTTCTCCACTGCAGAGAGCGATGGAACCGGGGAAGGCTCTCAGGTAAGTTTCCGCAAGGTTTTGCGAGAGTTCGAGGGTGCTGGGGACGCACAAGGCGGGGTCTTACGAGGGTTGCACAAGGGTTCCGAGAAGGTTCCAGTTCTGGGGGTGTGCGGGTTTAGGGTTCCGCAAGGGTTGCGGGACAGCGCGGGGCGGTTCTGAGGATCACGTCGTATCCAGTCCGTACGCTGGGTAGGATCTTCCGCAGCTGCAGAACCTATACGGGTGTGGCGCTGTTGGGATATCACCTGTGCTTGTTTTTCGCGGCGCGTTTGCCTGATTCGAATCAGTGCTGCGTTTTTGGATAAGCAGTTTTTGCTGAGCTTGTTGCTCCTTCAATTTGTTTCTTTCCAGGGAGGTCTTTGATATGCTGCTAGAAATGTTATTGCACACTTCTGCGGCGCAGCTGCTTGATGTGAGTGATCATGATCGCCAGAGAATGTAGCGCTGTGCTGTCTGCTGGAGACTTGCCCAGTATGCTGCTGATTGGTCGCCGTAAAAGAAATTTTGTACCTGGGCAGTTGGGAGTAGAATTGCCTGATGCTCATTTGTCCCTGATTGTTCCGCAATAAATTGTGTGTTCTGTTTTGTCAGGGGCAGGCCTTAGCATGATGGTAGCAGCTGCTTTGTTGTTGGAGAATATGGTTGTGCATTTTCGCGGCAAAGCTGCTTGATGCGAATGATTGGCATTTGCGAGTTGGATGATTCTTGGCGCAGCTTTAAGCCAAGAACTAAGGTTAGGACGCAAACCCTAGAATGATCATGTTTGTCGGGAAGACGGTTCCAAAAGACTGTTTGCAACTTTGTCCCTAGAGTTTCCTCGCGGTTGTCCCTTTGACTGCTGAAAAGCTTTGGTGGAGATGAAAAGACAGCCTGTCTAACAATCACAAAGGACAAAGGCTCCTGTAAATCGATGGTGCCGCTGTGGTCACGGTCAAATATCTGAAAGGCGGCCCTAAGCATGACTGCGATTGTGCGAAACTGGCCGAGACATTGTGAAGGGAGAGCCATTGGCAGTAGCAAAGGCGTCACTCCAACCAACCTAGGCAGCGTCTTGCTCTTTCAGCCAAGGATCTGATACTCAGGATTCCTAAGTACATGCTTGCTATCGGGAACATGTGACTGCATTGAGGCCTGCGTTGGGCAGAATGTATTCGAGCACTTGCTTTCAATGGAAGTCTCGTTCATTAATGATGCCGTGCAGCCTGATGCATTGGCGTTTTGCCAGCATGTCAGGTTCCTCAAACATTCCACGCTTTCGACCTGGCCATGCCAAACATTGTGCTGTCACTTCATGCTTCTGGAGTGAAGTTTACCCTAGGTTGAATTTTTGCACAAATGCTTGAAATCTGATCTATGCATGTCTGAATTCGTCCCCTCTTCGAACGTGGAAAATCATCCGCTGAGGCACCGACTGGTGGGCGACATAGATGCCAGCATGGTGAGTGCCACGGTAGGGGATGTTGGCTCGAGCAGCTCGCTAGAAGTGCCATGCAAACATGTCGGCAAGCTCTCTCACATCCACTGATTTTCGGCTGTACTGCGACCTTTTTTGTCCACCTTCGCGCGCAAGCGTGCGCACAACCACCCTTTTTCACGATGCGCTGTGCTGCGGCGACAAGGTGCAACAACTCTTAGAGTTTGATGAATGCTACCACCAATGTGCCACGACTGTGCAACGATCACTAAATATTGATGTGGGCTTTGCCTGAGGTGGCAAGGTAGTGGGCAAGCTCTGCCAGCTGTGGATGATCCTGGGCCACGCTCACCAGCACAGCCCTCAATTCTCTCATCATCCACTGCGTGCCCCGGCGCAAGTCCTCCCGCACAGACTGCGCGCCTGGTTCTGCCAAGCCTTGGCCCTCGAGGCCCTCGAGGCCCTCGAGGCCCTCCAAGCCCTCCAAGCCCTCACAGCAGTTGGCCTCCTCCTCCGTCAGCCAGCACACCTCGCCGGCGCAGCGCACGAAGCGCTGCAGGCGGCACAGGCCCAGGTCGCAGGCGTGGCAGCGGCGCCGCTCCTGGCCCAGGCGGATCAGCCGCGTCAACTCCCGGAGCTCGTCCTTCTTCCGGCGCAGCAGCCAGGCGCGGCGCTGGTTCTCCGCCTCCAGGCGGAGGATCGCCTCCAGGAGCTCGTCCTCGTCCAGCTCGGCCTGGCTGGGCAGGTCCTGGGTCAAAGCCTTCTCATCGCCACCGTACTTCAGGCACACCTGAGAGAACAGCTCCTCTTCCCGGCCCTCGTACTTGGCAAACATAAAGCTCAAGTCTCCCAGCATGGAAGGGTTCTTCTCCTGGTAAATCTTTGTCACCAGCATCTGGTACTGTTGTGGGGTGAAACTGCGAGAGCCTCTCCTTGCGCAGGGGCTCGGCACCAGCTCCTCTGCCTCATCCATGCCCGTAGCGCGACCATTGCTGCATCCTTGCGCCTGCTGGATGTAAGCTATTCTGGGAATGCCTGTTTGCCATCAACTGCAACGCCAGATCCCGGCAAGTGTAAGCACAGGAAACGTCCAAAGTACCCTTACAAAAGAGCATAGCATCTCGTCTTGGCATGTTTCTTAGGTCCTGCTAGTGCCGTCAGTGCTTTACCCTGCTTGCCTCGTAGACTTGACTTGGGCAAGCATATTCCGAAGCAAATGGTTCGCTTGGGCTCTCAAACAAGACCGCTTCAGCAAAGTGACGATCAGGGCTGCAGGCGCACCAAGCAAGTCATTCTCCTGCAACATGCGCACACACACGAAGAAATCAAGAGAAGAAGAATGAAAGAAAAAAGAAAAGAAGGAAAGAAGAGAAGAGAAGGAAAGAGAAAGGGAAAGGGAAAGGGAAAGAGAAAGAGAAAGAGAAGAGAGCACATTGAACTGATGTCCAGCTGGCTCACCAAGCTTTTGTTGCACATTTTGGCGAGGTCCTGGAGCATGTGGTGAAAGAGATCGTTCCCGCCAAGCCTGTGAGGCGAGAAAACAATGATGGCACTAGCCGCATGGCCGAGCTCAGGCCGTGACTCCATCGCTCGCAGCTGCTCAGGCTTCCAGGCATCCATTGTCCTTGACAGTGCCCCAGGCACAACACACTCAGCGCCCAATCAAAACACGGGAATGGCGAAAAGCGTTCTGCGCCATGTATCACACAGAGGTGTCCGAGCACTTCGGCCGGCCGTCAGCTCCACTGAGACCACTGCAATGATCGCACAAAGCTGATGTGCACGCCGAGGCCGCGGTGCCTGTCAAAGCGAGATGTGAGCTTCATGGCAAGCCTGCAAAGCAGCACCTGCCGGAGCAAGCTAGGCCTGGGCTCACGCAGGCCAACCCAAAAGCCAAATTGGTCTGCCACAGCCAGCATAGGACAAGAAATGCCCACGCTTCGGAACAAACCATCGCAAAATCAGGCCCCAGCATAGGAAAACACCGTTTGTGACCTGGGCTTACTGACTTCAGCTGCTGCGAGTCGAACAAAGCACTGAGGCCCGCTCAGACGCCCATTCGGGCCTGTCTGCACTGCAGTCCACACCTCGATGTGCACATGGATGTCTGGGCCGTTTCTGCAAAAATCTGACACGTTTTCCTGTGCCCGGGGCACTTGGCATCTGCTGGCCGCTTCCGCCGCAGGCCCTCCAAAGATTGCAAGTGGAGACTGTGCAAAACGTGATGGCCTCGAGCTGCCTCGAAGAAGCTGCTATTATCCATGGAAGCTGAGCAAGCAAAACGCGATCAGGAAATCCCAGGTCAGTCTGGCTGCAAAATGCTGTGTGCGTGTGACTATAACGCCCTGTCAGGGCAAGCACTGGCAACGCGAGAACATCTTGGACATGACTGAAGTATCCCGTTGAGCGGCGCAAGTGTTGGGAATGCTTGCAGTGGCAGTGTCTCCAGTGTCTGAATCTGAATGCATCCCAACCACTCGAGCACTCACTTGCGCCCAGGTTCGAATCGTAGTGTGCCTTAATCTTGACTTGTCATGACAACTCGTTCAGGACAGCTGCAAGCGCCACTTTTTGCACTGACTTTCAACGCGGTTGCCTGCAGCAATGCGGCCATCTTTGCTTCGGGGCTGCAGCCCGCAAAGTTTGCCCACAAACTTTGATCCGCAGTTTGCAGCCGAGGAATGCTTGCCGGGACGAGCAGCTGAGGCATCAAATATTAATATAGCACCAGATGTTTGGCCGGCCTGCATGGGGGCCCAAATGCGGGTCTCCGTCCTCCGTAGCATGCCCTCTTCAAATTTGACTATGATCTTTGCTCTCTGACTCTGGCCCCTTTGTCCCCAGGAACTGCAAAACTTTCTCTTCAAGCTGTGTGCATTCTGTGCACATCAGCTTGGCGGGTGTCCTGGCTATTCTTGTGTGATAGCTGGTTTGATGCTCGTCTGTAGGCAGGGCACAGTGTGCTTTGGGACACCCGAGGTTCTTGTGCCCGTGCCAACTCACTGCGCATCGCACAGCTAATTACCTGGAAAAGGGAAGGACTCCGCGCCAGCCAAAAGCCAAGACAACACGGCCTCCGCTGCTTAGCCAGTCAACTCCACCAGAGGCTGTATGGGAAGCACTTGTGGAGGCCTGAGTCTACAAACCGTGTGAAAGACGCGTGGAATCCTGCTCCCTCTCTCTCTCTCTCACTCACTCTCTCTCTCTCTCCCGTTGCGTCCAGAGCTCTCAAGGCAACGAAAAAAAGGGCCCACTGACATTCAGAGGCCCCCAAGACATACAAAGACAGCACGGGCAGGACTTGCGAATTCCCTTGGACAGACTTGCTGAGGCCTGGACAGTTTCTCGCCCCTCAGCAGGCGTATGGCCGCCTTGGCCTGCTCCATGGTCAGCCTGGAGCTGGAAGCGGGTCGAAAAGCTGGAGGAAAGAAAGGAGAGAAAGGGGACCGAGGAAGGTTAGTGGCGACTGCCGATGCTCGGCTTTGCCCCGTAGAGCAATGTGCTCAGTGTGCGGCCCAATCTTGCGATGCGTCTGCACCTCTTGGCCGGAACAGGCGGCGCAGGAAGGATTTACAACCTAACCATCTTGTTTTGCTACCATCGGAAAAGTCTGACAGATCCTCAAGCCCTCCCTTGCGAGGACCCCGACACCCCCTTATTTGGAAAGGGCTTGTTGTATTGCCACGACTGGCTGCGGCACGATGCGTGGAGCCATGAGCAAAGTACCGGGTTTCCTGTCCTGGCAAGACACTGCGGAACGAACACTGATGTCAGTTCGATCCAGCATGTCAACCCGTCTAAGTTGTTTCCTGGGGACAGCCCTTTTTGAAAGCCAAACCTGACACTTCGAATCTGTCAGCACTCAAGGAGATCCGCCCTGGATCCCTCTCCAGGTCTGCATCAGCCATGTTAATGTCATCTATGACGACCTCATGGTAATGGCAAGCAACCAGGAGGGTTGCTAAGATTCACACTGGGCTGCAGGCCCATTGCTTGACTTGCGGGTTGGTATCTCGGCCCCACAATTGCCGCGCAGTCCATGAGCAAATGAATCCCGAGGACCGAGCTCAACCATTGACTGATCTCTCGAGCACGCCTCTCAGTGAACGCCTGGCACGGATGCTTCAGCGTGTCAAGCATTGCAAGAAGGAAAGCAATTCCTACAAGAAAAGCTCTCAACACACATCAAATACATCAGCACTGCTAGTTGATTGGCAAGTCACGGCACCTTTCTCCTTTTCACGCAAGCAACGTGTAGCCCTCTGGATGGCCACATGGGCGTGTAACCGTGCGGGCACCCACTGCGACAAGCACCACCAAGCCGCAAAGAAAGCAAAGGCCGAGGAGGTACAGGTACAAATCTGGCGCAGTCTCAAGTGACTCAAGTGCCAAGGTGGGCACCGGCATTCGCCGCCACTCGGAGCTGGGCGACACGAACTCTTTCACCATGGCCAGGGCAACTTGCGGCTGATCTTTGGGGACCAGATGCCCAGAGTTGAAAATCTGAAGGAATGTCAACCCGGCAGCAGAGCGCACCCTTCCACCAGACCGCCCGCCAACCTGGAAATCCTGGTCTTCCTGGCCCCAATAGCGCTGAGCCCAAGGCAATCTCTGCATCCAACTCTTGGTCCCAAGCCAGTCAACCATAAGGTCCGTGTCCTGAGCTCGCGAAGCCTTCCCCTCCCACCTTGTGCTGCGGTGCTGAGGAAGTCAAAGGGCACTGGTTGTATTTGTTGCTGATTGGGAGCATTGTCCAAGTCTTGCTGCGACTCACTGATTGCTTCAACTGAGGGCGGCTCCCCGGAATAAGCCAGCACCGCCACATTACGCTGCAGGAGCTTTTCCACCAACCCATCGGTGGTGACCAAGAAGTCCCCACTCTCAACGAAGCTCAAGTCTACACGAACATTACACATCTTCCACCTCGTCTTGTCAGGTACACCGAGCGACTGCTTCACCTCGCGCTCCGAAACTTCGAAGGGAAACGACGGAACTTTGGAAAGGCCTCTGCATCATTCAGAAACGCCGACTCCGCGGACCAGTCGTAGCACTCCACGGGATTCGCTTTGTCACAGGCCTCGGATGTCGCGACGCCGGCGACTTGTGGCTGCAACACCTTCGAAAGGCCAAGATGCCTGGCGAATGTCATATACATTGCGTCCAGACTGCATTGCAGGCAAGGTCTCCTCAAAAAACAACTGCGAATATGTCAAGCCCGCAGATACGACTGAATTCTTGGCAGACACTCCTTTGCGGTGCAGGCATTGTAGGCGATAATGCAGGCCACATCATTCCAGCCCCGCATTCTCTGGCAGTCCACGACTGATCGGATGCACGCTGGCAGGGCTGCAACCATGGCAGAGAAGACCTCTAGTTGTAACCGCGACTTGGCCGGAAAGACACGACACGAGCTGCCAAAGGGCCGACTCGTTCACCGCTCCGTGGACGGATCCTCCGTCTTTAAAGCCACCAGTGAAGGCCATCCATGGCTTGGAAGCATACTGCCTTGGCTTCCAATTGGTGCCGTGAGTGAAATGTAGACAATCAAGTCCGCCACTCCTAACAGCTCCTCGTCTGCTTCTTCGTTCTTCGTTCGTCGTTCTTCCTTTTTCTGCTTCTTCTTCTTCTTCTTCACCTGCTTAGCTACATGTGCTGCCCCACAGCGTTTAGGCAAAACCGCAGACCCCAGACATGGGGCCTCTGCAAGTCCCCCTTTGCCAAGATTCGGGATGGGGCTCACCCACGCATTTCCCAGCGCAATGCCTTGCACTGGAGCTACACGGGCACCATCATCCAACGCCATGAGGAGCGCTGTCGCAACAGCAGGGATATAGTGCCCTGACGGGATGCGACAACACGACACCCAACTGGGTGATGAGCCCCGACCAGCCTGCAAAGGACTCTCCCATGATGAACCTGATCAAAAGCCAAACTCTTCAAAGACCAGAGCCACATTCCAAGCATGCTCCCCGTGGACCTGCATGCCCGAAGTCGAGGAGCAAAGGTACATCCAGAAGAAGCGGGTACCGAGCATAGAATCCCTCCATGAAAGAACGCATTCTCAGTCCCACCGCTTTTTCATCGTGCACCGGATCTCCAAGGGAGAAGCCGACCTTGGACAGTTGGCACCTGGTGCTTGCTCCCTCCACTCTGCGAATGACTCCGGTAATGAAGTGTAAAATCACCAGGCCTGGGCGGGCTGGTCTACCCAAAGGACGGACGCAGCTTCTGTCCAGCTCCACGGGTTCCTGTCCATCTGCCAGGGCTTTCTTCCCTTTGCCTGGGCACATCTGCACAGGGTCCACGCGGCACGCAAGAAACGCATGATTTGATTAGCCCGGAAACCTGCTCGCCTTGTGCAGTCTGCAAGGCCCATTTTCAGAAAGCATGGCCAGGATGGAGGAGCAACCAGGCCCTCCTGTCATCCTTCAAGGGGACGCACTGGCTGCAAACAGACAGATAGGAATCAAGACAACGGCCTCCACTGCAATTTCGCGCCAAGGCACCACAATATTAGTGGTTGGGAAGCGTTATGGCGTGAACCCACCAGCCAGTAGAAATAATGAGCATCGGGACCTGCTGGCAAGTAGCCGCTTCGGGATAAACCATCGTCACCTTAGCTGAAACTGCCCAATCGCATCAAAACTGTTTCTATTTGAGACCGGGTGATCAATGCAACGCCGTAAGCTGGACTGGGCAAGCTGCCGCTGCGAACGAGTTGCAAAAGGTGGCTGAGCCCTGCTTGAAGTCAAGCCCTTGAGCTGAATGACACCACAGAAAGGTCAATGCTGTGGCAGCTAGGGGCATGCCCTGGCATTGCATTGCAAGAGTAAACAACCTGACTACTGTGAACTTGCTGTTGATCTTCACCTTCGTCTATTCCAGTTGCTTTGCACGTGCAAAAGCTGTGCTACTTTGACATGTTGCAGGCTTGGTGCCCCAGGCGTTCACTGCACATCAACCAACCAACCTCTGATCCAGTAGCATGCGCCGGGCAAAGCAAAGCTCTCAAGACGCGAAGCTGCAATGAAAGCACGGGAATTCAAACTCTGCGGCATGCGGCAAGCCTTGAAAGGGTTCTCCGTGCCCATGTCCCTTTGCAAGTCGGTTGGGGTCCAGGTGGCACCTTGCACACACCATCAGAGCAACCACATCTTGCACCGCAGTGCACTCTCTGAAGGGTAAGCTTGAGACACGGCCGCATCTCATACTCTGCCAGGATGGCATCAACACCGTCCCCTGTCCGGCAGGTAGCCAACAGAGAAGCGCAACCGGCCATACTTATCTCAGGGTCCGGCGCATCGGCTGGTCACGCCGCCATTCTGACGACAGCACCTACCGCATTCCGTCTGTTCGCACATGCAGCGTTTACTTGCCCATGCGCCATGCACAAGACAGAACAGCGCAAGTGCGGATGGGGCACAATGATGGCCCCGGTGGTCTCAACAATATGCCGAAGAGCCAGCCTGAATGTGAAAAGGAGTTCATGGGAGCACACCAATGATTGCTGGGACGCAGGCAGTGCTCCGGAAATGAAGTCTGCTGTTTCAGCGCGAAGCGCCCACTCACCGTCCACCTACATTGCTTGAAACATACGCAGTGCATGAAATGACGTCAGGCTGCGACCATCATGGAGCGAAAGCCACCGGCTGTGAGTGGCCGAAGCCTCAGCCAAACCGCGCAAGAAAGGGTCGGAGAAAAAAGAAAAGACGAAGAAGAAAAAACGGGGGACGAATGGGTCGCTGACACTCCATCAACATCCAGGAAAATCACCTTGGATGGCTCTTCCGCCTCGGCATCGCACAAGCTAAGTTGCAGAGTTGCACGCGGAAGTTAAGCATTGAGGCCGAGGCCGGCAAAGGTGGGAAACGATGTTGTTTCCAGGTATCCCTCCTAACGTCCCAGAAAAGTCCAACAACCATGATGACACGTCGCACCTCCCGAGCCAAGTGCGAAACTTGGAGGAATCTTTGCCAGTTGTGCTTGGCTGAGATCAGGGCTCTTTGACCTTCACTGCCAACTGCTCGTCCTGCGATTCAACGCTGCACTGGGGCTGTGGATGCAACCTTGCTTGTGATGACTGACTGCATGAATATGGATGGTCCTTCTTTGGATCAGGCGGCGGCAAGCCGCCGTAAAGACTTTCCAAGATGTCATCTGCCCCCTCACGAGGCTGAACTCGAAAGCATTCAGGCTCTGAGTGCTGAAAGCCTTAGCTTTCTTTGTCACGGCAGCAGCCGCAGCCTCTTCTTTCAATCTTTTGGCCTCCTGGTGTCGGCACAAAGTAGCCGATCAGCTCGCAGTGATGCTGCCGACTCGTGCTTGACGCTCTGCCGCCTCCAGTTTCCTCTTTTTCCGGGCTTCCTCCACGCCCGCCTTGACGCGCTCTGCTCGCTCCTGCCGCAGGGCCAGTGGTTCAGGGGTCCAGGAGCTCTCAGGCCAGCCCGTGAAATGGCCCGGAAGCACTTTGATTTGTTTGACAAGTCCTTGGCAGCCCGCTCCCTTTCCGCCTTAATCAGGCCATCAACTCACGAGATGAACAGTGACTTCCTAGTTGTATGAACTAAGATTTGCACGGCACTGGCAGCAGTGCGTTCTTTCAATGCCGACATTGGGTCTTTGGCCTTAGCAATGGCAAAACAAATTACTTGTTGGCATCCCACAGCTGTCGTACGATCTCGCAGTTGCTACCAAACTCAGATCATGCTGCTGACAGGCAGGCAAAGGCTTTTGGTCGTCATATTGAGAAACGCCATGTCCAGCGATCAGAACGGCTTTCTTGCCAGCTGGCGCCGAGCACATGACTTGCAGCCAATCGCTACAGTTCCGACCAACTTCTTCGGGAGCAATCAAACAAAGAGTGGCCTTGGGAAACTGCTTGGCCATGCACCGGGCAACCTGAGTGGCTGCCTCCACCTGATAATCGAGACTTTTGCCCCATGGCAAGTTTGAAGCAATAACCAGCCCTTCCCCATCGAGGATTCCGGGCACTCCGGGCACTGGCCAGGGGCGAGTGGCATCCCACTGCCGAACACCAATGCCTGGTGAAGGTCCACTCGAGGCCCCCTCGAGCAGCTCGTACGCTTGGCCAGGGAAAGCTGTGCCCAGATTGACTTTCGCTCTCGAGGACATGGTCGCATTGATGTCTCCAGCAAAGATCGGCCAGGAAGACAAACAGTACTTGGCCGCGGCTGCCACAGTCCCCGTGCCACAGGTAACATCTAGAAATGCTAGAGGCTCTTTCCCAACACGACGGTGGTGCAAGCGCAAAGCAATGCCAAGCATGGCCAGGGCAGCCAGAGGCTCCAATGCTGCACTGTAGTCAGGAAAAGGCCTGAGCCTCCACCTACAAGAAAAGTCACTGGGATTGAAGCTGCGCTGCTTTGTCGCAGATGCATCGCGTGCCAAAATGTGCAATCCCTCCAATCCAATCATCTCAACTGTAACCAAACGGGCTACTTCACTTGCTTCTGTTGCTTCAGGCACTAGTGGCCCTGAAATCAATCGCCCCAGGGCAGCAGCCAAGTAGGAGGACGACTGCGCATAAGGCGCGAGCGACTCATACCGAACCTGATATGGGCCCTCGTGTTCCAAGCTCCACCCCTGAGGAAAATTCAGCTGTGCAGCCGACACCGCCTCGACCAGCTCTTCTCGAGGCTTCGGAAGAGTCAGCAGCTCAAGGAACCGCCGCAAGCCGGCCACATGCCACGCACATCTGTGGTCAAAGGTGCCCTCTGGCAAAACCGTCTTTGAGGCAGGTGGGAGACTACTCACAGCATCGGGCTCCGGAGGGAGCGACCCCCGCGCTCTGAACAGCCCCGGCGCCACCTGCTCCAGCACTGCTCTCTCCGCTTTCTCCTTGCCGTCTTTGCCGTCTTTGGAGTCTTTGCCGTTGCTCTCTCCAGGTCGTTCCCAGGCCTCCTCCAGGTCCAGGGCCAGGACGCGCTCCCAGCGGTCGCTGGCACAAACCACCAGCAGCGGCTCCCAGGCGCTGGTCACTGCCGCCGCTCGCATCGCCTCCCGCCGGGCCGCGGTCTCTGCTGCCGCCGCCGCCAGCACCGCCTCGGGGACCCGCTGGCGTTTCCCCGCCTTGGGCCGCACGCAGAACTTGGGCAAAAAGGCCACGAGGCACTGCAAAGCCACGCCGCCCAGGTCGCACAAACGAAACTTCCCCAGCCGCTCCAGCTGCAAGATGCCTGTCAGATTTGACATGGATGCAACTTGAAATCTTTGCATGAACCGCTGCACCAAAATGCCTGCATCTCCTGAAGCTCCACTGCTAGAGCTTGGATATCCTGTTTCCTCGGATTCCGACTGGCTCGGTTGGCGCACTCCCGGGAGCTGTGCAGGGACCACGTGAAAGTGACTAAGCGACATGCCACAGTCAAAACTTCCTATGAGCAACCATACAAACACCACACACGCACACACGCACACACACGCACACACACACACACACACACACACACACACACACACACACACACACACACACACACACACACACACGCACCCAAGCACGCACGAACGCATGCACGCACGTATGCTCCGAACATGTGCTCTGCCTAGGGGCTGGAAGCAACTTGCGCAGCCACGGCTCGCATAGCACGAAGCTCCGACATTCCAATGCCTTCACAGTGCCCGCATGCGCCAGTCTGAGGATATTTGGAATTCAAAGCCCCAGTAACGCAGTCACAATCGCATCCAAGCATCCAAATCTGACAACTGCGGAGGCCAGTATGCACCGGCAAAGTTGGCAGGGCCTTCTGCCAGTGGAACCTGTCAGCAAATCGAAGCATGGCGACAAGTACATTAAACAGCAACAACCATGTGCATGGGTTGCTTGCTGCCGGCCTGCACATGCATCGACTCACAGGCATGAACCCAGGACCTGGGAAATGTTGTGCTTCATGGCCGATTGCCAAAGAAGCAAAGCAAAGAGATCCTTCTGACACAAACTGAGAGATCCTTCTGACACAAACTGAAACTAGCTAGCGTAGAATGCACCTACATCAATCAAACGGGTTCTTCCTGCTTGTGTCTCACTGCGCTTCAAAAGAACCATAGTAGAACGATGATTGTCCGTTACAAAGCTACCAGTCCCGTCTAACCACCCAAGCGATGTCACACATGTCAGACGAGCAACACCACTTTGGGACCCTGCTTGCCAAAACCATCAAGAGCTGTTGGCTTGCCCAGGCTGTTGTAGTCGCAGCGGGCTAGTATCTCAATCACCTCGGTGGGCTCAGCTGGCAAAGCCAGCCACGCAACCGTGCAACCACCTCATCACCCATACACTGCAATGTGCCAAGCAAGCTGCATGTCCTGCATCGTTTCGCTTGAAGCTCTCGCATGCTACAACATAAGAGTGGCGAAGTCTCACGGCCGCGCCCAACCTCAAATCGAGCGACCGTGCGCCAAGCTCACTCATCCCGGAACAACACAAGAGCCAAAAACAATGATGTGAGAACAAGAGTTGTTGAAGAGTTGTTGAAATCAAGGCTGGACTGGCTGCCAAAGAAGCTGCAGCGAAGTCTCGTCCTCGGTTTTTCTCTAGTTCCAGTCCGTCGCGAATCTGGTGCCATCTCCCCCTTCCATGAAACAGAGAATGACCCAGCGCACGCCCACATATGCACAAAGCAAACAAACGGCAGAATCTCGCCCAGAAACCGGAAGCGCAAAAAAGTCCCTGCTTTCCACCAACACTTTTCTTCCTTGGCTGCATGTGATATGCTCGAAACGCACGACAAGCTGCAACTTGATGTATGCCGAGTGCTGCCTCACCCTCTGAGCGAAGTGGCCCCATGGAATCTTCCGCGGCGGTAGTGGTGAAAGAAATGGTCCGTCAAGCCATTGCACCTGCCACGTCTGCAGGCAAGCCATGAAGGATTTTGGCAGAGTCGGAAGTACGCTGTTTGATACTGCCCACGCAAAATCCGCTGCCACCTCATCCCCCTGCCAGTTGACAATGCTCAGCTCCCTGCGGAACGGTTGTCGGCCGTACACCGGCACATACATGCAGGTTTGCAAGTTTCCGTTGCAAATAGCAAAAGAAATCTGCAACCCAGCGGCACAGGCCAATAAACACCCAGAAGGTTTGGCACTGCATCAGGCGAATCCATGCTTGTATCGGGCACGGATGCTGTCAGCAGGAATGGTGTTGACCGGTTGTAGTCTGATACACTAGGCCATGACTCGGCAACTCAAAAGGAAACTGCCGGCGAATCAAAAGAGCGAGCCTCTCTGCGAAAAAGAATGCGGGCAGCTGCAAGCTCGTTGCCAACCCCCGAATGCAAGCAGTGCTGACCCTCACTGCCAACAAATAGAGTTGTAAGGATCAGGCACCAGCTTTGCCTGGACGAAGACCGACATTTTCAAGTGGGAACAAATGTGTTGCCGTCATCCTGCCTGGGCTGATGCTGCCCTCATCATTGTCCTTAGCCATGCTACCTGCGCAGCGCAATTAAAGGCGCGTGACCACCATGGGCTGACGTGGCAAGCGTGCCTGAAGCAGCCAACAGCCACGACTATGACTATATCAAAACACGTGTTGGTGTATGTGTGTATTGCTGATGGGTGGTCGCGTTTGCAAAATGCAAACAACGTGCAACGAGCTTGACACTGATTCGAAGAAGTTGCTTTAAAACTGTGTGCCAAAAACCAAAATGCTGCGAGCCACAACGTGACATGTCAAAGCTAGCCCACCATGTGTTGCTTCCTGCGCAGGCTGCTTCCCGGACAGCCCACAGCATGCATGAACTATAGGTTCGTGAAGCGAAGAAAAATACAAACCAGGTTCTGACGCAGCAACATGTGCACGCATGGCTGCACATTCTGGCGTCCTGGAAAACATTTCTCAACCTCAACGATTGCGCGGCGGCAAACCGCGCTCTGCACCAAAGCAGCGCAGAACATACTGAACACACTTGCGTGCCACGACGATCAGTGGCTGCTGTGGCCATGCCAGCACTGCCATGTCGGAATGCCAGCGCTAAACAAGAGCAACACCAAGACGACGTCACAACGCTATTCCCCCAGTCACCACTGCGCACGACAAATATTGGTGGCATGTTGCCAGCCAAGTCAAAAATCGTCTGCGCTACCAAACATCTGATGACAAACTTGAGGGGCCGACAGCGTCCCAACTATGTGGCGTCATCAGGGGTAGGCTAGGGGGTGTTTGCTCGCGCCAGACTGGCACTCACTCGCACTCTTTCTCATCATGTCACATGATTCACAACAGTCAATGTTTACTTCTCGTGTCTTGTGGGGTTCTAGAGTTCTGCTCCTGAGCGGGCACTCATATCATTTGACAGGCATGCTTGCAGTGCTGGGTGTGAAGTCTTGAGCGGGTGTGCATGTCTTTTGGCAAGCATGTGCAGTGCTAAAAGCCTGCCCTTGAGCGGGTGTGATACATCACTGTGTGCAGCGCAGAGCTTATCATTTGCAGGCGTGTGCACAGAGCTGAGCATGTGCTCTTGAGCGCGTGCCCCACTGGTTTCAGCAAAAAGCTCAAAAACATGAAAGCACATTGCGGGTCAGCGCCAATCTGTAATGTGCCTCCGCAATGTGCCTTCTTGTTCTCCCAACGTGCCTGTTTCCGCCAACCGGGACACAAACAGGCCTGTCGCGATGAGGCTGGAAAACCTTGTGTTTCCCGACCTCGGCCCTCGGCAGCGTGATAGACGGCCGGAAGCCACGCACTCCAAGCGGGGAGAGGTGCCGCTCAGCGGGCTCGTCCGGCATTTCCTCCCTCGCTCCTTGCAGTCAGGCAAGGTTTCCCCCCGACAAGGCTGGGGGCCAGCTAGAGCGCTGCCACGCCACGCACACTACTCGGGGGCGACGGCAAGCAAGTCAGGCTCTCAGCAACTAAGCAAGCCAGACCAGCGATGCACATATACATACACACGCTGCGCAAAGCAGGCTGCCGCACCGTACGGGCTTTGGCCTGGCCGAGAAGGCGCAGAAAGTTTGTTTTCTCCGTGCTCCAGCGGCCCCCTAGGACCCCTACCTCAAGCACCACAAGGCGGCAACGGGCATTGCCCACAAGTTCCTTGCTGCGCCGCTGCAAAGCAATCAGGCTGGCGGGGGATTGCGAGGAGTGGGCCGCGTCGTTGGGCGTAAGCAGCGACACAATGGTCGTGTCGACCAATGACTCAAGCGACCGCCACAGTCATCGGTTCTTCAGGTGCTCGATGGTCGCCAGGTCGAGGCACCAGCAGCTGCGCATGGACAGTGGCAAAGGGAGGCACAACGCGCAACAAAAGGGCTCGCAAGGGCTGGCTGTTCAAAAGGCCCAGTCTGGGACAACAGGAGAAATTGGGAAGCAACATCAAGCTTTGCCAACAAGGCCGCTTGAAGCTGCTTCGCAACGGCAGTGGCAACGCCCCGCCCCGCGCGCTTGGCTCGGGCAAGTGCTCAAACAGCTCCAGGGGATGCAACACAGCCAGCAAGCCCTCTAGGCCCAGGTGGCTTCCGCCCTGACGCGTTTCACACTCGAGCCTTGGCGGAGCTGGATACGCACAGCACGGCGCAAGTGACGGACGGGACTGCAGGTCAAACACAGCACGGGCACGCGCTGCGAACCACGCGCTGGGAACTTGATGCCGTAAATGTCATCAAGGTAAGCCAACAAGATCTCGTCCGGTTGGAGATGGCGCGCCGCGCCTTGGCGGGCAGCATGCTGGACCGTCGAACAACGCTTGCAACATGGCTTGGGCAGGCACCTATCAGGAATCGTGCTGCCAAGGTTTGCGCCAAAGAGTGGGCACCCAAGCGCCGCAAGAAAGCGCTAACCATCCCCCGAACTCGCCCGGGCAACCAGCCGCCCGCGACCACAATAGCTGCTGCGATGTGGGGCGAAACTCGCACCGTTTGACAGAACCATCAGGCCCCTTGTGTGTCCGCTATCTTGTCACCCCCCCCTCCCCTCCTAATTAAGGCGCAACCTCGAGCAAAGCCTCTTCGAGGCCAGCCTTCGGGAAAATACATCCAAACGTAATATTTTGATGTAGGAAGTGAAAATGAGGTGGCTCAATGCTTCAGACGCTTTCTGTAACTCAGTCTCCCGCAAAACAAAACTAGAAAAGCTATGTGGACCCAAGCTGCAGCATGCAGCGCGTCGAAAACAGCAATCACACCTTCGTGATGCTGGGCCCTCTGCAAGCACCGGCCAACTTTTCCCCGCGGTGAGGCTCTGCCAAACGCTGCTGCGCCTGTCTCATCGCTTTGCAGGGCAGCCAGGCCTCGAGCTTAATCACTGCAATGCAAAAGGTGAAACCAAATGACACAAACCGTTTCTTCATGTGTTCCATGCCTTCACTGAAACACTCACACGCATTTCCACGCCCTTACCCGCACTGAACATCGGGACTGTGCTTCTAAACCGTCTGAGGGTCCCGCCGATGCCTCAACATCCAGCGCCAGGTAAGGTTGACGCAGGCACGGCAAGCGTCCTGTTTTCTGCCTACATTACCACGTGCACCAATGAACACTGCAAACGCAATGTCCTGTGGCACTAGGCTATAGTGCTTTTGCACCTCAGCACCAAGGCAATGAAAGTGCAGAAAGCGAATGTAGCTAAGCTCCTAAGACTGCTGGCCATGCCCTCCAGCGTCACGAGGTCACCATCACCTCAGGCCCCGGACTCCCAACACTGGCACCTCGCGCCGTGGACTTCTCACCGCGCATCCTACGCGCGCGGCTCCGGCAAAGCTCTCTACTCAAAGCCGCAAACTTCTAGGTGGCGGGCACAACTGAATCTGCGTTGCCTCCTCCCCCTGTTCAGGCCAGTTTGCCCGCAGCCTCAAGCAACATAGATGCCTCACGTCCCAAGGTGTCTCGATGACCCTATTCTCGAGGAGGGCGCTCAAGCTGCTGCGCAACGCCCAAGTTGAGTGTCATGGAAATGGCACACACGTCTTTTTCGCTGCCTGCGGCTGAAAAGGCCCCACCCCGTTTGCGACACAGCCTTTCCCCAGAAATCAGGGTGCATTCCCACGCACGTCGAGCCTTGAAAAAGGACATCGTCATCCTGCCAGCCTCTCTTTGCTGAAGCGCCCGCTACATTTGTTCGTTGCTCGGAAAAAGTTGCTTAGCCAGGCACCTGGAAACATTATGCCATCAGGATGGTAGCTGACATGGCACCTCGCATTGGTGGAGAATGGGGCTTGCGAACATCCAACGCACCTGCCATCCACACACACGCGGCCCAGCGCCCAAGCTGGCATGCCAGGACCCCAGCGCACATGGCCAGTGGTCTTTGCTGACCCCACCTCAGTCCATGTCTGTCTTGCCCCCTCCCCTCCCCTTGACCCTCCCTTCCCCCCGACCTCCCCTCGACCCTCCTCCCTTCCCCTCCTCCTCCCCTCTCAAATCACCCCTCGCCTCGCTCCTCACCCCTCCCCTCCGCTCGCCTCTCTCCTCCCCTCCCCTCGGTGGGCGCAACCCAAACTGCGAGGCCCGCGCAGCGCGGCATCACCAGCTCCAGCAGCTGAATCTGGGATCGGCATTTGTTTGTGGGGCATCCGTGTGACCTGAGGCCGCCGCCATCCAGTTGGGATACTCCTTGCCCAGAGGAGAGGGAAAAAAGGGGGAGCGATGGGAAAGGTCGCCCGACCAAGCGTTGCAGCAAATATTCTCTTCACGGCCTGCGGCTCCAAGCGGACCTTCTCGCACGTGAAGAAGCCTCAAGCCATGCCCACAAAGGGGAGTCGGAAGGAAACTTTGAGCTGGATGAAGCTTTTCGGATCTCGTTTCGGATTTCGGTTGCTGAGCTGGCTGCAGCTGCAGCGCCTTTTCCTGGCCGGGCAGGCCACAAGGCTTTGGAAACAGGCTGGTAAAAAAAGAAAAGAAAAACAACTGGTATTTTTTCTGCTTTTCTTGCTGTTTGCTGCTCAGCTGTGATGCGTCGAGTTGCAGTTGTGAGCAGGGCTGGAGGAGGGGGAGGAGGGGGGAGGGGGGTGGGGGAGGGGTGTGTGGGGGAGGGGGGTGTGGGGGAGGGGGGTGCGGGGGAGGGGGGTGTGGGGGAGGGGGGTGTGGGGAAGGGGGGTGTGGGGGAGGGGGGGGGGGGGAGGGGGGTGCTTTCATGTTACCGTCGGTATGAAAGGCTTGCACGCACACGAACGCATGAGTGCACACAGGTTGATGCATGGCCAATGTTGGTTGCAAATGCAGGCAAAAAGTATCTGGAGAGCCACCATGTCCATCCCAGCAAACATGAATTTGCTAGACGAGTCTCTGTGACACGGGAAGCACGCAAACGACCCGCCTGCTTCACAGTGGGGACTCAATGTATAGACAAACGGTATCATTGCAAAACGATATACCAAGTCAGCTGCACTCTCATGTGTTTCGCTACATGCATCGCTTCTTTTTAAGTATCAGCTTCGACAAGGATTTCTGCCATGCGTTGGCTGCAGTTTGTTGATTCAGATTTTCGAGCAATTGAGCTGCAACAATGCAAGAAGAAAATAACATTGGGATTCCGACTTTTCTGCATAAAAACACTGCTGTCCTAATTCTCCGGCTCGCCAAGCATGAGCCAGAGATGGCAAATTGCAAAAAAGCCAGGGGAAAACACGGTGTGACACAGCTTTCGCCTCCAGGTTTTTCAACCGCCTGTGACCAAGGCTTTGGGAACTGAAGCCAGAGACATGACGGCGGACAAATATTTGGAAAACGCCTCGCGCCTCGCCTTACCAGCCAGGCCGACTCGCGCTGGCCTACGCAGGGCAGGGATTTGAGGCCTGACTCTTCTCGCTCTTTGCGCCCTGCGCAGAGGTCTATCCCTGGCCCCACCGTGCTGGCTCCAGGCGGTTCGGCTGCGGATAGTGCGGAAGAAGTCCTGCCAAAGGCTCGTCTCACCACTTGTCCCACCCCGCCATCGCGCCTCCCGTGTTCGGACATCCAATGAGGACGGCAGGTAGCCAACATAGGAGCGGCGCCGGTCATCCTCTCAGGAGAACATTTCCTTCCACCAGTTTGGCCAATTTACACCCACGATATGACTCAAGCAACACGGGGCGCGCATTGCTTCATGCGGGCAACAAACTCGCACGGCCTGCAGTAAGTAGAGCAACTTTTCTGACGCCACCTGCTCCCCGAGAAGGCTGAGACCGATGGCTTGACGCGGTTTCTCCCACTGATCACCTGCAACAAAGCACCCGCCAAATGAACGCCGCATGCGGCTCAGACCTCCCAGCTTTGCTGGCGCCACCACTGGGCCTGGGCGCTTCAACAGGCTGTGTCTGTATAGGCTATCGGCTTCTGCGGGCCTGGCCTGCAGTCTGCCCCCTGGCATTGCAAACGTTAAAACCGTTAAGTTGCCAGGCAAACGCTGCCGCAAACGGAACATCACGCAACTCGGTCCTTTTAGCGGGCCTGCAAAGCATCGCTCTCCACTGAATCGGAGAGAAAAACTGCTCGGACTTCTCCAGCTCAGGCTTTTGCCTCAGACACCAAGCTGCGCGCCACAAGTTTGATTGAGGCATCATAAAACGCCGAAAATCAGGACAAAGAACACCGTATTGAGAACAAGCCCAAGCACTCCCCTATGCCGCACACAAGATCACACGAGGTTGCTTTCCCACTGCACACAATAGTTTCTGTCCCCTCCTGAAGGCTGAAGGTGTTGGCGGTTCAGGAGCTCAGTCAGGCTGAGGTAGGGGTTGCATAGCATGTTTGCGTCAAGGCGGGATTTGAACCTTCAGACCCTGTTTTGGCCGGCTTGGCTGGTTGGACTTGGATGTGAAGCGCTGCCCCAATCCACCAAACCCACCGCTTGCTAGAAGCCAAGAATTATGCCCAAGGGCACGCAGGCGATTGTGGCATCACGACAACATCAGGCAAACTCGTGATTACGCTAGCATCATAGTGAGGCTAGCGGCAACAATTTTGCCCTTGCCCGCAGTCCAACCCGCCCCCCTCTGCGACGGGGAAACTGAAAAAGCTTGCACAATATGTGAACGCGAAATCCGGGGGCGCGCAGCAAAGCTGTCTGTCTCGCGCGGCTCAATGCCTTAATCCGAACTGACCCTTGTTCCCAAGTGCGCATTGGCGCACTAAGCGCTACTGGGTGGACACGCGATTCCGCTGGAATCCCTTGTTTCCGCCGTCGCCCTGTTGGTGCCAAAGTGCCAACTATCCGTCAATGCTCTTTACATTGTCAAAAGCCAATTACTCGGTGGCCACGCGCGCCCGACTGCGCTTGATTGCCCGCGACTATTAGATTGGCTCAGACGCTCGCGCGTGTATTGTTGCGACCGCTATCAACTGCGACATTCTTGTTGTGAGCAAACCTTCCTGCAGCAATTTGTGGTAGTCTGCTCCTGCCTTATAGATCCACGAAAATGTGTGACCGGCAGATTCGAAAGCTTTTTCCGCAAAGTTACCAAACTTCAGTTGTTCTTTCTTTTTTTCCTTGCAGCTCTTGGGATCGATGCTCCGCCAAGTCTTGGGTGAAATGTAAGCGGTAGACGAAAACATGGGAGTTCATGGCTTCCGGACAGCCAAGCAGTCTGTCCAAAATCTGGCACACAAACAAAAGCACCTGAGTGTCCCTGCTCCTTCGTCTGCAGATTCGCTGTCTTTTCAGATCTTGCCTCGGGATGGGAAACGCAAGGATCATCTTCAACTCAAGGCACTGATAAGCGCCAGGCCAGCAAGCTCTCGTCACGGCCACACCTGCGTCCGAAGGCGGCGAATCTCAGCACCCAAACAGCGCCTAGTCTTGCCAAGCCACGGTTCCTGTAGAGACGGCTTTGGCCCCTGGGCCAAGGCAATCCAAAATGCGGAAGAAACAGCAAGCGGCACAACCTCATCCTGCTCTCTGTGTGTGCTCTCGTTGGACCTGCCCACCGAAATTGCCGCACGACCGTGCAGAACATAGGAACACCTGCCTCAATGCTGAGCCAGGATGAAGCTTCCTAGGCAAGCAGCTTGCACACTTCAAGCTTCCCAGCATCAAGCAAGTGCAGTCAAATGGCTCTTGCAAATCTGTTATTTGCTCCTTCAATGCAAGCGGTAGCCGAGGAATTCATGAGCACACACACACACATACAGCGGGCAAATGGATCAAACCAGTCCCATCCTGGATCTGCAGCGCTGCAATGCGTTGCCCCGACTGCTTGCTCATGATATCCATGCCTGAATTCTAGAGGCAGCGCCGCAAGCACCACACAATCTCACAAGCGTGGCAGGGCGCAACCGGCAACTCTCATGCCAGGCCCACGGAAGGTCATCAAAGCAGTTTGGCTGGCACCACCCGTCCTGAGAGCGATTCTTCGGGACTTGTAAAAAACATCTTGGCGCTGCTGTCAAGGCTCATGAGCTGCTGCATTTGCTTCTCTGTTGCCTCTGTCTCTGCAGATATTTGCTCATGGAGCCTTGCGTGAGCAAGCCGATGCCATGTGCCATCATGTGCCCGCATTTGAGTTGCAAACGCGTCTAAGCAAGCACGCTGCCGAGACGCTTCAGGTACTGCGCGCGGAGAACCCGCAGCTTCTCTTCCAACTTGGCCCGGTCGCCATCACTCAGTGCCTCGGCCTGCCAACCAGCTTGACTGCTGCAACGTATCTTTTCCGCAAAAGCAAGCCCACCTGAACCTCGTTTTGCTGAGGTTCCGCTGGCGGCTCTTCCTAACCGTAGCCCCACAAGCCGGGGCTACGAAACAAGCCCAACCTGGGCGGGCAGCTGGCCCTGTTGCCGCCGCCGCTGGAACTCGCGAATGCGCTCCGCCTCACGCAGCACAAACCCTGTTCACATTTGAAACCAAGAATTTGAGGCAATGGCTTCTAGGCAGTGCACAGCTGCCTTGTTTGTTGCTGCAAACTGCTAGCAAAGTTTGATCGGGTGTCACCACGGGCGTTGCTGCCATAAGGGCGACCTCGCAACTACTCCAAGCATCGTCTGCTACGGTGGCCCTGAAAGCGGGCAGCGACAGTTTGGGCAGGCAAAAATGTCCTTTACACTTGTCTTCCCGAGAAGACAGCGGAGCTCACACGTTTTGCATCACCTGACAGCTGTTGGGGTTGCTTCCCTTAAGGTCAACAACGGCTGATCTGGGTTCTCTAATTGTTTGGGTCTCCTTGTTGCAGGTTCCACCTTAATTGCTTTACTTCTAGCCGGTGTGATCTATTTCTTTGCACAACAAACGCATATTATAACTTTTGTGCGCTTTGGCTGCTTTATCACAACCGTTTAATGCAAATGCAACTTGTCATGTTCTTGGGTGGCTCCGACTGAGCTAGCCTCACATGTTGCCACTGCGGCATGTACTACACGAAGTACGCTTTTGGCAGCTCCAGATTGAAATCGCATCTTCTTCAATCCAGACTTGGAGCTGCCAAGCAAGCGGTGTCTTGCTATATGACAAGGCTGCTCATGATCGCTATCGTTTTTGAACCATGCTCCGTCTCGCAAAGAAACGAACAGGTTCGAACTACATGGAAAGCATGGGAGTCTCTACACATTGACGTGATGCTGGGGCCGGCTTTGGAAGGATTCACTTTATATAAGTAAAGGGATGCCCGCTTTCCTCCACCCTGAACAACGTTTGCATTCAAACATTTGTATGTACAAGCATCGGCCCCAAATAGCAAGAAATCAAAGAAGCAACCCGTTACCAAGCAAGAGGTTTTCGAAAATTGAAAAGAAATCAACAGCCTGCTTTGGACAGCGCAGCTTGGTCAGTATTCCAGATATGTTTGGAACACACACGCACTGTGAAGTCACACAAGCGGGTTACACTGCAAACACACACGCCTGCATATGCGCAGAATTGCTATGCGAACACGCAAGGCGAAAACACATGCGCGCACGCTCAGAACACACATGGGCGTCCGCAAAATAGTCATGCGTATACACTGTGTGCACGCTAGGCAACCAGGAGCCCGCACGCACACGCGCACTCACGCACACACCTGCAAACGTGCACGAGACACATGTATACACGCTCGGAACACAGGGGCATACACCGTGATGCACGTATGATATGTATGTGTATGTATATATATATATATACATGTATGTGTATATATATATATATATATTATGTATGTATGTATTGTATGCATCATGTGCTGAACTCAGGCGCCCGAACCCTGTTGCACACAGGCCTGCTCGATCTCTGCAGGGGTTAGCGCCGCCTCCTTGCTCGAGCGCAAGCTTAGCTATTGCTCTCATTTCGTTGATGCAGCGTTCGCACTGCAAAATGCCAGGCCTGGCTGGGACTCTGCGAGTTCTCTGGGTCCGGGCGCTGTTCAGTCTGGGTCTCCGCTTGCTCCTGCGCGAATTGCTTGGGAGTTGCCACACAAGTCTCTACGGCCCCGCCTCACGCCGTAGCTCCTCGCCCGGCAAACAAAGCGACATGACATTGCTACACGCTTTTTGGAAAAAGCCACTCTTTTTTCACTCAACACGGCAAAGGGCGAGCGCCTGTCACGCCTTACGCCATGTAAGACAAAGCTTGCTTTGTGGCTCTGCGCCGTGGCTATTTCCGACGTTAACAGGCGCACGCGGTTCGAAACAAAAGACGGGGACCTCTCCCTCTGGCAATACTTTGAAGCAAGTCCACGGCATTCTGCCGCGCTGGTGGAAAGCACGGCAACCCTCGTGCCGAAGTCACCAAAACGCAGCAAAAAGCAATGATTGAAACTTGAAACGAGTGCTTTGGCTTTCCCCTGATCTCCCTCGCTAACGCCAGTATGCTCACTGACACAAGACCATGAAACCCTTCCAGAACAAAAATAGAAAACTTGCAAGCTCAAGGCCAAAATGGGCGGATCGCTTTTGATTGGCTGAGAGTGAGCCGAGACAGCGCATTAAAATCGCGATCGTCAGCAAGGGAAGCCAGTGCTTTGACACGGACTTCTGCCGCAAGGCAAGGCAGCATATGCGGCATGAATCGGGGCCAGTCCTCTTGGAGCTTCGTGCGGTCGCTGGGATCTCCGTCTGCCCATTCAATGATGACCCGCCCATTTTCGAGGAAAGCCTGGGCGCGCAGGCCTACCGCAAAATGCACGAACTGCCCACCAAAAGTCAGCACAAATACATCACTATATGCGTCACATTGGTTGGGCCCAAAGTCTTACAACCATTGCCTCGCCTCAATCTTCGCCGTGAAGAAGCTACCTGATTGGTACCGAGCCTGCACAATCGCGCAGGCTTGCAAAGCTGTCACGTTCAACGCCACCTTGTGCCTTCACCAGTTGCCCCACAGAAAAGCCATCCCTGTTGTCCAGGTTCAGGCGATTATCCTGCACGCTAAAGGATCATGCACGCATCCGACTCTCTTCTCTCCTGCTGCTGTTCCTTGGCTTCGCTCGTGCCGCTGACTTTCGGCATCTTGGCTCTTCCCTTTCGGGTTGAGACTGTTAGGAGAGACCATTCTTTTAGCCACGCCTGACTATCCGATGGGCCCTCGCTTTTTCTCCGGGCGCGGCTGTCCTGACCGCACGCAGCCCTTACAGTCACGTACGCGCACGCCCAAGCGCTTGGATGGAGCACCCAGCCTGGCGGCGCGGCCTTGGAGATTCCGCGCAGTGCGACGTGCGCCTGCTGACGGAAAATTGCCAAGTCTATAGCTAGTCCCTTGCGAGTCACTTGGCCCTTTGCCGGCTGCTCTTGCAGCTCGCGCAAGCTGCCCTGCCTGCCATTGCGCTCTGCGCGCCCCTGTCCACGGTCCCCGCCACGTCTGCTTCGTCTGCCTGGCGCGGGACACCGTGCTCAAAACTCCATCCTGCGCGGTGAACCTTCATCTCGCAGCCCCTCGGCTCGTGAATCTTTGGAGCGTCCTTGGCACAGGACAATGCATAACAACCTCATCGAACTGCCAACGTCTGCCGCCTTTCAGCTCAGAATCTGGGTCTGCCATCTTGCCGACTCCCCCGTTCGATCCTGCCTCGCCTGAGCAAGTAAAACGCACGCGCGCGCGAAAAAGTGCTCGCACGTCGCACAAACCCACAACACACGCACGCCTGTTGCACAATAACTTTGAGCCAGGCCTGGAGCGCGACCGTTCGCGAACAGACCGCCTGAACGCGGGAGACCTTGGTTTTTGCAACTGGTTGAACTGTCCGGATGTGGCGGGTGTGCGCGGTGTCTGGGGTGTGGTGTGGGGCGTAAGTGGTGTGGCGCGCGGCGTGTCTGCAGGTGCAATGCGCAAACTCGCCAAGTGAAACGTGTGTTGGAAGTCATGCGTAATGTGCAATTCAATGCGTCATGAGTGAGTCATGAGTGTCTGTGTGTCTGTGTGTGTGTGTGTCCGTGTGTGTGTGTGCCTCTGTGTCTGCGCGCGCGCGCGCGTGGTTGTTTGTGTTTGAGGTGTGCGTCTGCGTTTGTGTGCCTCTCCCACAAGAATTGTTCTGGGTGGAAGTATCTTCGCGTGTCTGGCGTTTGCAACAAGGCTCTCCGCGACTCCGCGCCTTTCTGCGCCTTTCTGTTTGTTGGCTAGCGCACCTGCACCTCTTCATCTGCGCGTTTTCGCTGGCTCCGCAAAACCAAATTGAGGCTTGTGTTTGGGAACGCGTCCACAGGTCTGGCCTGACCATACACGGCAGTCAAGCTCAACTGGCTGCAGCAGGCGCTAAGGCTATTTACACTCTCTGTCTTCAACGCTTTCTTCCTAGGCCCCCCTTCTTTCCAGAATTTGTTTGTGGGGACTTCTGGGACAGCATCTAAAGCTACACTTCTTACGTCGGAGCTTGAGGACAAGATATGAAAGGAATACATGCAAAGAATGCCGGGGATGAAGCCTTGCCTTGCTTGCTAAGCATGACGCCTGTCAGAGTCGCGGGTATCTGCTGACATTGGCGTGCGCAATCTAAACGTCACAGCAACGCGTCGCAAAGGCAAAACAAGGAGCTCCTCTCTGCCTGACCGCGCCCGCAGCCTGTCGACTACCACTGCAGCAGTGGCTGGCACATGCTGACTGGCCTGGACGCATAGCGCCGCTCCTGGCGGCCATGGCACGGCTATCCGGCAATGGAAAATTACACGGTCCTGATCTCGGTTGCGTTCTTCGCATCGCTCACGTCGTGTGTCCTCAAGCACCTTGCGCCGCACTCCAACCCGCCCGCATGGACTCCTGTCACGCGCCATCGAAGAGCGACATGGCTGGCCCAATCCCAAAATGGCGGAGAGGGACTTGCATGCCAAATCTGTTACTTGCGTGCAGGTGCGTGTGTGAACGCGCGTGCGTGTCAAATGAATTTGTATTCTCAGGCGTTTACCTGGGGCGTGCAAAGCATGGCTTCCCCACAACTTACGCCAACATACGATGCCGAACTTAAATAGCTGCAATGATGCGATCAAGCACTGAACACTGAATCACGCCACGCCAACACTGCGACGGTCATGTGTTTTATATATGTTCCACGTGAAAAATTGCATTTCCAAAGCACGTGGGAAGCCCCGAATCACTTGTGGAAAATTATAATTCTTCCTAAGACGTATGTGTAACGGCCTTCCCTGACTCTCCAACGCTGGTGCGTTTTTCGACCCACAGGACCAGCAGCCGCAGCAACGGCGTCTCCAAATGCGCAACTTCTGTCGCTGCCAAATGCGCGACTTCTGTCGCTGTCACATGCACATGAGTCCTAGAAAGAATCAAGCATCCATCCGCTTTGTCTGGGCGATATGGCCCAAGCAACACAAGTTGTTTCTGTCACGTTCATGAACTCCTCTATTTCCGCCCACGGTTGGGTTGTATCAGCCTCTGGGTACTTACTCTGAACCACGGTCACGGTGTCACCATCGAATCCGATGCTGTCCACAGCCTTCTCATTCTTTTCGGCAAGGCACACGAGAGATTTGATGAACTTCGACACCCCTTCTGAAGGGATCGCAGGGATGGTCGTAGAAAAAACTATCGGCCGCTCGCATTGCGCCAAGTGCCTTGAACGCCTTCGAACTCCAGCTGTGCTCCTCTTTGCCGGTGGGATGTTTGGGTGGCAGGTGATTGAAATGCTCTGGCCCATCCAACTGCATCAACAGGTTCAAGAAGAATGGGTATGGTACCGTGAGGCGGTAGTAGCTCATCCACTTCAGTGAAGAGTAGACCAAGTTGGAAGAACTCTTTGAAATGCTGTAGTTGGTCTTCATCAAAGATGTCTTGCACAAGCACTGCCCCAACCAGTGTGTTGCATGTTGCTCTGAGCCGCCTACGTCCACCAGACCGCCGTCGCATGAAGTTACGCAACTCCACCAGCAAATGCTGCATGACCTCCACAGACACCCCAGATCACAACAGCCCCGGATTCAAGAATGGCAGAAAAGGCACCATTAGTTGAAAGGATTTGCTGGACATTCCTCAGCTGCTCCTGAACTGGCGGCTCTCTTCGCTGTACTCTGGATCACCCCAGGTCACAACCTCGGGCTCATGGTCGTGCAAAGCAAACGCTTGCGCAGTCGCAAGCCAGTATATATATATATATATATGTACAGACCTCAGGGAAAGAATAGCACACAACGCATGAAAGCGCGCATGCTCACACGCTATCTGCCCTCTCGAAACCAAAGCACGAGGGTGCACATCATGCCCTCCCCCCATCAGTTGAACCCTCTCCTGGAAGGAGGCGCCTGGAAAGAACTTCTTGGAGTCTTGAAAGCTAAAAGGAAAGTTTTTCGTGCCCCAACTGTATCACAGTCGGCTCTGGATTCCATAATACTGCAGTGCGCGTACTGGCCGGCACCACCAATCCCGAAGGGTTTGGCTGACAGTTGCATTCGGGTTCGAGATTTATTTGGGACTTTTGCTTTGTTGTAATGTAGGTGTTCAGTGCTTTGTTTCATCTCAGGCAGTGAAATGCTGCATTTACAGTGTTGTAGCACGAAATGCCCATATTTAACGCTAGCTCGTCAACATCTATCGCGATTTTTTAGACGACTACTACTACTACTACTACGACTACTACGGCTACTACTACTACTACTACTACTACTACTACTACTACTACTACTACTACTACTACTACTACTACTACTACTTCTACTACTACTACTACTACTACTATGACTACTACTACTACGACTACTACTACTACTACGACTGCTACTACTACTACTACTACGTCTACTACTACTACTACTACTACTACTACTACTACTACTACTACTACTACTACTACTACGACTACGACTACTACTACTACTACGACTACTACTACTACTACGACTACTATTGCTACTACGACTACTACTACTACTACGACTACTACTACTACGACTACTACTGCTACTCCTACTGTTTCTACTACTACTACTACT
This sequence comes from Effrenium voratum, assembly GCA_963377175.1. Taxonomy (NCBI): domain Eukaryota; class Dinophyceae; order Suessiales; family Symbiodiniaceae; genus Effrenium; species Effrenium voratum. Next base: position 543,126 of record CAUJNA010003380.1, read on the forward strand.
ACCACTACTACTACTACTACTACTACTACGACTGCTGCTTCTGACTCCAACACCCCCAGCATCACCAGCGCTGCTCTCCACGCCGTCCGTCGGGCTTCGTCCCCAACAATTCCAGCCTTCGGCTCCTTTCATTCACAAGGAAGAAAGGGAAGGGCCCTCATGACTTCATCCCATGAGCTATAGTCATGCAAGGTGGAATCCAAGACCACCCCGCTGTCATTTCATCTGCTTCTTGGTGCTACTTGCTGCATTGCACCCCCGAAGAACAAAAAACGCTCACAAAAATCATTGCCCCAGGGAGGGTGCAAATTGGATAGTTGCTTTCTCACTTGCTACATCAACTTTTGCGCGCAACTCTTTTGCATGGGAGCTAGAGGGCTTCACGGGCCTACTGTCCTCCAAGACAATGAACGGACGGCTGCCCACTTGGGATTGGTCTGCCTCACTTTCTCTCCATAGGTCATCAAGCAATTTCTGGTAAGCAGATCTCTTATAGTCAACCCACATTTGTGTTCTTATGCAAAACACATAGTTCACTCCATTCTGGGGCGCGCAAAACTCTCCATGTTGACCAACAGCCTGAAAACAGTGCTGCATGTGGCCTCACCAAAGCTACATGCTCTATCCTATCCCACGCTATTGAATTACCACAGAGAGTGTGATGCACAAGACAAGCCGTGCGAATACTGCACGCAAATCGGCCCACAGGCAAAGTGCGTCGATCTTTTCATTCCTGCACGCCCCAGTGCAACCAAGCCCATTGTTGCCACTTGCGCTTCCAATCTTGCATCAGCAGTAGCACCAAGGGGCTAGTCACATGCTCTACTCATACAAATGCTCAAGCAGCAAACGCTTATTTTTGATACGATACGTGAAGATGCACATCTTAAATAGAGTGACCTATCATACAAGCTCAGGTCTATGCAAGAGAATCAAATGAAGCCCCAAGAACATTGTGTAAGCAACAGGACATCTTAGAACTTTGCCAAGGGACTGGTAGAGCTAAAGGCGACTCAAACCCTGAACAACCCACCGGGCTCCTGGGCTGGCAAAAAAAGAGAAAACTATCCTGGAAAGAGACCCCAAATAGTATTGGGATTCATTTGACGACGAGTGGCCCGGAAGCATAGAAAGATGTTAAATAACTCTGACACCTCTCCCGCTGCAGGTGAGAAACAAGCGACATCAATGTCAATTCGTAGCTTTTGCAAGTTCTGATGAGCAAGCTTGGCGCCGCGCTTCGCAAAAATATATCCTGTCAACTTCGCTTGCGCGCTGCTGCGCGTGAAGGTACGCGTGAAGCTACGCGTGATGTTGCGCATGAGGCCGCGCAGGCATGATGTTGCTTGCGCACGACCCCGTGCAGGATGCTGCGCATGATGCTATGCGTGACGGTCCCTCTCGCGCATGATTATGCTGCGCAACCTCTCTCGCCCAACCTTTCACGTTCCTTTCTCTTGTCCACCTCCCTTGTCCATATCTGCGTGCAGTTTGGCTGCGCAAGAAGGCTGGCGGTTTTAGTTGCAGAAGTGTACTTGGCATACTACTTTTGCGCCTGCAAGTTGCGATTTTTGATCTGGAGCCGCGAGAGCGCGCCTCCACGCTACCTTTGCGCGAAAACACTTACGACTTTGCAGCCGGAGCTGGGGCGGCTGCGGGAATGCACTTCGCGCACAGCTTTGGCCGGAGCCATGGGAACGCACTTCGCGCACCACTTTTGCACTTAAAAGTTGCGATTTTGTAGCCGGAGCTCTCTGAAAGCTCTTCGCACAGGGCCAGCAATTTGAACGCGAGCCTCGATCTAAACCAGTCTTAACTCTTACCATAAGACCCGCGCGTAAACACTATTTTTGGGGAAACCCGAATTTGGAAAACTTTTCCGCCTCCCCGACAGCTCTGCTTCTAGATGTCGGCTCTAGAAAATGTCAATGCATAAACTACTCTTATTACTGGCACCCACGGCGCCCAACCGTTTTGCACTGAATATTCGGGAGAAGCGTTGTGGAGACCATAGATGTTTGCTTTTGAGAAGAAACGTTTTAAAAAACATACAAACTGCTGTATGTGAAAAATGCAGGCCTCCAAAACGTCCCCTTCTGCAGCCATTTATTCAGGGAGGCATGCGTCAGCCACAGTTCTACATGCCAAATCGGCACAGATTTCGGACATGTTTCTTTGCTTGAAAACGCAATTGGATGTCTCCACGTTGAATCTAAGAAAGCGTGCTCCGCCCTTTACGACGCCAAGGGCTCCCCATACATTGCAACAACTGCTCAAGCTGGCTTGATATGGGCCTGTCTTTGTTGGAGCCGGAACCCTTCATGGGTTTGCTTTGAATGAAAACCATACGGAGCACCATCATGGTTTTGTCAGAGGAAGGCGGGGGCTTCAGAATTTTAACACCTTCATGTAGATCAGTCACAGCGCAAGAGAGTGGTTAAAACTCCCACAACCGAAGGCAGGCAGCGCTACAAACACAGCCCCGCAGCTGGGCCTGTTCTGGGCACGACTTGGATTTGCATGTCAGGATACAGGAAGCGGGCAAGATGGGCGCACGGATCGTGGAGCCGCGGGATTGGAGGTGTCGCTGCTACACGTACGCCCCATGGCTGAGATCAACGAGGCGCACGTGGGCCCACAGTGGGTGACTTTGGGTCCCATGTACCAATCTCGTCTTCAAGTCCGTCGGAGAACGCGCAGATGAACTCAACATCTCCCTGAGAATTGCCACGGACAAACCCGTTCTTGTTCAGCACCTTGAAGTTGGCCTTCAAGGTTGCCGCGGACAACCAGGCCTAAGAATTCTTGCTCTTGGTGAGGATGGAAAGGTCATGATAGAAGAAGCTCACGGCAGCCGCCCTTACCGAAGTTCAAGGAATATTAAAAAATCCATAACCAAAACCAACCCCAACCGCGCCAGCCGCTTCTGCCCGTAGTCGCCACTGTCCAGATGTTGGATCACAGCCGAGCGTGCAAGACACATTCGAGAACATGCGTTTAAGAGAGTCCGTGTAGGGCATCGAGGGCTTGAAGTACTGACGCACGTCGCTTCAAACAGTCTCACGTTCTCCATTTAGCAGAAAGGCTCTTTGGAAGATGCGTCATGAGATGACACAGGGTCAAGGCCTCAGCCTTCCAATTTGAGAGGTCCACAACCGTCGGTCCCAGATCGGGACGGCCACATCAGAGCCGACGCTTTCGGCAGAGTGCGGGCCATGCAAGCCAGACGGAGCAGGGGGGCGGGAAGCTCTTCTTGAACATACAGCTTGAAGCTGCACTTGCGATGAAAGGTGGGAGCTCTCCAGATAATCTGCGTTGCGCGCGCCCCCACGGTCTTGTCAGGTCCTTTCCGCAGGCGTTCATTTCATCGATGCCAGTGAGATCCTGACACTTGCAGGGGCTGAGGGAGCACTGGACATCCAAGATGCTCGGATCATCTTTCTTTGCCGGATGGTCTGAGCAATACGTACTCTCACCCTTGTCAAGAATGACTTGTTCTTGAAAGGCGAGGCCACACAGGATGGCCTTCTCGGCGTGTCCCTGCCTTACTGACTCAACGAATGGAATGCGTCTCGATGATGATAGAACGGGTTGCACTGAGTTTGAGGGACGCGCTGAACTTTGTAGAAGCTCGTTCTCGTCATCAATCTCGCACTTGTGCTCAAGAGCGGGCGCGAGAGGGCCGCGAAAGAAAGACGTGATGGGAGACGTGACAGAGTCGTGACAAGAGGCGCAGCGAGACACATGATGAAAGGTTTGACGAAAGTCATGACGAGAGACGTGGCCAGAGTTGCTACGAGAGACGTGACAATGACGTGACGCGAAGTGACCAGAGACGTGAGTATAGAAACGTGACTAGAGACGCGACGCGAGATGTGACAAGAGTTCGCCTTCGCGTGGCTGTCAATATCACCATGATCCTGTCAATGTCATCATGATGCCGCGGGAACGATTCTGATGCTGCGTCACGGTTCATACCCGTCGTGTCCTATCAGCATTCTATGCTGGTAGCTTTTTTGTTGGAAATCCCTCAAGCGGCTGTCGTGTCGTGCTTGACATTTTCGCAGCTCACCGTAAATACCATGCAAACGGCTCAAACTGGCTTCCTCGCGATGTATCGTGGCAGCGCCGCGCAAAGACGGGAAACATCCACAGTTCACCAAATAGACCAGGCAAACTTGTTTCCCCGCTCAAAAACACTGCGAACGTACGCCCTGGGTACTGTAGGGAGTGACAGAAGCGCGGGAAGTGCTCGCGTGATAAGTGTATGCGCAAGCGCGAGAAGCTTCCGCCTGACCTCCAAGCCGTTGCTCAAGAAAGTTGGGGCTCCTGCTGTCGACACGACTGCGTGTCCTGCTGCCCCAGAGAAGCGTCGCGCCTGTCGCGTTTCCCGCCGCGTCTTTCTTGGCGACTCTCGTCACGTCTCTTGTCACGCATGAGTTGTCGGCCCTCGCGCCACGTCTCTTGTCACATCTCTCGTCACGTGCCTGGTCCAATCTCGTCACGTCTCTCCTCGCCAGGCGGAGTATCTGGTTATTCCTCTTTTTGTGTATAGTCACTCGCAACAGCATCTCTTGTCACGTCTCTCTTTTTTCCTTGTCCTTGTCGCGTCTCACGTAACAACGTTTCTTGTCACATCTATCGCCACGTAGCTGACGTCCCTTGGCAGGTCTCTTAGTAACAACTCTGGCCACATCTCTCGTCATGACGTTCGTCACATCTTTCATCATCGCATCTTTCATCACGTGTCTCAAGGCGCCTCTCGTCCACTACGTAGCGTCTCCCGTCGCGTCTTTCTTGGAGACGTCTCCTGTCACGTGTCGCGACCCTCGCCGCGTCTCTTCTCACACGTCTCTTGTCATTATTGCCGTCCCGTCTCTGGCAACCTCTCGCGTCACGACCCTCGTCACGTCTCTTGTCGCATCTCTCGTCACGTCTCTGGTCACGTCTTTGGTCACGTCCTTTCTGTCACGTCTGTCGTAACAACTCTGGCGACAGACTTTGATCTTATCTTTCATCATGTGTCTCAACACGCCTCTCGTCACGACTAAGTAGCATCTCCCGTCACGTCTTTCTTGGAGATCCTGTCGCGCGCGTCGTCACCCCTCGCGTCACGTCTCTGGTCACGTCTCTGGTCACGTCTCTGGTCACGTCTCTGGTCACGTCTCTTCTCACACGTCTCTTGTCATATTTGCCGTCCCGTCTCTGGCAACCTCTCGCGTCACGATCCTCGTCACGTCTCTTGTCGCATCTCTCGGCACGTCTCTGGTCACGCCATATCTCGCGTCTCGTCGCGACTCTCCTCGCACGTCTCTTGTCACATCCATCACATCCATCGTCATGCCTCTGGTCACGTCTTTGATCACATCCTTTGTCACGTCTGTTGTAGCAACTCTGGCCACGTCTCTTGTCATGACTTTCATCTTATCACTGGGGTCCCAGATCCATGAGATTTACAGTAGACCTTACCTCAATTTGTCTCAAATTATCTCAAATTATCTTATGTTTGCATCGAATGTGCAAAAAGATGCAAAAGAGTGCAAAAAACATGCAACAAAATGCAAAAAAGTGCAAAACATGCAAACAAGTGCAACAATATGTAAAAATGCAAAAAATACCAAAAACATGCAAAAAATGCAAAACATACAACCAAGTGCTTAAAAAGTGTAAAAACAATGCAAAAATACATGACACAAATGCAAACAAGGACAAACACATGCAAGAACATACAACATGCACAGTAAGTGTGTGTCACTCAATTTTATGATAATTATTCTTTGTTTTGTCGCATCAGTGAATCGCAAGTCATCATGAGCGCACGTTAGCGCCAGCAACGTTGGACCATTCCATTGTCCAGCATCATATTCAGTATTGACGTCGCTGGCGAGCCGGCTCAAAAAATACTCTGCCATGCGTCAAGTCAAGCGCTGTCAATAACTTGTGGCAAGGACAGCGGCACGGATCACGGTCAGCACACATCGTTGCAATGGGGTTGTCAAGCACATAAGTTGCTTCAAGGTTCGAGCAATGGGAGCAATGCATTGTCTGGTAGTTTTCGTTGATGATCATGAGCAATGCGCCACGCATGCCAGTAACAAAGGTCACAGGTTCCCGATTGACTCGCAAAACTGAACAAACGCTTCATGTCCAATCCACATAATAGTCACACCACCAATCATGCCCACACACGGTCCTCGACCCTGACAGTCACATCTGTGAGAACACATTCTGCCACACAGGGGTGGCGATATTCACATTCCAGTTCCGAGTCCAGCTCCGATAAAGCTGACTGCTCGACCATTTCAACTTCCCGTGGCTGAGCGTCAGTCCAGTCAGGCTGAGGAAGTTCAGGCTCTCTTGTCTCCCTGATTTGACACACTGTCACACTGGCTTCTGATTCAGTGTGACACACTGTCTGACTTGCAGGAGATCGACCACTGTCTCTGTCCGACGCTTCTTATTACCTGCAGGCGAGCCAGTTGACATGAGGCTGACAATGTCAATGGTTTACAAAATCTCAATCAAGCACGTTGAGTCAACTGCTACTGACAGGCTTGAGCCGCAAAACCGCATCTCAAGCCAAGCCGCATGCACACTTCTGGCCAGTGTCTTTGCGGCTCACAGCCATGACAGCATGACTGAAATGTTTGCAGCCTGAACATGGGTCATGGTTCATGTCATTCATGATGTCATGACATGTGTGCGCGCACGGCTGTTGCCATAAACTCAATTGAAGTCAGGATAATAATTTAATAGAGCGACAACTTCTTTCTTCCTCTTGTTCCATTGACTGCTGGGCCTCAAGTGAGCTTCCGCAGTCACGCATCTAAACTCACTTGCGCAGCCCTGTTGCTGTTTTCCAAAGTCGCACACAGTCGAGTCAAGCAGTTTGTCCACCAGTTAAAAGTTGCAGCTCCGCTCTGTACTGGAGCAACACACTGCTTGTCTTATTGGCTGAAGATCAATCCAGCACGAGGCCATGACGCATTGAATATGCACGAGCAAGCTTGTGACAGGCACATGAACACTGAGGGCCACAATGGTGCGCCAAGCCGCACATAGTGCACCAAATAACACGATCTCGCGCAGCCAAAGTAATAGTTCCAGCCCTGGCAGTTAAAAACCACACCTTTTTATGCATCGATGTGCTGTAGCTCACGGGCATCCGAACAAACCAGTCACCTTCGATGAACTTGAACTTCCGATCGGCAGTTGGTAAGGGCATCTGCATCTGGTCAGCAAGCACTTCTTGAAGCACCACTGGGCGCAGATCTCCCGTGTCTGGAGTCGAAGAGCGTGGTCGTTTTTTGTGGGAATCACATCTTGGGGTTCAATCAAGGCGCCCTCCTGGCATGTGGCCTCCTGGTGTTCGTCATCATCAATGGCAGTGTCATTGGCCATGTTGTTTGCGCACGGCGACTCAATAATACCAGCATCCTCACATTTCCATAGCGTCTGCCTTAGATAGTGACAGATTGCGCCCGAACCCCGCACCATCACTTTGCCTACATTGATGACAGCAACACCTAATGCACACAATCATTATTAAGCCCAGCAGCGACATTGCGAGTTGCAAAAGTGGGGAGCACTTGAGTCTGCGCTTTCAACTGACAGCACTTGAACCGAACCGCCACAACTTGTTTTGCCACGAGCAATTCCCGTACACAAGAGCAAGCAGGCCAATGACATGATGAGATACTTTGCACTCAGTTTGTCAAAGCACAGCACACCAGAGGTTCTCGCTATTTCATCAAGTCGTGCGCAACTCGCAAATGAGCAAAGAATTATGCCTTCTGTCTACCGCCACATGTTTTGCAAGACTGGATCCAGTCCTTAACCTGTAGCTCAGTCATTAAAGTGTTTGTCCTCCTCAAATGGCCTTTTGATGGCCACTCGCCTGGCAGAGCGCCACCACAGCACAGAACTAAGAGTTCAAGACTATTATGATTACAGACGCACACACACAAACAATGGTCCTTATGATTTGCCCGCCTTTCTCCCAGTCGTAGCACCTCATGATCCAGGTTGGCTTGTCAATGGCTCATCACTGTTCCCATTACTTACTGTGCCCATTACTTGTCGATTTGCTTGGAGATTGGGTGTGGCTGGCAGGTGGCAGGTCCGCCTGCGCTCTCAGCCTGTTGCCGTCGTCCGCCACACTGGCTGGCGTGTCTTCTGGAGGAGCCGTGCTGTTGTCCTCCGCCACACTGGCTGGCCTCTCTTCTGGAGCAGCCTCGGCCTGCGCAGCAGGCCTCGCAGATTCAGGGCACGACGACACTGAGTGAGTTCTACGAACCACCCGCCGCTGCCATGGATTCGGAGTCACAGCTTCAACTTCTGCAGGGACTTCACCCAGCACGTTACCCTTTTCATGGGTGTCGCCTTCCCGAAGAGCAAGAGCAGGGCAGTCTTGTCTTTTCTTCTTCAGTGCGCCATGCCAAATCTTCCTGCTCGCCTTGCTGGCCACTTTGGAGCTGCTTGATTCGGCAGTCTTCAATTTTTGCCCCTTTATTATGTTGGCTTTGTTGCTTGCCTTTGCCTTGGCCTTGGCTCTTGTCTTGGCCTTGGACTTGGCCTTTGTCTTGGCCTTTGCCTTGGCCTTTGTCTTGGCCTTTAGCGTCATGGCCTTTCTGACTACTGCCCATTCCTTCTGCTTCACACGAGCCTGATGTTTCTCAATTGTTTTTTGAACTTGGTCAAACTCACGACGATCTTCTGGGCCCATGTCCTCCAACACCATTGCATAAACTCAAGATCATCCTTATCAGCCTTGCAGACACTCTCATCAGAATCACTGTCGTTGCCAGCGGCATTGTTGTGCAGAGCTTGCGCCTGAGCCACGAAGTTGGCCGTGATGTCATCAGTATCGCCATCCCGCTGTGACGTTTCCGCAGCAAGAACTTTCAACAGCTCAGGTCTGCTCATCGCTTGAAAACTGGCACAGCGGTCTTGCTGCAAGCACGCAGGTCAATGCCCTTCCAGTAGCACACCAGGGCCGCCAGCTCTTTGTTCAGCATCTTCTTTGTCGAACGCATGCATCATGAGCCTGCATGGGTTTGAAACGATTAGATGTACACTTGCGGGCAGCTTGTCGCAAATCCCCTGCACCAGGCCAAAGGAAGACCGACTAGCTAACACAGTTTCAACCCATAGCAAAACCTGATGTTCCTTCTTCAGCAAACGAACTGCTTCCTGCTGCACTTGCTCGTTGTCAGCGGCCAGGATTCCTGCGTATGATTCTGGGGGACAACCGTGGCGACTGAGCGACCAGACCCTCTGCTTCAGCAAGTGCTCTGTCAAACTAGTCATTTGCATGACCCAGCCACTCAAACCACTTTCAGATATGAACTGCAGAAGTGTTGAATTCTGAAGCACTGCTACTGTCTTCTGCAAATGCTCGGACTTCTTCCAGCCACCCAGCGCCAGCTGCGCGGACCTTTTGACAGAGTCTTGCGGGGTTTTCACTGATTGAATTTCAGCCGCATACCATGACCACAGTGGTCGAGTGACTTCAAGCAAAATGTGGGAATGATAGTACAAGTCCTCCGTCATCAGCTTCCACGCAAGCTTGAATCCTCCCGTCGTTTTCTTCATGAGGCTCAGCTCTTCTCTGGGGCTGATTTCCTTTCATTTTGCTGCAGCATTGAGGAGGCCTTGGTCAGCTGATGTTGGGTCATTCATTGAAGGGCCCTGTCCAGTTGGCAACACACTGCTTGGTTGCTCTCATCGTCCAGCTCAAGCGAGTCCTCCAAAACCATCTTGAACGCATGATGCTCAGCCAGCATTTCATTGCACACCTTGTTCCAGCTGAACCACCGGGCAAGCTTGACCAAAGCACCCTTTTTTGAAAAGGATGGAAGTTGCAGCATTCGATCCCATAGTTCGTTGTCAGGGACGTTGAGGAATGAAAGTCCCATATCCAAAGCAATCAGCTCACGATAGCGGATCCAAATTTCAGAGTTTGTTGGGTGGCTCGCCAGAAATGACTCCGACATGCTCTGCTTGCGCTGGAAGAACCCGCCTGTTCCGAATGGCTTGTAATTTAAGCTGAAGACATAGCTCGAGTGCAGCTGTGTGCGCAAAAACTGACCCCCGCACGCTCGCCCAATCGCCAATTTGTAGTCCCGGATTGATCGATGGATCTTGTCAAACTTGACATGAACCATGTGGTTCCGTAGCGCAAACGCCATCCCCGCATTTCCAACCGATCCCTGGTCCAGGCAGGCAACCAGACTTGGCACCTTCTCCCACCTTTCAGAAAGGCTCTTCAGGAGGGACAGGCAGTTGGGCGCCCCCATCCTGGCAAATAAATGCGCGACTGACGCACTGTCTGACTTGATCATCTTCGACCTCCTCGTCATTTGACCAAACTGAAACACTGGAATGACCACTCGATGTTCGCCAGATTGTATTGGTCTGCAAGGCTTGGACACGCACAAATGAACTAAGGCTCTTGGCACCATTGGTCAGCAAGCTCAGTTGATGGCTCATTGCTTGGAGCTGCCTGAAAGCTGCAAATCTGCTCAACTGGCTCTTCTTTGCCAAGGTTGCCAGCGCCGACATGTCACGCACTTCACTCGGCAGCAAGGGCCCAATGGGCATATATTTAATTCGCGCCACACATCCAACATCTTCTGCATGAGAGTACATCAAGGCCTTGACAGGCAGTCTACCAACTGCTGGCGCACATCACCAACTGGATACTGGTGTGGAATAAAAGCCCCTGATTGCGACACAAACGCATTCAGGCGTTGGCCTCGCTTGGTTCTAGCGAGGCCGTTGGTGTCACATATGCCAAACTCATGCCTGCCATCTTCAAGCCGCTTTGTGACCACAATGTTGGCGTCCGAGAAAAATTGGCCATTTGCCTCCCCAAAGGCCGCCTCCTGCACATTCAACAAAAACAGGCCCCCCGGCATCATGACAAGAGCTGCTTGCACATAGTGCTGTTGCTGCGACAGCTCCGCCGCTCGTCTCGCCACACTCAGTCCATCACCCATTGCAGTTTGCAGAAGCAGGCAATGACTCGATTCTTTCCACATCCCCCTGCACGTCATGTGTGGGAAATAGGCTAGCATTACAGGAACGACATTCGCCAGAGTCGGAGCCTGATCCTCTTCGCATTTATGCAGCAGATGTCTTGTTGCATCGTCCGATCATTGCTGTTGGACACCTTCATCACCAACCTATTCGAGTCACCTTCTGGGTGCCTCGGATCACTCACCATGTAAGCATCTCGGTGACAGCCGGCCCCCAGAATCTGTACCGCAAAGAATAACACACTGTCTGACCTTGTTGCCCAGGCAGAGTAAGGGCCACCGTTCCGGCAGAGCGGAAAGCCTTGTGACGCTGCTTCGCAGGGCTGCTAGGCTCCGGAGTGGCTGATTTGTGTGCCTTGGCTAAGGCAGGCCTTGAGTTCCTGAATGACTGACATGGCTGCAAAGACATGACCGGACACAGTGTCTGGCCTGATCATTCACAGCTGCAGGCAATTCACAAAGATTGAAGAAGGCTGAAGGCTAATGACACTGAGTCCTGACTCAAGGCTAATGTCACTGAGTTCTGGCTGAGGGCAGCACACCGTAAATGAGCATCTCCATCTGGCGGACCTGGTCGTCAGAAATCACCACTAGTTCACGACACAGCATTGACCGTGACTGTGAGTGAGGGCTCCTTGCAATATGATAGTGACACTTGTTTTACCCTAGCACATGACATGGTTCTCACGTGTGCTTCTGTAAGTGCAATATTCAATGGCAGCAAGTAATTCTTTATCTTTTCGCTTCCGCATCAAATCGCTCTGTGACAGACAGTGACAGTGAGTGTCAATTCGCAGTCTGGTTGGCACAGATGTTGATCGTGACTGACTGGGCGCTTGGTGTTTTGCTGTGACATGTGAATGACAAGGTTATTATTTGACAGCAACGTTAATTTAATGTTCTGAATAATTGCCAGTCATCATCTGCCCCCCGTGACTGAATCACAACACAGTGAAGTGTTTGCGCTTTCCAGAGGCTCCTTAGCCTCGCATAGTAGACACTCGTAGAGAAGGTTGCCCTCTTCCAGAAAAATCATCTGGCCAATGGGCGTGTGAAACCTCCACCAGCCTTGTCCCTGGCAGGTTAGCATCTTGTCCTGTTGACGTGTTGTCATTCCCAGCTTCGTCACGTGTAGATGATCTCCGGACTCAGCTGACAACTGACTGTGTCTGCGCAAGATTACATTACCATGTTTTAGCTGACCTGTTTGCCAATTCCAGCAAGCAGTCTTTAGTAATTTCGCAGCTGTGCACCATCACCACCACCAACAGCAACAAGAAGAAGAAGCACAATAAAAGAAAGAAGAAGACAAAGAAGCATAAATTATAACAAAAACAGCAGCAGCAGCAGCAGCAAGACCAATAACCACAAACAACAGCACAAATAACCAACAATACCAACAACAACAATAACAACAATAACAACGATAGCAACAATAACACAAACAACTACAGCAATAACAACAATAACATCAACAGCAACAGCAACAGCAGCAGCAGCAGCAACACCAGCACGGCCTCACATTGTCCCAGTCACACTCACATATGAATATGAATATGTGGATTAGGGACTCTTCTATGCATCAGCAGTTAGGCTAAGGCACTGGGCCTCAGGATAGTTGTCCATTCGGTACCACGTTCCCCTCTCCACTGCCACCTTCAGGTCCGAGCGCAGCGAGAAGTGGTAGCGCGCGCCCGGCTGGTAAAATGGGTTCACATCTTTTGTCCCCCACAGAAAACGCACCTGCACAAGACAATGCACAGTGCGCAGCTGCTCACAACTGGGCCAGCAACAAAGCACCAATGTGAAAACCGTCTTCTTCAACACCTTCGACTGTCAATTAGCAACTTGGCCAACACATGTAACATAGTCAGTCCCACCCAATTGTGGGCCAGGCCTCTTCAATGACTGGGACGTAGAAAACTGTTGGGCCTGCCCCGCAGTAGATCTTGTTACCGCGGCTAGCGCCGCCGCTGTCATCTTTCTGCTTCTTGAGCGGGGTGGCAGTAGGGTTAAGAATAGTGCGGCACGACATGGCAACGATGCAAAGGGCACAGACCCAACACACTGTTTTCCTTGAGTCAATGTCAGTAACAGTAACAACTGACTCGATGTCATGGCACACACGTCACAGACAGCAAACGCAAGGCCTGAGTTCCTGACACTGTCACTGATGATGCAAAAGTCCAGATATAGGAAAAAGCACCTGCCAGGTCGGAATTTTGGTAACACAAATTTCAAACACTCACTTTCAAACACGCCGGCTCCACATCCCACCAGTGCTGCCATGAAATCAAGGAACACACTGTTTGGCTTGCTCAATTAGATTTTCATATCTCAAATGATGTTTCAGAGCTTGAACTTGAACTTGCTTCGGCTTCTGGATCTGCTTGACTCCCCTGACAGCACTGGCGACCTTGATAGCCAAGCAAAGCCATTCATGAGTTGAAGAACCTGGAGTCGTAAGGTACCTAACCATAGCCGAGATATATCCGCGGATCCGACTATCACTGAATGTGCAAGTCCTTCAGGCTCATGCTGAAATGCGTCATTTCCTCAATATCCTTATAATCAGCGCCAAATACTTTGAAGATTGCCAGGATCAAAATCTGTTTAATGTTTGGCGCCAACGAATGCAATTTGTTGAAGCGGAAGTCGTTCTCATTCTGAGTCTGGCCATAAATCATCAGACGAAGAGATTCCAGGCCCTCAGCCTCGTCATCATCCACCTGCATGGCCGGACGTTTCTCGATTCTTGCAGCAGCAGGACTCTTCATAATCGCTTTGGCAGCAGGGCGCTTCATTATCGCTTTGGCAGAAGGGCGCTTCATCTGGGAAGCGAGGCGGCCTCAACACTACTATGGGCAGGGTTCAGTCACCCTCAGATCCAACTATTGCAGCAATGCATTTGTTGACAATGTCACACACAATTTCCGTAGCACAATTAAATTGCAAAGTAAGCACGTCAATAAATCCAGTGGAGTCAGTAGCTCAGTAACAGGTCCATCAAAGTCAAAGTCGCATCAACGCGCCAGCAGTCAGGCCTCTCAGTCATTCTGTTGGCTGGTCAGTCAACTGTCTGAGTGAAGGGAGTGGGACAATAATAAGTTGTATTATCAGCTTTATTACTTTTGGCAATGCAAAAAATGAAAGTGTGAACGGTTGTGACACACACACACATGTCATTTGTCGCTCATTTCGCAGCAAGCACTGTCACACACAGGGTGAAACTAAGTTGGAGCTCAAAACTCACACCTGGTGGCTCAGAGTCTCAGAGGTCTCTGACAAGATCGAATGTTCCAGTGCCACAAGAGCCTCAATGATGTACTCCCTGTTGCACCACATTCGCAGCGACTTTCTCTTTCTCAGAATGCATTGGACTGCAGTTTCAAGGCTACATCGATGGTGCATCAATAGGAACGCCACAGCAGCAGATGTGCTCCGATGCGCTCCACCATGGCAATGAAACAAGATGCTGCGACAACGCCCTTCAGTCCAAGCCCGTGTAGTTTTCATGTCATTGTACATGTGCTGCCAAGTCCGTTTGAAGTTGTTCCTGAAGAGGTTCCACTCCTCACCCTGTAGATGGCTTTATCCCACAGGCCATAGGCTAGGCGATCTACTGCTGCTGTGTTTTCCACACGTTCCATGCCATGCTCGTACATCCAGTCAGCTGCATTCAAAGCAACGACCAAATCCGGCTGCACAGGTTTCCGGACCTGACTTATTTCACCCAACTCATGAACCCGCAGCCCGACAGCCAAGCTTCCAATCATGATTTTGAGAGCGTTCGAATTTGGACAGGAGTGATCATGGTGGTCACTGTCACTCTCGCTTTCGTAAAACACACTTGCATCCAGTGGCCACCTGGTCACCTGGTCATAGCCCAGCCCGTCCTTTGCAAATCTTGCCCACTCCTTTTCCAAATGCAGGTCCATGTCTGTCCAGTCACTTCTGTACGCATCTTCCACCATGCTCTTGATCAGAAGGGATTTCGGTTGATGATATATTCGGGACATCATTGATTGCAATCGGTGAAGCTGAAGGCAACGCGACGAACACACTGTTTGACATCATCACCGCCCCCCGATTGCTACGAGCCGATGCAATCAAGTCTAAGATCAATGCAGTAAAAAAACAATGACCGACCATCGTGCGTCAGCATTTTAACAAATCTATCTATAAAATGCAAATGCAAAACAACAAAATTGCACGGCATTCATGAAGACACACATCATACAAATGACAAAAATGCAGAAACAAATCACAAACATGCAAGTTGCTTTCAACCTGACCTACATCTTCGAGATAATTCGAGATAATTCGAGATAGCCAGAGACCCCCCAAATCTAGACCCCATGAATCTAGACCCCATGAATTGGTTAGGGATTTCATCATGTGTCTCAACACGCCTCTCGCCCACGTCTTTCTTGGCGCGCGTCGTCACCCCTCGCATCACGTCTCTGGTCACGTCTCTTGTCACGACCCTCGCCACGTCTCTTCTCAAACGCCTCTTGTTATATTTGCCGCCCCGTCTCTGGTAACCTCTCGCGTCACGATCCTCGTCACGTCTCTTGTCGCATCTCTCGTCACGTCTCTGGTCACGCCTTATCTCGCATCTCGTGTCTCGACGCGCCTCTCATCACGACTATGCGCATCTCCCGTCGCGTCTTTCTTGGAGATCCTGTCACGTGCGTTGTCACCCCTCGCGTCACGTCTCTGGTCACTTTTCCTTGTCCTTGTCGCGTCTCACGTAACAACGTTTCTTGTCACATCTATCGCCACGTAGCTAGACGTCCCTTGGCAGGTCTCTTAATAACAACTCTGGCCACATCTCTCGTCATGACCTTCGATCATCGCATCTTCATCACGTGTCTCAAGGCGCCTCTCGTCGACTACGCAGCGTCTCTCATCGCGTCTTTCTTGGAGACGTCTCCTGTCACGTGTCGCAACCCTCGCCACATCTCTTCTCACACGTCTCTTGTCATTTTTGCCGCCCCGTCTCTGGCAACCTCTCGCGTCACGATCCTCGTCACGTCTCTGGTCACGTCTTTGGTCACGTCCTTTGTCACGTCTGTCGTAACAACTCTCGCCGCGTCTCTCGTCATGACTTTCATCTTATCTTTCATCATGTGTCTCAACACGCCTCTCGCCCACGTCTTTCCTGGAGATCCTGCCGCGCGCGTCGTCACCCCTCGCGTCACGTCTCTGGTCACGTCTCTTGTCACGACCCTCGCCACGTCTCTTCTCAAACCGTCTCTGGCCTCGTCACGTCTCTTGTCGCATCTCTCGTCACGTCTCTGGTCACGCCTTATCTCGCGTCTCGTGTCTCGACGCGCCTCTCGTCACGACTACGTGCATCTCCCGTCGCGTCTTTCTTGGAGATCCTGTCGCGTGCGTCGTCACCCCTCGCGTCACGTCTCTGGTCACGTTTCCTTGTCCTTGTCGCGTCTCACGTAACAACGTTTCTTGTCACATCTATCGCCACGTAGCTAGACATCCCTTGACAGGTCTCTTAATAACAACTCTGGCCACATCTCTCGTCATGACCTTCGTCACACCTTTCATCATCGCATCTTTCATCACGGTCTCAAGGCGCCTCTCGTCGACTACGTAGCGTCTCCCATCGCGTCTTTAATGGAGACGTCTCCTGTCACGTGTCGCAACCCTCGCCACGTCTCTTCTCACACGTCTCTTGTCATATTTGCCGTCCCGTCTCTGCATCCGTCATGCCTCTGGTCACGTCTCTGGTCACGTCTTTGGTCACGTCCTTTGTCACGTCTGTCGTAGCAACTCTGGCCACGTCTCTTGTCATGACTTTCATCTTATCTTTCATCATGTGTCTCAACACGCCTCTCGCCCACGTCTTTCTTGGAGATCCTGTCGGCGCGTCGTCACCCCTCGCGTCACGTCTCTGGTCACGTCTCTTGCCACGACCCTCGCCACGTCTCTTCTCAAACGTCTCTTGTTATATTTGCCGCCCCGTCTCTGTAACCTCTCGCGTCACGATCCTCGTCACGTCTCTTGTCGCATCTCTCGTCACGTCTCTGGTCACGCCGTATGTCGCGTCTCGTCGCGACTCTCCTCGCACGTCTCTTGTCACATCCCTCACATCCATCGTCACGCCTCTGGTCACGTCTTTGGTAACGTCCTTTGTCACGTCTGTCGTAGCAACTCTGGCCACGTCTCTCGTCATGACTTTCATCTTATCTTTCATCATGTGTCTCAACACGCCTCTCGCCCACGTCTTTCTTGGAGATCCTGTCGGCGCGTCGTCACCCCTCGCGTCACGTCTCTGGTCACGTCTCTTGCCACGACCCTCGCCACGTCTCTTCTCAAACGTCTCTTGTTATATTTGCCGCCCCGTCTCTGTAACCTCTCGCGTCACGATCCTCGTCACGTCTCTTGTCGCATCTCTCGTCACGTCTCTGGTCACGCCTTATGTCGCGTCTCGTCGCGACTCTCCTCGCACGTCTCTTGTCACATCCCTCACATCCATCGTCACGCCTCTGGTCACGTCTTTGGTAACGTCCTTTGTCACGTCTGTCGTAGCAACTCTGGCCACGTCTCTCGTCATGACTTTCATCTTATCTTTCATCACGTGTCTCGACGCGCCTCTCTCCCGTCGCGTCTTTCTTGGAGATCCTGTCGCGTGCGTCGTCACCCCTCGCGTCACGTCTCTGCTCACGTTTCCTTGTCCTTGTCGTGTCTCACGTAACAACGTTTCTTGTCACATCTATCGCCACGTAGCTAGACGTCCCTTGGCAGGTCTCTTAATAACAACTCTGGCCACATCTCTCGTCATGATCTTCGTCACATCTTTCATCATCGCATCTTTCATCACGGTCTCAAGGCGCCTCTCGTCGACTACGTAGCGTCTCCCATCGCGTCTTTCTTGGAGACGTCTCCTGTCACGTGTCGCAACCCTCGCCACGTCTCCTCTCACACGTCTCTTGTCATATTTGCCGTCCCGTCTCTGGCAACCTCTCGCGTCACGATCCTCGGCACGTCTCTTGTCGCATCTCTCGTCACGTCTCTGGTCACGTCTTTGGTCACGTCCTTTGTCACGTCTGTCGTAACAACTCTGGCCGCGTCTCTTGTCATGACTTTCATCCTATCTTTCATCATGTGTCTCAACACGCCTCTCGTCACGACTACGTAGCATCTCCCGTCACGTTTGTCTTGGAGATCCTGTCGCGCGCGTCGTCGCCCCTCGCGTCACGTCTCTGGTCACGTCTCTGGTCATGACCCTCGCCACGTCTCTTCTCACACGTCTCTTGTCATATTTGCCGTCCCGTCTCTGGCAACCTCTCGCGTCACGATCCTCGTCACGTCTCTTGTCGCATCTCTCGTCACGTCTCTCGTCACGGGTCTCCTCTTCTCACATCCATCGTCACACCTCTGGTCACGTCTGTTGTCACGTCTTTGGTCAAGTGCTTTGTGACGTCTGTCGTAACAACTCTGCTCCTGTCTCTCGTCATCACTTCCAACACATCTCTCATCATGTGTCTCGACGCGCCTCGCGTCACAACTCCGTCACATCTCCCGTCCTGCCTTTCGTGGTCTGCATCATGTCTCTAACCACGACCCTACCCGCGTTTCGTGTTTCATCACGACTTCGCGATCGCAAAATGTGCCCGACACCCAGCGAAAGCCATTCAGCCCACCCAAAAGGGTTCACTCTGCGATCTCACCAGGACGTAAATCAACCTAACCCCCAGATCCCCGACTTTTCTGCTACGCATTCGGGAAAACCATGCCAACAGCACCATGGGGATGGCAAAGGCGGCATCATGATGATACCACAGCCACAAACATCATCTTGCGACAGCATAATGAAATTCAGCATCATCCTGATGTTGACAGCATAATGGCACCACCACACCCACGAACCATATTGCAGCATCGCAGTGACAGTTGGAGCAGTTCAGTTGATAGCACCATGACGCTGCGGGCAGCATGATGATGGTGCCACAAACGCGATACCCCAAACAGCACCCGCCTTAGCATATGCGCCCGCGCCGTCACCAACACCTCAAAACAGCAGCCCAACGCAGCACCTGCACCAGCACCGGACATGTCCCCAATCACCCTGCCGTGATACTGTCACCAGCACATCAACCGAACAGCACCCCAAACCGCACCTTCGCCAGTTGCCCAAATTGTTCATTAGAAGTTAGAACCTCCATGGTTTCAGTTCTCTGAGAAATAAGCGCCTGCGCGGTCAGGAGCACCTCAAACGGCGCCCAACCCAAAACAGCACTTGCACCACCACCCCAAACTGCATGCCGGCAATCTCAGAAAATTCGCTCACAACGACACAGGCACCTGAAACTACAGCGCCTGCGTCAGCACCCCAAACTGCATGCCTTTTCAGACCCTCCAACCTGCACGCCCCTGCCACCCGGACCCCCTAAAGCACCCGGCCATGAATCTCAGAACTGCATGCCCCATCCCTAGCACCCGGCCATCAATCTCGCAAAACAGCACCTCCACCAGCACCCCAGACTGCATGCCCACTAGCACCCGGCCGTGAAGCTCGCAAAATAGCATCCACCAAAAGTCCACATTGTATGCCCCTTCGCACTCGGCGTTCAACTTCGCAAAACAACACCTCCACCAGCACCCCAAACTACATGCCCCCCGGACTCGGCTCTTAATCTCAGCACCTCCCCCGTCACCCTGACACCCGGCCATCAAGCTCGCAAAACAGCACCTCCACTCGCACCCAAACTGCACGCTCCCTAGCACCCAGCCGTCAAGCTCGCAAACCTTCTTGTTCTGGAGAAAAACCAATGGGAAAATCATAGTCATCCAAAGTAGAACCCTGGTAAATGGAACCAGGCACGAATTCCTCCCTCGCTCTGTTTTTCGAACCCATTGATCTCCATGCAACACCACTTGGACTCTCCGGAATAGTTCCAGGGACCTATCACATAAACATCCTCTACTACCACAAAATATCAGTTTCCAAACAAGATGTTATGCGACGCAGAAGGCTGCCTGGAGGCCTATTCAAGCGCCGATCATCCGGCTTCACTGAAGAGACGCTCAACTTATTGATGACCGCCAAGCAGCAGACTCATCGGAGATGCTCACATGTACAAGGAGGCAGTCCTCCAGAATGACCTCTTGCAAGATCCTGAAGAAGGAGTCAGCTATTTCAAGAACACGCTGAAGAAGTTCTTCCTGAAGGGCTCGACGAACGTGTACTTATACCAGACTTCTCACTTTCTTCAATCACAGAAGGCAGAACACCAAGTTCCTCATACTCACATCGGGCAGCCTGGATGGACTTGATGCCTGTTCACACGGCACAGTCACCAGAGTTCATAGCATCAGTACAAGATGCAAATGCAAGAAGAATTGCCGCGCATCAGCAAGCAGCCGGTTCCAGATCTGCTGTCACCAGAAAATCCAGAAGAACGGGCAGTACCTCAACGGCATGCAGACAAGACACAAGGACGCATTTCCCCTCAGCGACAATCTGTTTGAGTGAGTTGTCAGATCAGCAGAGAGAAAGACTGATCAGTGCAATGTCTTTGAGAAACATCTCACTCGAGAATTACACCTAATAGATGATGAAGACAGCATGATCTCCTCATTACGACCCGAACATCCATCCAAGATCCATCCATCCGACCTCCTCGAGGAAATCGGAGCAATACCTTCTACATCCTAGAACAAAGCGAGTATGAAGGTGAAGAAGGTTTCTGGGTGGAAGATTAAGAAGGACTGAAAGGATTCATGGCAACCAATGATGAAGAGACTTTTTTGGTTTTGGAGGGAATGATGCGTTCATTCCAAGGAAAGTGTCTGGGCGAAATTTCAGATTCAAGAAGAGAAAAGGAAAAGGAAAATCGGGAAGCAAAAAGGGCAGTCACCAACGAGGTGGCTTCAAACCCTTTGGAAAAAGTTGCCCCGGCGGGAAGACATCCGCAGAGACCCTGCTCAGAATTTCCGAATGAGTTCAAAAACCTCTAAAAGTAGATGACAAGGTGTTTTACTGGCAGGAAGACAAATCCAAGATTCGTTCCGACGGAACAAAGCGGAAATGTGGTCAAGAGGAAAAGTCATTTCTCTGGAAGGAGCAATGGTTGGACTTGACCTTGGAACCCGACTCATCAATGTCAACATGACACAGGTCACGAAGGATGAGACCATCCCTCCAAGAAAACCCGGAATTGATCTTTTTGTTGCCAGATGAGCAAGAATCCTTGCAGAAAGAGCAAGGCGGATCCTCATCCGATTCCAAGAAGAAGTTGTCATTTCCTCCCAAGCCATCAACCTCCAAACCACTACGCATTGCTGGAAAGACGACTCCTAAGCCTGCAGCACCAAGACCTGCAGAGAACATGTTCGTGGAAGACATGACATCCATTCCTGAACAGGCACACTGGAATTGCACATAAAGGGACCCCGTTCTCGAGATCTTTGCAGGAAGTGCAAGCTTCAGTCAATGCTGCGCACTCTCAGGTCTAAAGGTTGGGACCAGTCACCAGTCGACATTCGCAGTGGATTTGACGTAAGGACATCCAAGGGACGACACATGGTCATGGAGATCATCAAGTCTGTGGACCATGGTCAAATATGCAGTACATACAAGACCAGCAAAGGTCTGGAAAAGCGAAAGTGCTACTACATACCGATGGTTGAATTCGTGGCATCCATTGCGCGATAGCAGAAGATATTTTATCATCGAAAATCCTCAGACATCCAAGATCTGGTATGTGCAGCGCATGCAGCAACTCTTGTCAGATCCATCAGTGACCTGGGGAGATTTTCACTTCTGTGCACACGGACTAGAAGCCTCAAGCCCACAAGCTTGCCGCATCGCCTACCTCGCGAAGTACTGAGACCGATTTTCCGGAGGTGTAAGAATTTTACCAGTTCAGAGAGACACCAGCATAAACCCCTAGAAGGAAATGCTGGCACTTTCGGAAGCAGGACTAAGCTGGCACAAGTGTACCCTTACCAATTCTGCCAGGACCTCGCGCGCATCATCCTGCGTCACCTGAAGGTGAAACCGCTTGACAACGATGTGTACCTTCTTGAGGACATCTTCAAGCCGTTCACCAATCAACAGATTGACCTTCTCAGGAAAGAAATGAAAGCCATTGACAAGGAGTTCAACATGACTAGCAGCAGCGACGCTGTTAAGATTCAAGACCTTCCAAATGTTCAACCACTGGTCATCCAAGATTCGCTAGTCCAAAAGTATCAGAAGACCATGAAGCAGTATCCTCCGGAGACTGAAATCAACCTTTTTGTACAAGATCCAAACGACTGGCGATGTCAGAAAATGTGGAGCGGTTGCAAGAAGTTAAGACAACTTTGCGTCTCATCCACTCAGTACGATGCACGCACGGCATGCGTCCACACAATTGGCACCAATATGCCCATCACATCACCTCCGGACAATGCCTGCGTAGCGTTGCGCAACCCGATCAGTGCACAGAATTTTGGTCTTGCCTGCATTAATATGCAGTTGGGAAGAATACAATCCAAAGTCGTGGCACGCAGTCACGCTTTCCTCCTTTTCGGATGCGCCGGCTATCAAGCCACCGGACGAACACATGTTGGATCGCCTGATCAGAATCATCGACCCGATCATCCCATGCCACCGGCACCGCCACACAGCCCAGTAGATTCACCGCTGCCGTTTCATGACAAACCTTGTGCGGGGTCCCGCGGGCAAATTGCAAAAACCGTCCATTTCGTCCTCAAGTGGAGTCAATGGACTGGGGGGCGATGTCTCTTCGCCGTCTCCGCCGCAGCCATCTCAACCGATTCTTCCGACTGTCGTGGTACCTTCACCTCCAGCAATCCTGACGAACCGTGAAGCAGAAGAGAATGATGAAGAGCTTGAACTGCCTCACCTTGAGCAAGACACCAGTGCAGAGCAGTCCATCAAAGAAGCAGAAAACTGGGAAGAAGAAGAAACCAGCTGTGGATCATCTCCCAGAAACTAACCTGCAGCCTCATCCAATCTCAATCCAAAAAGTCCAGTCAATTTGCCGACGCAATCCGACAGTGATTCCGTTCCAACTTCATCCGGCGCTGGAAGTTCACAGAGAACCATACAATATACTGACCAAGAAGGTGGCGAATCCGAAGACTTTCAGAGGACGATGCCATACGATGATCAGAAACCCGATCTTGTTCTCGATGAAGCACATTGGTCCTTCATGACAGTCGAGCAGAAGATCTGTGCTCACACTGGATCCTTCACGCATTGAAGGCAACCTTCAAACAGTCCTACAAGTGTGGTTTCTCATCAGGGCATACACGGACAAGAATCACGTTGATCGATTGTGCAAGAACATGACTGACGATGACCGAGCACTCTTAGTCTTGTACTCATCCAAGCAAGAATCCTTGAAGGGCTTCATCCACATCCGCACTCCTTGGAAAGAAGCGGAATGAAGAGCAAATCTTGGCTTGGCAATGAAGTGTTCGACCTAGTCGACACACGCAAGATTCAGGTCAGAAAATGGGTCACCGTTCGCTGGGTTCCTACCCCAATATCGGAACCTTTCTGACGACCAAGGCTTGTTGGGTCCTGCGGGGTTGTCAAGATAAGCAGAAGGATGATCAGCAGACAGACAGTCCTGCTGCATCCAGGCGTGGCTTCCGCCTCGTGATTCAAGCAGCCGCAAACAACATCTTTCATTTCTCCAAGAGAAGCATATGATCAGAATCGTGACGTCATTTGCCAAATCCCTCCTGAAATGGGATATCCACCACACATTGGCGCTCGCATGAAGAAGCCTGCCTACGGGCTGAACGATGCACCACGCAGGTGGTGGAACATCCTAGATTCGGCACTCCGTTCATACGGATTAGTGCCAACACGAGCAGATCGTTGCACATATGTTTTCTACGGTAAACAGCTTCCAAAATCCACACCGATCAGCGAAAAGAAATCATCCAACACTTTCGTTTTAGAAGGCGCGGCTGATTACCTTATGGATCCTGTTTCCGGCAACAACGACAAGAATCGAAAAGTTCATGGAGCCCTATCCCTTCATGTTGGTGATCTTCTTATGGAGATCATGGGATGACTTCGTGAAGATTTCCAAGTTGGTTGCGAAGATAAGAATGAGTGCCTTTTCGTGGCACAACGCATCGAATGGAAGCATGACAACAAGCACGGTTGGTGCATCAACGTTCGCCAGAATGTTGCAATTGACGAACTTCAGGAGATCACATTCGACAAGGACCTGAAAGATGACACTCCACTCACGCCACAGATGCACACTGCATATACAAGTGTCCGAGGTCAGATCAACTGGTTGCAATCGCGGACACAATTCCATATTGGCTACCAATGCTCCACGCGCGCATCCAAGGCAACATCACCGACCATTGAGGAAGTTCGCGCCATCAATACAACAGTCAGAACCATCAAGAGCATACCGCTTAGTATGGGATTCTGGCTCCTTCATGGGAAGACGCGTACAGTTGGTTATCCAGACGCATCCTATCGCAACAATGAAGATAAGTCATCCCAACGTGCACATGATGTCTTTCTTGCAGAAGAACGTTTGCATCAGTCCGAATGTGAACATCGGCGATTTCGCCTGTAAGAGACCGCAAAGAAGCAAAGCTGAGCCGTAACAACGCATGAGTCCGTGCAATTCTGCAACAGCTGTGTGGACATGGTTGTAGCGGTGATCTTATGCGCCTTGTAATCAACCAGTGAACCTCTCGAGTTCGATGTACCTCGTCGGATATCTCAATTTGGTTACGACAGCATCAACGACCCATCAACCAGAACAGAAACCATGCACTTGATCCAAATGTTGCGAGAGGAAAGTAACAGCGGACAGATGCATGATCTTGCACATGTACGAGGCGAAGATTGCCTAGCCGATTCGCTGACGAATCACTCAGCAAAGCCAGATGAGCTCATTAAGGCCGTCCTCACGGGCAACCTGTTGAATGTCGACGCCCATCCGCCATTTCATACCATGTTGCAGAACAAGGCGAGTGGCTCGCACACAACACAGCACGGCCCCGACATCTTTGCTTTCGCAGGAGTCGGTAAAGCTTTGCTTATTGGGGAACCTGGGCATCCACAGAATTTGACGCATGAATATTTTCCTTTTTGATTTCTCAATTCCTCAATGCCGTGTTGACCTTTTACATTCAGCCATTCTTGAAGCTCAAGAAATATGCGTCTGCATCTGCAGCCGATTTGGTTCTCAACATCCCGACCAATTCGGTCTTGTATGTACAATACCTGTGTCGATATGCCATTTCTCAGCAATATCTTCGGACTGGCTCCTCCGAAGTCACCGACACCAAAGCCTGCATCGAAGAGAAGGGCATCACCATTGAGGGATTCTCCTGTCCATGATGAACAAGAAGAACTCGATGACATCCCCATGCAGCAGATGAAGGAGGAAGATCCAGCACCGTGCAATCCTCAGGAAACCAAGGATGTCGACATGGACCAGGCCGATTATGATCGAGAACCCGACTCTACGCTGGAAGAATCCGACACAGAGACACAGAGGAAGAAGAGACCAGAGTCGAACTCTTGGCAAGATACATCTCAACCAGATCCCAAGACTGGGGAACTACATTCGAAATGTTCAGATGTTTCTTCGGCGTCAAGATCAATTGTGTAGATCCCGAGTATGACACGCCAACCTTCGACTGCCTGGCAACGGACTTCACATGACAAAGGAGAACCTCAACTCAAGGACTACGTCGGCTCGAGATTGCCACCACGCACTGCCATCCAGACATATGGGCACAACAAGGAAATTGTGGTGATCCAAATCGACCAAAGTAACGAATTCCAAGGACCATTGCCGAAGCCAACCAAGGCTCCGAACGCGGATTACGATAATCGACACATTCTTCGAGCCGGACTTCCATATGCTACAGTTGGAGACTTCCATATCCATCCGAATATCACTCATGGAGCAGCAAGAGAGGATTTTCAACACTTACAGCGGACTGCAATGGGTCCATAATCCGGACTATGGACTGATCAACCACATCATGCAGACATATCAAGACACATGGAACACGACCAGGAGGACGCCAATTGAAGAAAGAATGGATTATGCCATGGCTACCTCTTGCGCTATGAAGGCAATTGTTCGTCACCATCCTGGATGCGATCGAACATTCCCAATTCCATGATGACATTTGTATTTGGACGAGATGTTCCTGAATGGCCCACGTGACGCCGATTCACACAGCCCGCTCATGGTCTACATCCGAAGCCGATCTGAAAGCAAGGAACGAAACACTCAGAGAGCCAAGGAGCACAATCAGAAAAGAAGGAGAACACGTGGAGAAGTTCCTGGCGATACAACCAGGCTTACGGCTACGATCAACCTGGATGGAAAGGGTATAGTTCTTCGACTTGGTATGACTACGACTACTACAGCCAATCTGAAACCAGCAGCCATCCGTAGAAGCGATGAGATGCTTTCAGAAGCTCGAAAGAGAGAACAACCGAGAACAGCACCACGAACGCCGACCAATTGATCCTCACCATCAATAGTTTCACACCGATCCTGCATGTACGTAGCATTGTGCATCATTTTTTGCTACAATTCGGTATCCACAATGAGTACAGACTTGTCTTTTCAATTTGCCAACAAAGACTTTTCATCCGCGCCAAAAAGGGATGAATACAGTACTTTGATTCTGACAAGATATATAGGTCCGCATATGGCTACGGCACACACTTACATGGCTACGGTCAAAGGCCAAGAAGCCGATAGCAATTCAGTGCTGGAGATCAAAAGAAATTTGTGTCTGTTTTGTGTTTGTTTTTCGGACCCATTGATCTCCATGCAACACCATTTTGGCTCAAGGCCTTTCATGTCACACATCAGATGTACATAGCTCACTGAGCCATTGCATCCGTGATACAAAGGTGCTAGCGGACCACTTTCAGGGCAAACCACAGCACGCAATCAACCCGGGCTAATCCAATATCAACCCATCAGTATTGAATCTTGGACTCGGAATAGATCCGGGGACCTATCACATAAAGATCCTCTACTACCACAAGGTATCGGTTCCCTTCGGAGATGAGATACCCCTGGCAGTGGGACTCACCCCCCCCCAAATCGGGCCTTCGATTAGAAATCCCTGCTTGGACTCCGCAAGAAACTGAGAGGTGGATCTCATACCTTGAATTGCGCGCTCTCTAGCACAAAAATAGTGAATGAGGACATGCAGCTGAAAATCGCTCCAACTGTGGATAAGAACATCGCCCCAAAGAAACTGAAAGCTCAGGGGTACAGCCATGCAAGAGGCAAAAGGAGCTGTAAGACCTGCCTTTTGCTTGTTGCATGGCTGTACACGTGCAATTTCAGTCTCTTTGAGGCGATGTTCTTGTCTACAGTTCCTTTCGCTTGTTGAATAACTGTACATGTGAATGTCAGTTTCTTTGAGGCAATGTTCTTATCTACAGTTCCTTTTGATTGTTGCATGGGCGTACATATGAAATTTCAGTTTCTTTGGGGCAACGTCCTTATCTACAGTTACGTTTGCTTGCTGCATGGCTGTACATATGAAATGTCAGTCAGTTTCCGTGGGGCGACGTTCTTCTCTACAGTTCTTTTTGCTTGTTGCATGACTGTACAAATGAAACGTCAGTTTCTTTGGGGCCATGCTCTTATCTACAGTTTCTTTTTGCTTGTTACATGGCTGCACATATGAAATGTCAGTTTCTTTGAAGCAATGTTCTTATCTGCAGTTCCATTTGCTTGTTGCGTGGCTGTACATGTGACATTCCCCCAGACAATCAAGTAACAGCCTAGGGTGCCTGCAATTATAATTTTCGTTGCTGCAAAGTCTGAAGTGCCGTTCTATATGTCCAGTAGATTGGAACCTGTGTCTGCTAAACTGGCTACTCTGTCGTGGTTGTTGCTTGTTTGAGTTCGGTCCCAGTGCGCGTTGCTTGATGTTAGCTGTTTGTGGACATATTTGTCTCAATGTCGACAGGCCAAGTCGTTATCTCAAGTCATCGAGACCAGTCGGCGCAGGTGTCGTTTTCGCTCACATCACAGATGCTTCAATCTATGTCAAGGTGAAAAAGAGATTACTCAACAGACTTCCTTCTTGGCATGATCTTCTATGAAAGCTGTGCTCTGGCTCGGAACACTGGGATTCACAACAGGTCGAAGGATCAAGAAGTCAGTCATCCAAAATTTGCTCGACGACTTGTCAAACTGCTAGCTGCACGCAAACATTACAAGCCGTGCGTGTCACCTGTGCGTGCGTGTTAGAACGCAAAATGGAAAATATGCCACACTCCCCTAAGAGATGGCGGTGAGACTGCGCATTGACTTCTGGCCTGTTGTTTCACAGCCAGGTCAGTAATTAGACTATTTGAACAGCAATTCTTCTCCTCATGGGCAATTCATTTTCACGATGTACTTGTAAGCCATGCTCAGTGCCTCTGGAAAGTTCTCCACTTGTGGCGGCACTGCTTCATGCTGCCTGCATATCTCACGGAATTTTGGATACAAGGCAGTGTAGTGACATGAGTTCACCCAAGGCAAGCAGTGATGCAAAGACTGCATGTTGACGCCGCCGGAAAGGATGCTCCATAGCTTGCCTGAGGGCTTGCGTTCATGACTGCTTAGGGCTAACAATGAAGAACGAGGCTCAAATAAGGGAACACGCAGTGAACCATTCAATCAGACCAAGGAAGCAGAAAGTTGCAGGATTAAAAAACAAAACACTAACTTCAGAACATCATCATATCATGATTCTATTCCCTGTTGTCCGCTCATTAAACCAAATTCTAATCTATGTATTGTATTTTGGGAGGTCAACGTATGCTGTCTTCTCACCGAGTTGCTGTCAACGCTGTAATCCAGGCTCGAAAGGGCTTGCCTTTTGAAGAAGTCATCTGTTTGAAGAGTCCTGTCCGCTTGGCATGCCTCCTGGATATGAGAGACCTGCGTGAAGACTATGAACAAGAGCGATGCGATCACATAAGGAACTGCTGTGAAGCAGACTTTCTTGAAGACCGTGTCATGGACGAAGAAAGACGTGACGGAGAACCCAAAAGCACCCAAGACGCCCATCCACACGCTGAGGTAGTGCAAGGGGTTCTCGCTGAAGACGCGGAGAAGCTTGATACGATTTCCATGGATGAAGCCATCTGGCAAATTCTCGAGAACACCTGTGAGACAGTTCAGTGGAACTCCGATTCCTAGATGAATTCCAGTAAGGACTGCTTTTGCTAGATGGCCCATCCCGCCAATGCTGTCTACATGCTTGTGAAGACGTATCGGCATCAAGTGGTAGAGGTCCACGTCCTCATCCACTTCATTGCAATGGCAGTGATGCTTCACGACATGCTGGCTGTACCATGTGATTGGGTTTGAGAAGAGTGGCAAGGCCGGGAATGTCATCGCATGGTTGACCCATGCTACTGAAGTCACAGCGAAGTGCGAAGCATCATGAACACCATTGGCAAAGACAAGCCAGGAAGAGATGGGCAAGGTCAGCAAACTGAACCAATACCCAGCGAACCAGGCCCACCAAGAAGCAATCATGGCCAGCATTATTGCTGCCAACAACACCAAATGGGAATAGGATGCCTTGTGAGCCCACTTGCCCTGACCGGCAAAGTGATCCTTCACCGTCTGGCATAGTGCCTTGTGAAACTCCGACTCTTGGAGTTCCGCTGTTTTTGAGCTCACCCGATACTTCTCCAAGATAGCACGGGCCGGACTGCCTGCAGCATGGTACGTCACAAAAAGCTGCGTGCAATCGATGCCACGGCCAAGCCCAATCGCAATTGGTCCACCTGGGTGCTGCTTCACAAAGGCGCTGAGGTCGTAGTCCGCACCTGAAATGTGCCAAAGATCCTTCTCAACTGGCTCTTTGCCGCCTGACTCACTGCTGCGATACGTTGCCACAAGATGACAGACGGCGGCCAGCACAACAATGACAAAGAGGTAGAGGCTTTGCTGCATGTTGCTGCCAACAATGGCCTTTTCATCACCTGCATCTGGGTTGCCACATGTCACCACAAGGTCCGAGATGTTGGCTGCAAGATCGACAAATCCAGCTGCGAATTTGTCGCATGCTGTCATGCTGAGACTGAGATGCTATGCACGTTGGCTAGCAATCTAACTACAGCACATGAAAATCTAGCCCACAGCTACTTCCGAAAATCAATCTATCTACCTGAGTTGAACTCAAATGCAGCCTTCCACAGCCGGCGTGATCACGGGATGCTAAGGCGGCGAGAGGCCCACTGGGGAAACAACAAAAATCAAAATCCGTGCTTCTCACTCATGGAGGATGTTGCAAAGGACTTGGCAAGACGTGTGTTGTTCCTTTGCTGTGATCAAGATCTACAGTATCTGCCTTTCTCATACAAATTCATCACCAAATACTGCAAATACTAAGATGGAACGTGAGAAAAAAAAACTTCTGGGCACAGGCCAGCGGAAGTTTCAAGAACATCAAACTATAGACTATAGTTTGCTGGTCTTGTTTCTCTTCGCTACTGTTCTCTTCCTGCTGTTTGTCTTCGTTCACTTTCCTTCTTTTCATAGTGCTTTTTCTTTCCAGCCTACTTTATTTCTTCTTTCCTCCCGTTCTCTTCATGCCGCCTTTGCTTTCGAGTGTTCTTTGTTGTTTCTTTCTTTCTTTCTTTATTTCTTTCTTCTCTTTCTTTTCTTTACTTTCTGTTCTTTTCTCCTTTTTTTCCTTTTATTTTCTGTTGTTTTTTTTCTTTCTTTCTTTCTTTCTTTCTTTCTTTCTTTCTGCCTTGCTTTCTTTTCTTTTCTTTTCTTTCTTTCTTTCTCTCTCTCTCTCTCTTTCTCTCTCTCTCTTTCTCTCTTTCTCTCTTTCTCTTCCTCTCTCCCTCGCTAAAACCAGCCTGTGGTTTACTACAGTGTACACAATGCACATCAAGCAAGTAATGCACCACGTGCAAGGACACGGCCTCGCAGTTGTAAGTTCTTGTAGTATCCTACAACCGTTGCGGAAAGATTGGCAGCAGTGATGAAGGCGGATGCTATTCAGCCATTCTACTGCAGCTCTCAAACGCGCCTGTTCAGGCTCACTAGTCAAACTGGGTGGCGCGACTGGTGTAATCCAAAAGCTCAGGCGGCGCGTCGCCTCCTTCATTTCATGAAGCACTTGAACTGTGGTAGGATCATCGAGGTAGTCAATGACTAGTTGAACCGAACCTGATGCGCTCGATGTCCTTGATAGGGCCACAGGCATGGTGACCTGCAGTCGTTGCTGGATTGCCTTGCGTAGTGGTCAGTAGGTGGTGCCCATAGTACTCTGTGCATGTTGTAGATGTGTTGATGGTGTCATCTGTAGTGTTGCACAAAGAAGCGCAGAAGTTGTTGGGCGTTGAGTAGTAGATGGTAGTCCCAAATCCGCTGGCCAAAGTGTAGCGGTTGTTGAACTCTGTGAAGTCGTAATGGATGAGGTGCGCAGCTTGGTCTTGGTAAGGTGGAGTGGTTGACATAACCCCTGATGCAGTAGCCAAGGGGCACATCACGTGAAGTTGCTGTATGTTTTCGGTTGGTAGCACAGCGGTGTTGAGCACGTCGTGATTGATCTCGTTTGTAGTGGTGTGTGCTTCGGTTATGCTGCAGCAGTGCCACCAGTGAGCCGATTGCAGGTGGCCTCATGAATGTGGCCTGGGAGCGAGTGTGGCGGCGGAGAATGCCGAGTTGCCATGTTGTGCAACTGGTTGACAGTAGTGGCATCATCGCCTCCAAATCAATATAGACATCGCCACCTCAAGGGCTCTACTTGAAAGGTCCGCAAAACAATCCATAGCTGCGGCGACCTAGTGCGAAGTGAGAGAACTGTTGTCAAACAGTTGCGCGATGGCCGTTCGTAGCGGTAATGCGTACGCTGATGCTCTGGATGGGCCGTTGTAGTGTTTCTCTTCGCTGATGCGTGCGGTGAGCAAGTCTGCGCTGTTGTGAAGTGTGTTGATCTGAAGGATTCGTATGATGTCGTGCTTGATGAGGTTTTGTGTGTAGAGAAATTTGAGGTCGATCTGCTTTCCTCGTTTGCTTGCGCCTTGTCGTGTAGGAATGCTCTTACCTGCTGCGCGGTCGGTGGGGCTTCCTGGGTTTAGCTTGCTGCTTATTTTCGCTTCCAAGAGGAAGTTTCTGAGGTGTAGTCCCTCATCAACTGCGTAGAGCGCAGGCTCTGCTGAACTTAGCGCTATGACTCGCTTTTGTTAAAATTCTGTAGGTGCTGCGAGGTCTTGTAGTTCTTTTGTTGACAGGGAATGTCTGGTCGTGTGTAGGCTAACCGTTGTAGTTTACCAGCAATCGTTGTTCGTGGTCGAGT
Organism: Effrenium voratum; assembly: GCA_963377175.1. Classification (NCBI taxonomy): domain Eukaryota; class Dinophyceae; order Suessiales; family Symbiodiniaceae; genus Effrenium; species Effrenium voratum. Next base: position 575,492 of record CAUJNA010003380.1, read on the forward strand.
AGCGAATCGTCTTTCATTGTTGGCTTGTAGTGAGCAATTCCTGGAACTGCTACCGTGTTGCAAGCCCAGGTTCCTCTATCATGTCGTTGATGTAGGAATCCTGAAGTCCAATGGTGCAGCGGTGGCCGAAGTGCTTGATGTTCCTTCCCAGAAACTGTTGTGGTTTGCTGGGCTCGAGTAGCCAGTGCGTTTAAATAGCACTTGCCGCGAAGGTGGGGTCGACGGTAGTCTTGTCGCCAAGCACCAAGTAGATCATGATGTAGCAGCCCCGAGCTGCCTTGGTGTAGACGTTTGGTTCTGACTTTAGTCTTACAAAGCCGAGCCTTTGTAGCAGTTCAGCCAGCTTAGAGTTCCTCAGGTGGCCTCGGGTGTCTTTTGTGCCCACGTGTAGAAATATTTCTACACGCTGTCCAGTTTGGCCGTCACAATTGTAGCGCGAGAAGCGTCCGTAGCGTTGTGAACACTGGTGTGGAAGGTAGACGGCACCTTCGCCCTCAATCTTCTCACCCTCGTTCTTCTACTCCGTACACCTGCTTGCGGTGGACCCATCTTGTAGGGATTGATTCGCTGATGATGCCGTCACTGAATGTAGACGTATCTACCTCGTCATAGACATCTTGTAGTTTCATTTCGTTTGATTCGTACTTAATTCCGTTTCGTAGTTGTGTTTCGTCATAACTACCTTCGTTGTCGAAGATCATGGGTTGGTCTTCTGAAGCTGAAAATTCAGATCGAGCTCACCCGGTCCCTTTTCCACTTGTCCAGCCGATGTCGTCGCGTCCATGCGCGAATGGGATAGTGTGCAGGCCCCTGATGACAGAGCCAAGGCAACGGTACGTGTGGGATCAACCACGCTCATTCCCTGGGCTGAGTTTCACAGCTATCAGGTTTTTCATTGATCCCACACCTTCGAATTTCCGAGTGCTCCGAGCTAGTTTGGCCACTAGCCCGAGCTTGGCTGCGAGCCTGCAGTTTGTCGGGCTCCGCAGTCAATTGAAAGCGCCCGGTCTGTGTCAGCCGGAAAAGCGCATGATCTGACCCCTTTATTTTGGTCAGGCTGTCTGCAATCATTGATGGGTGATCCACCCACCGAATTCCGCCTCTCAGCGAATTCAAGTCCTTCCGAATGATCTGGATCTCGATGGCGGGCCGCCGATAGTCTCCTTTGAAAAGTAGTCGAAGAGGCTCTTCGCGCCCACAAGCGCCAAGGCCTCCTTGAGGGTCTCCTGACTGTCGCTTCTGCTTACGGCCACGGCCCAAGTCAAAGGCAGCGTCCAGCGCGCTCTTCCCACCCACGCCCAAGGCGGCGCCCAAGTCCAAAGCAGCAAGTGCGCCAAAGCAGCCCAAGCCAGTGCCCAAGCCAGTACCCAAGACAAAGCCCACGGCAGCGCCCAAGCCCTACGCCGCACCCAAGCTCAAGGCAGCGCCCAAGCCCAAGCCCGAGGTACAGCCCGAGCCCAAGGTACAGCCCGAGCCCGAGGTACGGCCCGAGATGCAGCCCGGCGCGAGCCCAAGCGACCGGCCACAGCCTCTCCCATTTCCGCAAATCCATCCATGAGCTCCTTCACGAAGACCATGCTCCAGGCTAGGTCACCCAGGCCTCGAGAGAGACTCTAGGTCTCTGCGGCCAAGGCTGAATCCACCCTCTGCAGTTTTTCCTCCAACTCTCACTTCCATGCCATCCTGCAAACTGTCCTCGTAGGCGATGATCACCTGACCTCCCTGGCTGTGATAGTCCCGGTTCGCAAAAGATGCGTCGGTGACGACGCCCATCTTCATGTTACGGAGTGCTTGGATCTTCAAGCACACCCCGGCCTTCTCCTTAGTTCTCTTCACCACGTCGTTGATGTTCGCCACGTCGTCCACGGTCAGCTTCTTCAACCGAGATGCCAACAGGCTCGCGACACCTGCCACATCCGGCCTTCCTTCCTTGCTCAGCCAATTCAGCGCGCCGCAGACTGCCCTCGCGCCACTGATCTCCTCCAGGGATGCTGCTGCCTTTCTATCCTTCAACCTTCCCTTCTCCAACGGAACCTCTTGCAGCCGCTCCTCCACGAACTTCTGCATGTCCACCTCAAAGCTTCCATCCTGCTTCTGCTTGATCCTTCCCCCGTTGAACGCAGCCCCATCTGCCTCTTCCTGAAGGCTCACCCACTTTCCGAATTTGAACCTTTCCCTCAGCTGCCTCATCTTTTCTAGGTGCACCTCATGGCCACACACGAAGAGGTCGTCCACTTCAATTGCGACCACGCCCTCCAACCTTCCCATATGGTAGAGCTTGAAGATGCACGGGTCTAATCGGCTTTGCTTGTAGTTCAAGGACTTCAGCACCAAGATCAGCGAACCTCTCCAATGCGCCGGTCCGTCCACTAACCCGTAGACACAGTTCAGCACCTCCACCACTTGATCCGGGCCCACTCCAGGCATTCCCTCTTTGGGAGGCTTGAAGTATATCGGCCCATTCTATCCGACTGGCAGAAAGAATTCTTCAGGTCTCCCACATGCGCCTTCATTCCCAGGTTGGCCGACACCTGTAACATGAGCTGGAAAATGCACGTGCTAATGGTGGGCGTACGTGTCCAGGTTTATGGCGTCGGGGTCCTGATCTCCTCTCAAGCACATTCTGCTCTTCTTGACCGACGGGTCCCCGGGAACTTGCTCGGAAGGACACGGCTCAGCTTTCCAGCCTCCTCCAACTTCCTTCTAATTTCCGCCGATTCTTCCTGGGTCTTCACTTTTACTGCACCGCTGGCCACAATCCTTCTTCCACTCATCTCCATCTGCCTTCTTCCATAGAATCCGTATCCGCTATCAAGTAGTCTTGGCGCACTGAGGACAGGACACTTCACATTACACACATTGTAGGGAATCATGAAGTTGTCCTGCTTGCAGGGAACATACTTGATGCGGCGTAGAGCTGCGGAACTGATTCTCCAAAAGGTTAGTGGTAGATCCGTCGCGTAGTTGCTTGGGCAAGCATGTGTAGATACTCCCGAGTCAATCAACAGGTTGTGATAGGAATTGAATTTGGAATACATTTTGTAGTGTGTGATGTTGTCATCAATCTTCCGTTGTTTCTGCTGTTGCGCTGCTACTGCTATGTCGAAGCGCAGTTTTGTTGTGTCCTCTTGCATGTCCTGTTGGAAGCAGGTTGCTGCGGTCATTCCATGATGCGGTGTGTGACGCTCTCTTTCCTAGTCGTGATTTTGGTTGGCGCTTGCAAGGTAGTAACTTTGCTTGTGAGGTGTGACTCGCTGATGCCTCCAATGTAGTTTGTTGCATCTTCATGGCCGTCGTCGTTCCAATCCCAGCTGTTGTCATTCCAGTCGTAGTCGTTCCAGTTCTCATCCATGTAATCTCCATCATGCCCGCGCCGGTCTTCTCCGGCAGAGTACCAATCCCAAGTGTCGCGTACGTCATTGGCTCCTTGTTTTTTCTCAGGTGATGTTTCATCTCCCTCTCCTGCGCGCCACAAAGGGGCTCTGCAGTGTTGGGCCCAGTGGCCAGGCTTGCCAGTTGCTGTTTCCTTTCCTTTGATTTGCTGCATGTAGTTTCCTTGGCCTTTGTAGCCTTTGTGATCCGTACGTAACCTTTGAACCCTCCGTAGCCTTCTCCCTTTGCCTTTGTTGTATCCTCCTTTGTTGTAACCTCCTTGGTTGCCTTTGTCAAACCCTTTTTAATGACCTTTGCTCCTATATTTGCCTTTTCCTTCGTTTCCTTTGTAGCGCCCCTTTGCCTTCCTTTCTCCGAATGTTGTCAACGTTGCTGAAGTCAACCTTCCTTCCATGTTCGCACTGTAGGAATTGTTCTTCGGTTTGCGCTTCGTTGAATGTAGGTTCTAGTAGGTTGGTGAGGTAGCCAACGCTTCGTGTTCCGCCAGATAATGTTTCACATCCGTTTGCGTTGTAGCGATTTGGTTGCGCTACTGTCGCTGCTGCTCCTTGAGTTGAAAGATGTTGATGAGAATGCCGTGTCGGTCTCTTGCGAGGTCTACTGCCTGTTTGCTTGCGCACCCACTTGCGCTGGCTGTTGTTGCACCAGGTCGAAGTCTCTGTCTATGAGTCCGAGATAGGGCAGTTTGTACTTGTGTAGTCTTTGGGCGTCGTTGTCTTGCGCTTGTGCTTCTCCTGTTCCCGTAGTCGTGGCTCCTACTGTCTCTGCTGCTGCTGCTGTTGGCCCATTGTCTGTTCCTGTAGCGCGCTGACCTGACGCTGGTTCTCCTGACACGTCGTAGTAGTTTGGCATGCGATCGCCTTGCAGTTGTTGTTGCGCTTACTAACTGCTGCACACTGGAGATCCCCTATGTGTAGGATCTCAGCTCCGCTACCACGCTAAAGCAATCTGTTGCTTTCTACAACTGCGAGTCCTGTAGTGATGCATCACAAACAATCAAACTTGTAGTCTGCACATTTTTCTACGGGCTCGCATGTAGTAAGAGGTAAGCTCAAGGCTTGCGGTAGTTACACAACGCACATCAAGCAAGTAGTGCGCCATGTACATTGACACGTGTCTCTCTCTCTCTCTCTCTCCCTGTCTTCTTCTCTTTTCTTTTCTTCTTTTTCCTTTCCAATCCTATCCTTTCCTTTCCTTTCCTTTCCTTTCTTTCTTTTCTTTTCCTTTCCTTGATTTCTTTTCCTTTCCTTTCCTTTCCTTGTTTTCTTTTCCTTTCCTTGTTTTCTTTTCCCTTCCTTTTCCTTTCCTTTTCCTTTCCCTTCCCTTCCCTTCCTTTCCTTGCCTTTCCTTTCCTTTCTTTCCCTTTACTGTCCTTTCCCTTCTTTTCTTTTCTGTTCTCTTCTTTTCGTTTCCTTCCCTTCCCTTCCCTTGCCCTCCTTCCTTCCCTCCTTCCTTCTTCCTTCCTTCCTTCCTTCCTTTCTTTTCTTTTCTTTCTTGCTTTCTTTCTTTCTTTCTTTTCTCTTCTCTTCTTTTCTTCTATTCTATTCCATATTCTTTTCTTTTCTGTTTTCTTTTCTTTTCTTTCTTGCATTCTGACGCCATGTTGTTTGTCTTGGCCATCTTCTTTTCAATGAGTCCAGCCGTCTACTTACCTACCTCACGCCTGCAAGCCTCATGACCGAGCCATGCGAAACGAAACTATGCTGCTCTACAACAAGCCCTAAACCTGAAAATGCCAGCATGGCTCTCTGTTACCCAACAACAGCGGTCAATCAAAATAAGATAAGTCTCGTGTCATCGCGTCAGCTGAACCTTGCAAAAAGAGGTGCCAGGCACAGAGCAAACTGAGACACCATGTCCCATTCTCTCACCAAAAGCGCACAGCCATTTTCTGCGCATCGTCGCGTCCTTCACGAAGTGTTTGCGCTCAACACACGTCCGTGCAGCCTGAACCAGCGGGACAGAAGTCAGCTGTTGGAGCTGTCACCGTCGGGCAGCGAAAGTCTCTGCGCGCGCCGGCGCAGGGCCCTCATGCGACGCTCAGTCTCTTGGCTGGTTGAAACTCGCAGACGCCGGCCACCGCCAAAAACTTCAGGCGTGGCCCAGCGCGCTTCTTCCACCTCTGCTTGTGGATACGGCCACCTCTCACTGCAAGGCCTAGCGGAGGCCTCAAGCCTCGCACCCTAACCGAGCTCGCGTGCAACCCAGCCTTGGCGCGCCGAGCGAGCAGACAAGTCCACGGACAGGTGAGGGCGCGATCTCCGAAAAAGGCGATGGGCAATGGCAACTCGGCAAGTCAGTTAGGCAACGCTTTCACAGATGGTAGTGGCGGCTGCATGATTAGTTAAAGTTTGTAGGAGCCGCGCGGGCCTTGCCCATATGCTGGGGAGCTGAGCTCAGCTCGACCACGCCGATCCCCGCAGAGGGTTGCGCGCGCATGTTGCAGAGAGCGCTTGGTCCCACCACGCCACCTTAAGATACTAATTGTCAGAAAGCGTGCAAGATTCCTCGCGCAAGATATTCTAGCGCGAGAAGGAATGCAAGATCGCTACGTAGTCTACTTTCCCTGCGCATGCCTCTATGCATTTCACTGTCTACTCTCCCTGCGTATGCCTCCTATGCAGTTCACTGTCTACTTTCCCTGCGCACGTGTCTATGCATTTCACTCTGTACTTGCGCTAAGCATGCCTCTCTATGCATTTCACTCTCTACTTTCCCTGCGCATGCATCTATGCACCTTACTCTGCACTTGCCCTACGCATTTCACAGTGCACTTTCCCTGTGCAGGTCTCTATGCATTTCACTGCCTACTTTCTCTATGCAGTTGAGCTGTGCAGAACGCAATGACTTTACCGGAAGAACCCTTCGCAATGCTTTCGGGAAGAAGAGCGACGGCCGCCAGTGGACCCGTGGCTGTTGGCAAGAACGGTGCGCCAAGCAGATGAGTCTCTTTAGCCACGGCCTCTTCCAAAAGTAAAATGAAGTCATCCACAAAAAATGAGATGCGTGAGCAAGGCTGCCATGCGGTCTCAGTTCTACGGCCATAGGCCACCATAATCACACAGAACTTCTGCTTGCTGGTGGCAATCATTTGCTTCCAGTCTCCTAAACGAAGTTTGATTCTCTTGTGCGCCTTGCTTACATGCGCTGGTGGAGATGTGGCTTCTGCCAATGTGAGCAAGACGCGGGCGCTCAATTTTCGAGGGGGCGCACACCCAGAAACTTGGTGCGACCACCGAACGTCGCCTTTTCGTTCTGGCCACACCCATTGTTACAAGCGCGGGGCCACGGAGCGCGTGTTCCTTGCATGCTGCCCCATGGCCCGGACCTGCAGCGCGCGTAACTGTTGCTAGGCCACGCGCGCGGCTCCTGCGCCCCCCTCACTGGCGGCGCCTTGCACCGCGGCGCACGACTCCGCTGCATGTTTCCCGCGATGCAAGAGGCGCGGGTCGCGGAGGTCGATGTGCAAAAGCTGGAGTTGTTTTTGCGATTCGTGCGGTTCACGTGCGACCCTCTGCGGGGATCGGCGTGGTCGATGTGCAAAACCTGAGTTTTCGTTCTTCTTTTTTGCGATTCTTGCCGTGCGCGCGCGACCCTCTGCGGGGACGGTGCGTGTCGGACCTCTTCAGTGCAAAAGTAGTGCGCGAAGTACGTCCCCGCAGGTCGGCTGCAAAGTCGTAACTTTATGTACAAAAGTAGTACACGAAGTACGTCCCCGCAGCTCCGGCTGCAAGGTCGGAAAGTAGACACTGAAATGCATAGAGGCATGCATAGAGAAAGTGCACAGTAAAATGCATAGAGGCTGCGTAGAGAAAGCAGACAGTGAACTGCATAGAGGCATGCACAGAGTAGACAGTGTGACTTGTAGAGGGATGCGCAGGGAAAACTGACAGTGAAATGCATAGAGGCATGCCCAGATTGGGTGCACAGAGGCATGCGCAGGGAAAGTAGACAGTGAAATGCATACGCAGAGTGAAGTGCATGGATGCATGCGCAGGGAAAGTAGACAATGAAATGCATAAAGGCATGCACAGAGTAGCAGTGAAACGCGTAGAAGTAGCATGCGTAGGGCAAGTACAGAGTGAAGTGCATAGACGCATGCACAGGGAAGGTAGACAGTGAAATGTATGGAGGCATGCACAGGCAAAGTGGACAGTGAAACGCATAGAGGCGTGCGCATGGAAAGTAGAAGGTGGCAAGCATAGAGGCATGCGCAGGGAACGTAGACAATGAGGCACAAACACAGGGAAAGTGGACAGGGAACTGCATAGAGGCACGGACGGGGAAAGTAGACAAAGTGAAGTGCATCGAGGCATGTGTGGGGCAAGCACAGAGTGAAGTGCATAGAGGCACGCGCAGAGTACACAATGAAAATGCATAGTTCGAAAAACTAGACCGATTCAGGCTGCGCAATCATAAAAATTGCTTTCGGGCAGCCGCTTGCAAAAAAGAGACGAAGCGAAAGCCGTCGTGCGCCCGCACAAGCTCTGGGTAAACTCGCTCTTTGCAACGACGTGCCAAACAAAGGCAAGACAAGGGTTGTATCCACTGCAAGCTGCTGGCGCCCCCACGTGGAGGCCATACAATCTCCAGCCGCCAATCGTCGACCCGATCGACTTGGATTGGAGGTTCAAGTCTGCAAGCGTGCGTTGCACGTGACTCTTGCTCCAGCCTCTCTGCAAACGAGCGCGGCCGCAACCGGACGATGGTCGCCGAAGGGGTCTAGAAGGCGACAGCAGCGGCTCAAAACAAGCAATCAGCCCAGGAGCACGGAATTGCGAGCAGCAGGGGCAAGGCCGAGGCCACCAAGGGACAATGGCAACTGGGCCACGTCACAGGCATGTTGCGGCAAAACGCCCGTGCCAAGCAAAGCGGAAAGAGCTGACAACACGGCCGCATCATGATCCTGCGCGTGCTCGGAAATAACCGCCGGCGCGAGCATGCGCAGCAAGTAGTTGCATTGCAGGCTGCAACAGAAAAGGAGGAGCAACCACAGATCACCAAGCGTCGGCAGCCGCTCAAGCAACTGCACGGGACTGGCAAAGCTGGAGCGCACGAAGGCGGCTGATCCAACAGGGACACCGAGCACTGCGAGCCCTTGTTTTTTGTGGCCTGTGGCAAGGCCTCCGACCTCAACGGCGAGGACAACGAGGCGGCACCGGTGGGCCCAGAGGCAGCAAGGTGGGTGCTTGCTTTCCCGGTGCTTTTTGCTCGCGCCTTTTCCCGATACATCCCTGCTTGAAAGGGGGCCCCCGTAAGAGGGAAAAACTAGGTCAGTTTGATGGGCAGGAGGTTGATTTTAATATTTTAATGATTTGGGCGCTGAATATTAAAATGAATTTAATGAGCTCAATGAATTTAATGCTTCTGACTGCTTCAAAATCAACATTATTAAAATCATTTGAATGAGTTTAACGATTTTACTAGTTCATTAAAATCATTAAAATCCTTTATCTGAGCTTAATTAATTTAATTGTTTCAGAAGGCACAACACATTAAACTCATTAAATTCATTCATATAATTTACGTGATCTTTGGCTTCTTGGTTCAGAAGGCCAAACACATTGAAATCATTCAAATCACTAACTTCATTAAATTCGTCTTATAATGAACTTAATAAATTGAATGTGTCAGAAGGCAAAGCACGTTGAAATCAACAAAATCATCATCATCATCATCATCGTTGTCATCATGTTCATCATCCTAATCATCATCATGTTCATCATCATGTTCCTCATCATTTTCATCATTGTTTTCGTCCTCATGTTCATTTTCAGCAGCATTTTTATCATCATTATTATCATGACCGTTTTCATCATCATGCGCATCATTCTAGCAGTTTGCCTGAGCCAGGACTATTTCAACATTAAAATCAGTGAAATCATGAAAATCTTTGAATTGTACGAGCATCATGTTAATCATTGTTTTCCTCATCATTTTCATCATCATAATCATCGTCATGTTCATCATTCTCCATCATCATGTTCATCATAATGTTCATCATCAGTTTCATCATAATCATGTTCATCATCATGTTCATCAGTTTTATCATCATCGCTTTCATCATCTTTTTTTCATCCTCGTTTTCATCATCATGTTCATCAGTGTTTGCATCGTCTTTTTCATCATCACCATCATTCTCATCAGCATGTTCATCACCAGTTGTATCATCATCATGTGCATCATTGTTTTCATGTTTTACCATCATCATTTTCGTCATGGTTTTCATCATTATTTTCATCATCATTTTCCTCATACGTTTAATCATCATTTTCATTATCATCAGCCTCATCATCATTTTCATCATCATGTGCATCATCATTAGGTTCCAGGAGTTTGCCTGAGCCAAAATTAAAATCACTAAAAAAACATTAAATTCATTAAGCTCATTTTACTGAATATAATGATTTTACTGTGTTTGGCCTTCTGAAAAATTACAATCTGTCAAACGGCCAAAAGCTTAAAATGATTCTAATGACTTTAATGATTTTAATGTTGTGCGACGTCTGAAACATTCAAGTCATTAAATTCGTGAAAATGTGTTTCATGAATGTAATGTTTTAAATTCATCTTGGCTCAAGCAAACTCCTGGACTTTAAGGATGATGCACATGATGATGATCATGATGATCATGGTGATGATGAAAGGTCATGAGGACAACGATGATGATAAGAATGATGATGAAAAAGACGATGAAAATACTGATGAACATGATGATGAAAACGAGGATGAAAAAAAGATGATGAAAGCGATGATGACAATGATGATGAACATGATGATGTTAAAACTGATGAAAATGATGATGAACATGATTATGATGAAACTGATGATGAAAATGATAATGATGAAACTGATGATGAAAAATGATGAACATGACAATGATTATGATGATGAAAATGATGAGGAAAACAATGATTAACATGATGCTCGTACAATGCAAAGATTTTCATGATTTCACTGATTTTAATGCTCAAATAGTCCTGGCTCAGACAAACTGCTGGAATGATGCGCATGATGATGAAAACGGTCATGATAATAATGATGATAAAAATGATGCTGAAAATGATGATGAACATGATGACGAAAACAATGATGAAAATGATGAGGAACATGATGATGAACATGATGATGATTAGGATGATGAACATGATTATGACCATGATGATGAACATGATGAAACTGAGGATGAAAACGATGATGAAAATGATGATGAAAATGATGATGAAAATGATGATTGATGAAAATGATGATTGATGAACATGATGATGAAAACGATGATGAAAATGATGACAAACATGATGCTGAGAAGAATGATGATGATGAGCATGATGCTGATGAAAATGATGATGAAAATCATGACGATAAAACTGATGATAAACATGATGACAAATTATGATGACAACGATGATGACAATCATAATAATAAAATGGTGATAGCTATATTAAGTAGGCTAACTTGCAAAACATGCATCTTCAATTTCCCAAAGACACCCGTCCCTTTGGGAATAAATATAAAAATGGAACTGTTAGAATAAAATAATTTCAACACACAATGTGGCGATATGCACCTTCTTTTGGGAAGAATAATTCTAAGATGTAGAATAGCTAGGCTAGAAAATGCGTCTGGCAATCCTCAAACGGGACCCGTCCCGTTGGGGAATGAGCATAATAGTGCATAAACAATTATCAGACGTATAATCCCTAAAAGGCACCCACCCCTCTCGGAAAAAGTAACCAATCAGAATAGCAATGATAAGTAGACTAATTTGCAAAACATGAACCTTCAATTCCCCAATTAGAAAAATGGAACACTTAGACTAACTAGAACGATTAGACCACACAAATTCGGAGATTCCTAAGAAGCACCCGTCCCTCTGGGAACAATGATCAATACCTAGACTAGACCATGAATCTGGAATTCCTCAAGGGACCCGTCCCGTTAGGAATAACGAAAATAATTCGGGAAATTCCCAAACGCAGAAAATATATGAAGTAGAATAATTTTAGAGAACATGAATCTGAAATTCCCCAAATTTGGGAATAACGAATTGGACAAAAAAATCTGGAATTCCCCCAAGGCACCCGTCCCTTTGGGAATGAAAAGCATACATAAACAATTATCAGAAGCAGAATCACTAGAGCAACAACATGAATCTGGACTTTTAAAAGGCACCCGCCCCTCTTGGAATAAGTAGAATCATAGAATAGCGTGGCCTTGCGCCGTCCACGTATGTGTAGATTGATGGCAACAGTTGCCCGAACAGTGGGATCCCTTAATGCCAGCGCTGTTTTCGCTAGGGACGCACCGTGAACGGGTGTTCGCCTTCCTTGACAACTTGTACATTGTTGCCGCTCCTGAAAGGATTCGGACTTCGTTTGACGCAGTCGCCCGGCGCTTGTACGAGGAAATCCGCATTTCCTTGAACCACGCCCGACTGTGGAATGCTGCCGCCGACCGCCCGGGCTCGCCTGCAGAGGGGACAGAGCTCTCCACAGTAAGTGACAAGCAGCTGCGTTTCCTACCCGGCTTGCAAGTAGCCCGGCTGTTGTTGTTAGACTGTGCGCTGCCACGGTCTAATTACGCCTTAAGCATGCTCCCCCCAATTTGACAGCAGGCTTTGCCAGTGTCAGTGACCAACCCGTTTTTTTGTTTTGCCCGAAAGCATGGCGAAGGGTTCTTCCGCTGGGTTCACTTGAGTTGTTCTCACGAGAGTCATTACAAGGTGTCATTGCAAGGAATCATCATCATGAAAGTCATTGCAAGGAGTCATTGCAAGGAGTCATTGCAAGGAGTCATTGCAAGGAGTCATTGCAAGGAGTCATTGCAAGGAGTCATTGCAAGGAGTCATTGCAAGGAGTCATTGCAAGGAGTCATTGCAAGGAGTCATTGCAAGGAGTCATTGCAAGGAGTCATTGCAAGGAGTCATTGCAAGGAGTCATTGCAAGGAGTCATTGCAAGGAGTCATTGCAAGGAGTCATTGCAAGGAGTCATTGCAAGGAGTCATTGCAAGGAGTCATTGCAAGGAGTCATTGCGAGGAGTCATTGCAAGGAGTCATTGCAAGGAGTCATTGCAAGGAGTCATTGCAAGGAGTCATTGCAAGGAGTCATTGCAAGGAGTCATTGCAAGGAGTCATTGCAAGGAGTCATTGCAAGGAGTCATGGCAAGGATTGCAACTTGCACTTGACTTGCACTTGCAACTTGCACTTGACTCCTTGCACTTGCAACTTGCACTTGACTCCATGCACTTGCAACTTGCACTTGACTCCATGCACTTGGCTCCTTGCACTTGGCTCCTTGCACTTGGCCCCTTGCACTTGCAACTTGCACTTAACTCCGTGCACTTGCGACTTGCACTTGACTCCATGCACTTGGCTCCTTGCAACTTGCAATGGCTCTCATGACTCCTTGCAATGACTCCTTGCAATGACTCCTTGCAATGACTCCTTGCAATGACTCCTTGCAATGACTCCTTGCAACTCCTTGCAATGACTCCTTGCCATGACTCCTTGCAATGACTCCTTGCAATGACTCCTTGCAATGACTCCTTGAAACAAGCAAGGAGTCAAGTGCAAGTTGCAAGTGCAAGGAGTCAAGTGCAATTGACTTGCGAGGAGTTAAAATCTCTTCTTAGGGCGGCGGGGTAGTGCCGACGACACTACACGAAAATCGACCCTCTGCGGGGATCGGCGTGGTCGAGGTGCAAAAACCCATGGTTTTTTGCGATTTCTAAAGTTGCCGCGCGACCCTCTGCGGGGATCGGCGTGGTCGAGGTGCAAAAACTCGAGGTTTTTTGCGATTTCTAAATGCTCGCGCGACCCTCTGCGGGGATCGGCGTGGTCGAGGTGCAAAAACTCGAGGTTTTTTGCGATTTCTGCGGTGCTCGCGCAACCCTCTGCGGGGATCGGCGTGGTCGAGGTGCAAAAACGCAACCCTCTTGGGAGGTGCAAAAACTCGAGGTTTTTGCGACTTTTGTTGTTCGAACTGGTCCTCGGGAGTTGTCTCGTGGTTCGCGCGCCTGCTCCCGGAACCGGCGGGTCGCGGGTTCGATTCCTCCCTGGTCCGCGGGCGGGCGTCGCAAGATGCAACTTGCATTTTAAAGCAACTTGCGCAGAGCAACTTGCGCAGAGCAAGTTGCACAGAGCAACTTGCGCAGACCAACTTGCACCGACCAGTTTGCGCAGAGCGCCTTGCCTAGAGCAACTTGCGCAGAGCAACTTACGCAGAGCAACTTGCACAGAGCAACTTGCACAGAGCAGCTTGCACAGAGCAACTTGCAGGGAGCGCAATTTGCACAGAGCAACTTGCAGGGAGCCACTTGCAGGGACCAACTTGCCGGAGCAACTTGCGCGGAGCAACTTGCGCAGAGCAACTTGCACAGTGCAACTTGCGTAGAGCAACTTGCGCAGACCAACTTGCACCGACCAGTTTGCGCAGAGCACCTTGCCTGGCGCTGTCTCGCGCTTGCTTCACGAATGCTTCGTGTAGGGAAAAAGAACGCATCCTGCAGCGTTGGGCCGACCTCGCTTGCGATGTTCTGCTTTCGAGCCAACCGTGGTCTAGTTTCTCGCGCCTTTTTCCGCAGCGTCTCTGTCGCAATTAAGTGGGGGCCCGGGCACCAGGGTTCTGCAAACTGCTTTTTCGGAGGCCAGCTTCCTCACCTGCACGCTGTTTTTACGGAGGGCAGCGTCCTCGCGTGCACACGACGGCTACCGGGCCGGCAGCCGCGACGCCCCAGGGGAACATGGGCACGCAGCGAGAAGGTCACTCAAGTCCGGGCAAGGCCCATCAAGGTTGCTCAGGCCAGGGGGGGTCAAGGAAGTGAGGCTGTCAGCGGGCTCGGGCTGAGTTCTACCAGGGCCGGGTGCTGACCCAATGCATAGAGCGCTGGCATTAGCGGGTCGCCTTGTTCACCGCCTTCTGCCTGGTCGATCGCGTGCGGCCGACCTGCAGCATCATGCCACACAAAGCCGCGTAAAACTGCCGCACGAAAGGGAGACAGGCGCTAGCACCGGGCACGCGGGAAAGACCGCTGAGCATTGCCAGGCGGCTGACGGTGTCAAAAGCCCCAACCCCAGCCACGGACAGGATTGTGGCATCTGCCTCCGTGGCAGCCTCGAGGGCGTGTGCGAGGGCACGTGTGGAGAGGGCGAACCAGGCTGGACGAAAAAAATTGGGCAATGGAACGGGCCACAAGCCCACGAAGGAAGCCACCGCCATGGCTGTGGCGATGCCAGGGGCAACCTGCGCCCGTGCGAGATCAGTGGCTGCTCGGACGAAAGCAAGACCAGATGCTTCGTCATCCAAAACAAGGCGGCACAACTCCGAGGTGTGGTCACTGGGGCCCGCCGCTGCTCCTTTACGGGCACGGCGCAGGGTGTCCTCCATCAAAGCGGTCAAGGGGCCGGCGACGAGGGCTGAGCTGGAGCTCTCCGAGAGGCGAAACCGGCAGTTGGGCGTCACCCTCAGTGCAGCGAGCTCCCACCGACCGGCTTGGAGTCCAAAAGCCGCGAGCGCCACTCCGGCTTTGTGAGGCGGTGGGGCGGAGGAGCAACAAGCGGGGCAGGAGCAGCCACAGTGTCCAGGCCCGCACCTGAGCGGGGGCGCGCGACATCAAGCACGGTTAAAGTGGTCAAAACGGGCAAGGGCAGAACGAATTGGGGCGCTGTCTAAGTCCGGCATGCGTGAGCCCGCTGGAGGGGCTGTGTCCGAATCAGCCTCGAAACGCGCACCTCCATCAGGGCAACCCGCGGAGTGAGCGGGGGAGCTGGGCGCGGGTGGGGCGCCGTCAGCCAGCGGCTGGACGACGGGGATGGGGGTCACGCGCTGCCGGAAGCGGCTGGTCCGGTACCGTCAGCGCAGCGGGCTGCAGCGGCAACACAGACAAGTCAGAAGCAACACGCTCGCTGAGGAAGACTTGCAGCAACGCTTCCTGAGCGGAGGCAGGGACGCCTACCGCTGGCTGAGGCACAGGCTCAACAAGATCCTGGGCCGCAGGCGCAACGGGAGCTGAGGCAACAAAAGCGGGGGCCCGCAGGAGCCATAGCAACGGCAGCGTCAACAGAAGCAACACCGGATACAGGCAGCGGTATGCCGTGGCCGGGCCGGCCCCCTCCAGCACAACCGGGTCAAGGCAAGCAGGGCAAACATCTACATTTTGCGGCGGGCATGGCTGGAAGCCCGGGGTGACTTCCCCACTCGGGTGTGTGCCAACGCGAGAACGCAATTCCGGCGAGTCGTGGACATGGCACGGTTGAGCGCTGGTTTACACTGGAACGGTCCTGCGGTTCATGTCGGTTCCCCCAGGCTGTTGACCGTTCATTACGGGGCCGGTCCCCCCAAGGCGGTTGACCGTTGATCACGGGGCCAGTCCCCCCAGGCAGTTGACCGATGGTCACGGGGACGGTCCTCCGGGCCTTTTTCTGATTGTTCTTGTTTTGGTTTTTTCTTTTCTTTTTCGACCCCGGCCCGCCACCCAGCTGTGCACGACGGCTTGTTTATCTTGGGACTCAGCCGAGTGTCGAAGATGAGTCGCCCGGATAACAACCTCCGCCATGCTTGACCTGCACTTCGCCAATGAGTGCAGCAGTGCTTTCGACTCGGCGGCGGCCGCCATTCTTGTCGCAGTCCGGCCCTGGGGCCGCGCAAGTGTTCACCATGTTGCCGACTTTCTGAGCTAGTGATTGCACCGCAGCATTTCCGAGTCCTGCTGTTGCGACGCCCCACATCCGCAGCCGCCCCCCGACCGGCGGGGGCCACGTTGCGCCTCGCTCGAGAAAAAAAAGGAGCGCGCGCATCCCGATTCCGATTGATGCAACACAATTCCAGATGCCGCCTAGTTGTGCTTGCCATCGAGGTCGGCGGGCGGTGGGGTACCGAAGCCGTTGAATTTTTTCCCCCTTCTGTATGGCGCGCGTGGGTGAGACGAGCAGTGAATCGCCTGAGTGAAACGACGAGCGGGGCGCCCGGAGGGGGAGGCTGCTGGGGGCGCTGGGCTCTGCCAGCCCTTCCCCTCCAGCAGGCAGAGGCGGCGACATCCAGCGGCTTAGGATGGTCCTGCAAACCGCGCGCTGCACCGCAACGGCCCGAATGCCCCACCAGTGCCGACTCCTGACCCGCCGCGCCGCGGGTGGAGCCCGCCTGGCGCGCACTCGGGCAAGCTGGCGGACAAAGGCCGCGGCAGCAGCATTCCAACGGCCGCCGACCTCAGCCGCGAGGACGACCAAGCGCTGCGGGCCAGGCTGGCCCAGCTCGGGTACCGCGCGCGCTTCCGCCACTCAGCTGTGAACAGCGCGACGCCATCGCGATCCGCCGCGCCGGCGTCGGCGTGTGGCCGGCACTGCGAACAGGGCTGACGAGCGTGGCATCGCAGCCCAGGCGCAGTGGTCCGGGACAGCCACTGCTGTGGCACGACACGGCCCTCCGGGCCGACAGCCTCGCGCGCAACTCGCACCCACGCTTGCTCAACGGCCAGGGCGACGGGCAAACAAGCCGGAACGAGGGCAGGAGGCCCGATGGTCTGGCCATTTTTATGTTATTTTGTTGCTCCCGCGCCTTTTTCCGTCTGCTCTTGCAGGCCACTTATATACCGGCGGCCCCCGGATGTGCTTAGGGGGCATTAAGGGGGCAGCCATTTGTATACCCGGCTGTGCGGCTCACCGGCCGGGCCAGCGGGATGCGCCCGCCGGTGGCACGTGGGCAAGATCAGCCAGCACGGTGCCGAGGGGAGGGAGGGTGCCACCCCCGGCATTGCAAAGATCCGGCCCGGCAGCCTGCCTAAAAAGGGACGAAGCAAAGGCTGTCATGGCTGCGTGGGTCAGCTGGGCCGACCACCTGGCAACAAAAGCGCCGACAACACTGGGGCGCAGCCGAGCTGGCGCTTCAAGTGCCCGGGCGCGGGCCAAGGACCGGACGAAAGAGGCGGCCTCATCACTCCACCGCCCGCCAACCTCGACTACAAGCAGGACCAACCGGCATCTGCGCCCGCACGAGCTATGGGTAGGCCCGATCTTTGCGACGACGCGCCACGGCGAGGGCAGCACCAGCGACTCGACCCCACGCCGAACGGGCTGGCCCTGGCCTGACAAGAGGCGCAAGCGGCGCAGGAGGAGAACACGGAAGAGATGGCAGGGATAGGACAAAACTGATGAGACTGGCACTGTAGTGAGGAAACGGCTAGCGAAAGGCCCGGACTGGGAGTGCAAGAGCGCTTGGGCAGCAGGATCGGCGCGTGCCAGCAAGGTCTCACGATGCCGACGGGCCTCGGCGGCTGCAGCTTGGCCCTGCCAACCACGAAGGAAGGTGGAAGGCCCCTCCTCCTGCAACCAGCAGAAAGCTCCCGCCACGCCGGGGGAGCCCAGTCGGAGTGGCCGACCGCACGATGCGGGCACGTTCAGGCTGGGTCGAGATGTAAAGATCATCCAGAAAAGCCGCGAAAAATCCCCCTCTTGCAGAGCAGCCTGAGCCGCCAGCAGAGCGTCGTGCTGCCCCAGCGCGTCAAGCGCGGGCGCCAAGGCGTCTCCTTGCTCGCAACCGTCGCCTTTGTGAACAACGTAGCATGCGCCCTCGGTGTCGTACCAAAAGGAGCGCGACGGGCGGCCGTAAAAACTGCGGAAAAATAATAGCACCGCTGAGGGGGCAACGTCGCGCAGCTTCGTCAGGAAGGCCGCCCGCGACACGGAGTTGTAAGCGCTCCGGCCGTCCAGGGAGATGATCGTGGCTCGCGTATCGAGCTCGGAAGCCGTGCGCAACAAGGAAGCCAACGAATCCGTGCCGCCTCTAGCCTGCAGCGCGTACTGAAACGGGCGGGTGGCCTCGTCGAAAAGCGACGCAGACCGTCGCGCCATCACTCGGGAGACAAGACGCCTCAGCACGTCCCCCCGTGGCAATGCCACGGACTCCCCCAGCTGGCTCCTGGAGGGCCGTCAAACGCGCAAGGGCCAGCGCGTCCAACACTTCCGACGGGACAGCCGATACGACGTGTGCGTGAGTAGCTCGAGGCTGGCATCGTCATCGAGCTGCAGGCGGTAATGTTCCGCTGTGGCTCCGCTGAGGCCTGCCGCGGCGCCACGGCGAGTGCTTCTCAAGGCATCCCCATCTTTCGTTGTCAAGCGGATGGGCGCCCTGGGCTGGAACTCCATCGGGCCTGCGCAGCTCAGGCGGCCGGCGCGCAAGGTCCGTCAAGGCCGCGAGCGCAGCGGCATTGCCAGGGGCGAGCTCCGCGGCGATCGCCCCGACGCACCTGCGCGCACCTTCTCCCGTCTGGCTTCCCGGCTTGCCAAGACATCCGTGACGGCCCGGGCTCGGCCCGCCGACCAAGGGAAGCGTGGGCCGCTGCAAGCAACGAGCTCCACCGGCCCGCCAGGAAGTCGGAGACTTTTTGTTGCAAGCTTACCTTTCCCACTGCCCCTGTATCCGCGCAGCGCGCAAACAGCAGGCGGGGCGCTAGCAGGAACAGCTTCCACGCCTGCAAGCGTCTCTGCGCTGTCCGCGGGTCTTTCACAGCCTGCAGAGCATACACCAAGGCGGCGGGATGCTGCGCAAGGTCGGCACCGGCGTTGCAAACTCCTCAGCCAAATTGACGTCGCCCAACCAAATCCAAGAAGATCCGTCGCTCGCCGCCGGCGGCGGCGGAGTCGGAGCACGAGAAGTCACAATGGAGTCGTCGCACTGTGCGCCCTCATCTTGCGCGACCGACGCGCCCGACCCGTGTGGAGCCGCCGCGGCCGTGGGCCAGCGTGGGGGCTCCGTGGGAGGCTCGGCTGCGGGCGAGCCGGCGCGCAAGCCTGGGACCGTCCGCGCTGCACGCGCCGGTGCTCGCACGGTGGCTAGTGGGCGCGGGCTGGAAGGCTACGCCATCCCTGAATCGTCGCGGAAACTGCGGGACAGCCTCTCAGGTGGTGCCCACCGAACACCTGCAGGCAAACTTCCTGCACCAAGGCGTGCAAACAGCCATGTTAAGCCCGAACCGCCAAGGCGAGGTGGACGTGCGCACCAACCGCTTCCCCGGACAGCGCGCGCTGGACCGCGCCGGCATCTTGCGCGGCGTCTCCCGCTGCGTCCCGCGCAGCGCTGACGAGCTGCATGGTTTCGGTCAGCACAACCGGGCTCACGGGCGGCGACGCGTGCGACGGTCTGCCCGCCAGCTGTCAGCGGCCTCGGGGCGCAACAGTCGCGCAGCCTGGTGCAGCAGGGGGACGTAAAGCCACGAGTTGGCAGCTGCAGTTGGTTTGATCCGGCAGCTTGCAAGACTCGGGTCAGGGCCGCACCGGTGGGCCTTCACGGTGCTTGCGGTGGTGTGCGCTCTTGGCGGCGGCTGCCCTAACAGAGGGTGGTTTCGAGGACAGATTTGGCGTGGCAAAAAATAAATTGCCCCAGACAGACAGTTGCTGCGGAAAAAGGCGCGCGGAAAAAAAAAGGACTTATGATAACTATCAAATAATTAGGAAAGCAACCTGAAGCTCATTAATTGGGAGCATTTCATACGGGAATTCCGCGATTTTTTGAGCAACGCTCTGATGGAGTCTGAAGTCGCGTCTCTGGCCATGCCCCTTGTCAGGTTTCTCGTAACAGCGTCTCCTGTCACGTGCGGCGGGAGCCACCGCTGGTGCGCGTGTGGTGGGCTAGCCTCACCGTATTGCACTACAAGCCGAAGGGGGGAACAAGGGGACTTGCTGATGCCCGCTTTGTTTGTACCTCGCCACCCAGCCGGAAAGGGTTCGCTTTGTGTACCACGCAGTAGCCCGATGTTTGTGGGAACACGCTCGCACTTCTTTAAACCTGGCCGCGCCCCAGGGTCTCGCTGCCGGCGTGGACTTTGTCCGGCGATGGTGTTGCTTGCCGCCGCAGCATCCCGGCCTACGCCGCTAGTTTGCTGGTTGCGCCTGCGCCGTCCACTGCCAACGTTGACTCCGCCATGCATCGGCGACATCCTGAGTGCGCACGCTGGGCCTCCGCCGGGTGCCAGCCGGTTCCGGTACGGCCGTGGGAGAAAAAGCTGCTTTTTCAAAAAACAGCTCGCCAAGCTTCCCGTGCCCGGAAGCACCACATAAGCAAAGCGCCCGGAGGCGAACCCCTTCAGCATGCCCCCCCGCACCGACATTTGCTGCGGAAAAAAAACGCAGGAGGAGAAAAAAAAATGAAAACTCGAGATTCATTGTCCCACTGACATGGTCGTACGCCCCACGCCGTCCACGGACAGTATGGTTGCTTTCGGGCACAAGCCTGCGCAGGAAGTCTCCCACCAGAAGCCCCGCGCTCCAGACTGCCGCTCGGGCCAGGAGTGCGGCGACTCGCACCAAGACATCGGCAGCCTCGGCGCGACCGCTTGCGCTCCGATTTGTTTTGTCCACGCGTGACGCCGCCCACAGCGCGCTGCAATTGATTTCCGAAGCTGAGGGGGGGGAACAGGATAGAGGATTCTACGCCCGTTCTTGTCCTGGAAAATTTATCATTTCCGAGAGAGCGTCTGCGCAGCACGGATGGGTATGCAGCAGGGGGCGCCCCTCCCATTCGTGTTACCCTGCCAGCCACTGCTTCTCCCAGTAGTGCTGAGCACAAAAACCCTGCCGCCTGGCCCGCGGAAGTGCCAGCGCAGCAGCCGCAGCAGCCACACCAACCATCACCGTCACTGCCGGCTCCGCAGCATGTTTGCCGCAGAACCTGCCGAACGGCCCATGCAATTGCGGGACGTTCCGGTGGTCCTTTCCCCACCTTCTGTTCGTTTGGGACTGCCCCGGCAGCGGCCAGCGCGTGGTTCGTTGTCGCGCCGCCTCCCTTGTGCGGGCGCCGCCCGCCGACCCACAGCTGGATCTTCGTCCTTGGTTGTTGGCTCGCCTCTCACACGGATGTCTGACACTGCGGACGCCGCCATCGATGTCGCCTGTGCGCCCGAACCCCGAGTTGCAGGAGCCACCCTGCGCAGCACTGCTATCCGAGCGGCCCTGCTCCCCCGCGTGTTTTGCCGCCTTCCGGGCCAGCGTGTGCTATGCACACTTGATTGGCGCGACCGCGTCTCCGCTTTCAATGCCGGCCGCTGGGCGCACCTTCTTGCCCAAGTTTCTGGCCGGTGACGTCTTCGGCCGGCGCGAGCAACTTCCCGTGTCCACTGGGATCACTGTCGGCCGCAGCGATGGCAACAACACAAGCTGGCCACGCAGCGCTTCAAGGTCTGCAGGCAGGCGGGGCACACTTCAGGGCATAACTCGAAAGCCCGGAGTCACCTCCCGACTCGGGAGACATGAGGGCCTCCTGCCTGGCAACCAGCGGAGCTCCGGCGAAGAAGGAACAAATTCCGGTCCGGCCGACGCGCCCTCCGCGCGCCGGGTGTCAGCCAGGGGGACAGAAGAGCTGTTAAAGCTGGCCTCCGCCCCGGCAGCAGTTAGGAGACTTTTGTCGACAACTTCCAACCAGCACACCGAGGCGATCAACGGCCAATGGCCCAAGCCCACACAGAGCAACGCCCAGCAACCACAAGCTGCGCAGACCGAGCACTCCATCTCGGCAAGATAGCTGGCCGAACTCCGTGACCCTTCTCGCCGCCCAGCGGCGCCTTACGGAGCCTGCCACGTTGCGTCGGGACGCTTTCTTGGCAAACCGCCGCAGAGCAGTTGTCTCAAGGTTGCCCAGCTCGCTGCTCGGTTCGCTCGAGCCCCGCGCGCAGCGGCCGTTCCGCGTTGTGATTGGTTCAAGTGAGGATGTACTCTTGCTAACTGCCGATTGACACGACAATAGTATGGAAGTTCTGCAGCGGCGAATGTGATGAAAGAAACTCACAAATGGGCAAGGAAAAAGTGCGAAACTGCCGCTGTGCAGCACTGGAGAGCGCGTGAACCCAAACGTCTATCCATGGCACCGCTCCCGCTGCAGCGAGCAACAGATTCCAGCTCTACTTAAGCATGGCCTTGTTCAAGTTCTATGGCAGCGCGCTCACGCGGCACGCCTGCAACAGAACTATGCCGCACGCGCTGCCACAGAACTATATTCTATCCACAGTCACCATGCCCCAGTGCCTGACTTTTTGGACTGCGCTAAGTCGCTCTGTTAGCACACAGCTATGTCGGAGGTTTCATGCCTCCCTTCGGTTTCGCAGACGTCCGCTCGGCTTGACTGGGTTCCCGAATGGAGTGTCTCGTCTGTTTCTTGACACACCGCTTTTGTGCGGAAGGTGTGGGGCATATTTTGTGGCTGAAGCTTGACTGGCTGCCTGGCCTTGGAGACTTGCGTGTGCCTGGGGAACCCATTGCGTCCACGTGCTGCACCGCTTGGGAGGCGCTGCCCGTCCGCGGTCGAAGTCGCGGCCTGGCGTCGCTCGCTGGAATCGACGATCCACCTCACCGACGCATGTGGTCAAACAAGCTGCATGTGGAAAGTGTCTTGCTTGCAGAACACGCAATTCTATCCACTCTCATTACGCTCGCATTGGTGATTGGTGGTCGTGACGAATGACACCAGTCCTGATGAAGAAGCATGCGCTCGGGATAAAAATGTGCCGGCAAAGTTCACCATTCCGACAGTTGGATCGAGTGCATCCTCGTGTTAAAAGCGCGAACAAAACGCGCACTCAGCCCATGTTTCGGGATCACTTGTTGCTTCCCACTGTGCTCCAGGGCTCACTGATGCTATCTTGCTTTGCGAAGCAGTGCTGTCCATCCAAATGTCCTTTTGCGCGGTCGGATACTCAACACAGGTCGAGCCTGCCTATGTACAGTGAAAGCGCCTATGTACAGAATGTCTAATTGTCCTAGCATGTCAGGACTCCACCGAGCTTGTCTGCGCGGTGCAATTGTTCACGCAGCTGGGCAGGCACACACGAGCAACAAACAAAGAAACCGATTCTTCCAGTAAATTCCTGCATGTTCTCCACAAAGAAACTACCGGCAATACATGAACCATCCACAAAACCAATCAACCAGTTCAGGTGTGCAGTCTCTACTCCTCACAATGGGATGCCTTCTTGAGACGGAACCTGTCCTAGTTCTGCTCTCACCGTTTCTCCCTCTGACTTGGCAACGCAAAGAAATACATCCTCATGACCTCTCGCCTGAGTCAAAACCGCAGGCCTCCTGCACCAGCTGCTGAGCCTGTGAGGTGCAAGCTCCGCTCTACGCGGCATGCAAAGCATCTCTGCATTCAAGGCTAAAGCTGCCTGAACACACGCAGGTGGCAGTGGTGCATCTGGTCGGAGCTGTGTCCAACGAGACAGAAGCGCCTGCCAGCTTCAGGCAAGCAAGGTTGAGTTACGCAGAGCCATTGCCTGCAAAGCTTGGCTTCTTCTCATCTCTTCAGACAAGACTTCCTGATTTCGGCGCTCCTGCAAAAACAGCGGTGCAGTGTGTGTGGAGTGCGTTCCCATGTCCAACCTCAGCAGCTGTAGCTCTCAAAACATCGGCCAAACGTATTCGAAGGGCTTCAGCACTGGTAGCTTGCCACTGAAGCTCCTCCAAAAGGCAGCAGCTTAATATTCATGACATCAGCATAGACTGCATGTGATTTCTCTGGCACGCATGAGACTCAACTCTGCTCTTGCCTCGTTTGCAGCATCAAGGGAGCGCTTGGTGGTATCAAACTGCAGCGAAATTCGCTCCAACCTTGGCGAATGGAAAACGGAAAACTGCGACGGACCCCATAGGCTTTCACTCGGCTCACTTGGCGCTCGAATGAGTGCTGGACTGTCCTGCCCGAATGTCCAGCTCATCGCGCCTGGCACCCATACCGTGCCCTGTGCCCACTCTCTCAGCAATACTGAAAAGATCTGAAAAGGCGTTGCCGAGTTTTGCTTTTTGCTCTCAAGCTGTGCGAAAGAGAAACGAGCGCGCCAAGTTCTCATCTCCCCCTGCTGCTTCGAGTGCCAAATGGCACGTGCTGGGCTCAAAACCCAAAGCGGCCAAGCGAGCCGCAGCATCCTCAAAAAGCGCAGAACTCAGTCCCAGCAGCCGGACATCCGATCCAAACAACGGAGCTCCCTTGACCCGCCAGGCTGGTCTTTCGACTTCAGTTGAATCCTGCTGTCCAAGAGGTTCCACAGGACCTGCATCAGGCGTCTCCGAGTCAGTGTTGCTTTTTGGCAAGTCAGCCGGTTGGTCAGGCTGCTGATCCGCCTGTTGGCCAGCTTGATCCGCAAACATGTCCAGCTCGTTGTCTTTTGCGGAGCGATAAATTACACGCCCCTCAGGTGCCGGAGGAAGAGGTAGGAACTCTTGATCTGGTCCAAGACCACCCCAAATTCCATGTTCTTCCGAAGTGGTATGTTGCGTGGACCGCCTTGCAGCGCGCAGCGCAGCTGCTGTCTTTGGCCTCTTTCTCTGGATCCATCGTTCCCCAGCACAAGCCGCACAGCGCTCTGCTGATGCCTCGTTAAGGAGCGTGCAAGCCGGACAGGCCCAGGCTTCAGTTTCATTGCGATCGCTTCGATCGCTTCGATCGCTTCGCTCATGGCTTGCCTCGCGGGGAAGCACGACCACAACAGGGCCGGTAGAGTTTCGAGGGCTTTTGCAGGCGGCACACTTTGTGACCTCTGGCTCATTCAGCAAAGTGCACGCCGGGCAAGGCCATTCCGGCTCCCATGCGAGATCCGCATCCAGGTGAGGCTCCATGGCTCCAACTTCCATAAGTACGAATGCTTGTTTTATTTGACGCTCTGAATCATTCAGCCGTGCCTTCACCTTCGCCGATGCTTCGATTAAATAGATGTTTGCGTGTGTACATATATGTATATATATATATATATATATGTCTGTGTGTGTGTGTCTGTGTGTGTGTGTCCGTGTTTGGCTGAGCATGTCAGAATCAGATGCCAAGTGCCAAAGGCCATACAGATATCATGCTTTTGCCCACACAACCCATGCCAAAGAGACCATGCACAGCGCTGCGACCAGTCGGGCAGTTGTCTCGTCGAAGCCAACACCTCCAAAACAAGTGTGAAATCTTGGTAGGTGATACTGCGCAAAATACACGGCCTCATTGCAGGCTGCAACTTTGGCTTGCACAGCCTGGAAAAAAGTGTGAGCTACTCAGTCTAGCTGGCATTGGGCCCCTGGCGTCAAGAGGTAGTATCTCGTCAGTAGGCTGGCCCCTCAGAGCATGCCTACAATCTAAGCTGATATGTTCTAGAATCTCACCACCTTCTCAGTTCATCAACTGAGGTGCTGGCTGCAACAGAGTAAATACATGGAGAGTGTCCAGGTCGGCAGACCGAAGTTCGCAGGCCTGTTTTGCGTTTGAATGAATTGCGACCAGCCATGCTGCTGCAATGCCAATGCTGCAAGACTCCAAGACTCCAAGACTCCAAGACTCCAAGACTTTGCCTGAATGTTTTGCTCCGTTTCAAGGGCATTCTCCTGCGCGCACCGGCCGAAGCAGACAAGTGGCTCAAGTGCGGCGCACCTCCGCAGTTTGCACCGCTTCACACAGAGAGGCATGGCGATCACTCAAGGCCTCAGCCAAGGTCCACTTCTTGGAGCCCGGAGCCTGTAAGCAACGGACCTGAAATGCGCGCTCTGCAGCTTTGAGAGCGGTTGGATTGACACCTGAAGCCACCATCACGATTTTCAGGAACACCTTTCTCTGCGGGGTGAAGCCTGGTCTCTCGGAAGAAGATGCACCATTCGTCCTTTCAGTCAACACAAAGGGCATAAAGAAGAATCTTACGCAAAGGGGAACTGTGAAACACGTACGCAAAGCTTGTCAACAAATGCCAAGGCGCGAGTTCGATGGCACTGGCGAAGACTTGGCAGCGGGCAATGAGGTGCAAAAAAACATGTGACTCCACAGTCATCTATTTCAGCATGCTCAATGAATCCAATTGCAAGCAACCGGTGTCCATTTAAAAAGAAAGAGAGCCACTTGCTAGCGTCACTGAAAGGAAAGCCGCTTAAGCTGCTGGCCTCCTCAGAAATAGAAGCCATCACAGAGCCTGAAACAAGCTCTCAAGAAGTTTGGCACTAGAAATGAAGAGCCGTAACTGCCGCATGTGAGTGCACAGCTTGTTTTCAAGGCTTGGAAATGCTGGCCTGCATGTGGCCGTCTGGACCGATACTCGGAAGAAGGCACTGTGTACTCTTGCAACTTCAGTGAAAGGAACCTAGCAACATCACATCAAGCCAAGCAGCAAATATGCTACTGATGGAGGGGAAAACAGCCGTTTACCGCCGCGTTTGTTCTGCATGGCTTGCTTGCCTGATGCTGTCATCGCGCTTCTCGCACTGCGCTTGCCAATAGCTCCCTGCCAAACGCCCGTTGTCCTGCGTGATATGGTAGGCACAGATCCGTGCTGCCTTAAATGACTAAAGCTGCAGAAATGCCGGGCTCAGTCCTCATGGAAGACAAGTAGTGCTCCCAAACAGTCAGCATGGCCTTTGGCAGTGCATGTCACACGGGCCCGGTCCTGCATCCGGGCACATAATAGCAGCGCTGATTCAAAACAAAAAGCACAACCCCACAAGGCCAGGGCACGCACCTCCAACCACAGCCCAGTGAACCCACATCTCTGCGCATCCTGCCCCTTGATACGCGACCCTGGCTGCCTTCGAACAAAGCACCATAATCGTAAATCACCTCACCAGTTCTCCGGAAACAATTTGTCAGCCTCGGAAATGCAAACCTGTCCTCCAACTCGGCCGTCATTTCAGCAATCCGCCGCGCATAGAACTGCGGGGTTGCAATAGAGGTAGCATCAATAGAGGCAGCATTACACTAGAAGACACAACAAGCTTGGCCTCGCGAGTGCTCCGTAGTTCCTCTCTTAGCTGCGCATGATCATCCTGTCAGTTGAACGGTTGCAACTGCTTATTTTGCGGCGGGAGACCATGCAAGAGTCGCCCGGACTCGGGACTATATTTGCCTATAGCACTATCTCCAGCAGTGCAGCGGAGGCAGCTGCATGAATCAATTACATACAGTGGAAACGAAGAAAGAAGAGTCATGTCTCATGCCCAGTCTCCTCAATCTGCATCAACTGCACCTCCAACGCCTGCAGGAAATTGCTGGAATCTGCGAAACCCGAATCAAACGGATGGCAATGATGCATGGAACATGACTCAGTAACCCGTGAATGGGATCTGTTCGATGTATGTCAGTCGTTCTTGCAATGTGCAAAGATCGGGTTGCGGGCAGCCTTGCCTCATTCTCGAAACTCAAGGAGTCCTTCCAATTCATGCAACAAAAGATGCGGCACGTGAAGGCAAGAGTTGTGTCCTCTCGATAGACTGAGACAAAGCTTTTCTTCGACAAGCTGGCTTGCATAAGCAACTCAGTCCAGACTTAAGACATGAGTCCTCGCTGCGCCGAATTCTTAACAGCTTTGTACAAAATCCGTACATTTGCAAAAGCTGCTTGCTTCTGCAAAGAAACACATTGTATATTTGTGAAGATTTCAGCTGGTCAAGCCTGGCAGCCGCTAAATCAACACAATCAACGAGTCATGAGAGCAACATGCACACCTCCTGGCGCTCCAATAGCGCGCCAAATCCTGGCTGTCCTGCACACGAAGCCGCTGATCTAATGCAATCAGATGCCCGGGCATGATGATGGATGCTGGTCATTCGTCAAATGATGGACGACCCGAGTGAAGCGCAATTCATACCAGCACTAGCAAACACAAAAGGTTGTTCAATAGTTCACGTAGAATTTGGCAACTGAAGTAAAGACGCCCTGCAGCAGCGAGGTGAGGCTTAAAAACACATGGAAATTCAAGAGGATTAATGAACAAAAACGTACAACAAAGCATCAAAAGCAAAGAGGTCGAAATGATTCAGAATCAACTCAGGCCTTTGTATGTCTGCTTTCTCGCTGAACAGTCCCACAGGGTATGTTGCCGCACTTTCTGTGATAGTGGTCAGCTTGGCAGCCTCAAGTGTGGGTTTAGGATGGAGTCGCTCTAACGTCAAGCTGATCTTTCGTGAAATATCCATATTTTGGGCTAAGTGGTATGCAAATTAGCTGGACCACTGTGTAGACACGGCCGTGGGGAATTCCGCTGTGTGTTTTTGTTTGTTACAAAAATCAGACTATGTTGGGGCGCTGTGCCATGTTGACAGCTTGGTCTGGGGGATGGGGAAACCGGGGGGGGTGGTAATTACGTACGCGTTCCAAGTGTCATTATCGAGACGATGCGCTCGTCTCAGTGATGATGTTTGTGCTGTCTTTTTATTTTTTCGCGCCTCCAGTTCTGCATATGTTGCGTGACTCTGGTTCGTTGTGTATGTTTGCGTTTGTCTGGTTGTTGTTTGGATCTATCTTCCCGCCCTTGACTTCGTGACTGATGCTGCATCAGCGCTGAATACCTAGACCAGCTTTGGGGCTTGCACTGTCAATGGCGCTGCGATCCAGATTCTATGTCGTCAGCTGTCTTGGACACTGTTCAGCATCCCCGCAGCTGCCGGTTGTCTTGTGACGCGCTGGAGCTCTCGTCTTGCTTTTTGTGGGCGTCTTGGCATGCACTGTGGGTCGAGGTCATGTGGGCCGCATGTATCCGGCTGTCGGCTTGTGTTTTTTCCCTTTCTCCTCTCTTGCTACGTGCCGTTTGCTGTCAGCCTTCTCCAGTCTTAGCGCCTGCCCTTGCCCCCGCCGTGGAATTCGCGACAGTGGAGCCAGCCGCTGTGGCCGCCGTGGATCTTGGGTCAACTGATGGCTTTTTTTCACCGGCCTCTCAGCCCTTGGCGAGATGACGCTAGCCCCTGCTCGAAACGCTACAAGGTCTGGCAAGGGCGCCAATGCTCTGCTGTTTCTTCTGCTGTCGAATAAGTTCCGCCAAAGCCTCAAAGATCTGCGCACAAAAACCGTCTCTTGCAAATTGTGCCTGTGACGCAGCAGCGCGGCAAAACGCATTGTAAACAAAGGCCGAGCTCTGACCCTGCTGCAGAGAACGCTTCGAAAAGGGACAGCCGTTTTCACTCCGTGTACCAAGTAGTTTGCGACTGTGCCAGGAACCAAGAGAACTGCCTCATGGTAACCTCTTGACACACACAATCCCAGCCACCGCCGAAAGGACAAGGATGCTGCCAACAACAAGGAAGCACCATAAACGCCGAGTCATTTGCCATTAACTTGCCACAGACACGTCAGAACCAGCATCAACAAAAAATCCTCAAGTATTGGTAACATTCTCAAGAAAAACAATCAAACAATAAGAAGGCCACCACCAGCGAATGTATCTCACAATACCCTGGCCTTCCAGTGAACCTCAAGGCAGAAAGTGCACGGTCCATAACAGCTTCATGTGCATGCCAAGCGAAGTGTAAACTTAATATGTTTATTTATGGTCTCGATTCTACTGCATGCAGGCTTAGCATGGCAAAGGGCCACTACGTTCCATGTGGCACAGCAGGCTATGATCCAACCGGCCATGTTTTTTGCGACTCAAGCTCCTGTCAGCGCTTCCAGTAATGATCTTTGCGCCGTCTGGAGACCAGCACAATGACCGAATGGCAGACAGGTGACCTGCACCGAGTAAAAGGATAAGGATGGGTTCGCGGTGTGCTTGCCAACAGCCTTTGAACTCGACTGGAGGCTCTTCCCACTTTGTGGGATCTCTGCTGCTGCTTGTCCACACCTCAATGTCACACATGATGCAATGTGAGTCATGATCAAACCCTAGTGGTAGAATGGTCTACACAAAACCACGTAAAGAAGTAACACGGCAGCCGCACCCATTTATGGTTGGGATTCTCTCTTCCTAGCCTGCTTCTACCCGGGTTTTGATTGTGGCTTTAGTCGTGGTTGCGGCATTGCGGATATTGTTTGGCTTTGGCTTTTGGCTGTGACTTTAGCCTTTCGCTCTCTTTTTGATGTTGCTGTTACTTATGCAGCTGCTTATGTCATAGTTTTCATCCTCCCAGCTGCTATCACTGCTGTGATCTGTCTCGTTGTGAATGCGGCCATTGTTGCTGGTGTGGTGGATACAAACACACTCTCGTCGTCGTCGTCTTTTCTCGATTACCAGCATGCTAGCAGCAAAAGTTGCAAGGTCAGGGTGGCACTTTGGCGCTTTTTCTATAGATCGTTGCCCATGAGCTGCAAATCCATCCTGGCGAGAACTGTACGCTGTCGAGGCTGCTGTTCAGCTAATCAGCATTGCAGAGCACCTGCTTGAAAATTGGTGTGGCCAAGCTTCAAGAAAGAAAAAGCACAGTATCTAACACCTCTTTGGGCGATGCATGTCGAACTGACGCATCTACCGACGCCACATCACACCTATTTTGTTTTTGATACCAACTCAGGCGATACGAGTTTCACTTCAAAGGCTCGCACTTCATCGTCAGCCTCCCAGTCATCAAAGCCCTCAACGCTGAGTCCACACTCATTGCCCTCATCGATCTCTTGAACTTGCTCTTTGAAGCGGCGAATAGATTGAACCTTCCCTTCCCCAATCTTGCGTCCTTTCCGGTACGCATGCACCCTGTTGCCTACTGCAAACTGGCCTTCCACGATCTCCGAGCCTGCAACTTTGCCATCTCGACCGTCAAATACAGCCTTGACTTTTGCCATGCCCTTTTCGACCAGCTTTTCTTCCTGCTCTAAGTCGCTCTCCAAAGCCGCAACGACGGCATCCTGAACAGTGAATTCCCGAAAAGCTTGCACACCAAAAGCTCAAAAGCTCCAAAGGTTGCTCATTTCAGACGTGATGCGTAGAGCTCATAGATCACCTTGAAGTTCTGGATCTTGATGCTGCACTCCCTCGCCTTTCTCTCAGCGGAAGGAGACACTTGGGTGTTGAAGCCCAGGATCATCACACGCTGACCTTCTGGGCATGTGGCTGCAAGCTCCACGTCAGAGTCTGTGATTGGCCCGGGTGCCGTCAGAACCCACCTCAAGTTCACATACTTCGAATCCTTCACGTCCGAGAACATGTGTTGGACCTTGGCCCGAAGAGCCTTAAAAGAAAACGATGGATCCTTACAACAGTTTTTTGCTTCTGTGCCGAGTCACTGCAGCAATGCTTCCTTGAGCATCAGTCTTGAGGATCAGTGCCAAGCGCATTGTTTGTTCGCTGTCTGTGTGTAAGCCCGCAAAGCCGACTTTTCCTCGTGCAGTCTCTTTGGCACGTCTCTCTGCCACCGCTCGAGCTTCTTGGGCGGTAGGATACACTTCAAACTGGTCTCCTGCGCGAGGGGAGTCCTGGAACCCCGTCACCTGCACTGCGATGGATGGCCCCGCGTCCAACACCTCCTTGCCAGCCTCGTTCTGCATCAGCCGAACCTTGCAGAGCTTCGTGCCGGAAACCGCGTAGTCGCACTTGTGCAGCGTCCCACGCTGCACCAACAAGGTGGCTAGGCAGCCTCTAGAAGCATCGAAGGTTGACTCCAATACAACCCCTGCGCCAGGGCCATCCTTCACCGCCTTGAATTCTGAAACCTCAGCAGTGAGATTCAAAATCTCCAGCAGATCATCCAGATTGATGTTTTGCTTGGCACTCACTTCAACCATCGGAACATCTCCACCCCAATCTTCTGCCAGAAGACCTTCCTCGGATAAGTTGCTCCTTCGAGTTTGGCATTGAAAACAAGTTGCACTCCCCTAAGGCACGAAAAAGCATAGCTTGCTCAAAATAAAGTTGCACTCTGAAAAAAATGGGTTGGCTAGACAAAGCGTCGCTAAGCCGCCGCAAAAACTCTCAACTCTCACCATCACTTTCCATGACACCTGTCCTCGTCTTTTGAGGATCAGCATCGGGCTTGTCGATCTTGTTGATAGCTACTATGATGGGCACTTCTGCTGCTTTGGCATGTGCAATCGCTTCTTTAGTTTGGGGCATTACGCCATCATCTGCAGCAACGACCAACACCGCAATGTCTGTGACTTGCGCCCCTCTTGCTCTCATCGCTGTAAAGGCTTCATGACCAGGAGTATCAATAAACGTAATTTGCTGGTCATCAAGCTCGACTGTGTAAGCACCTATTCTTTGCGTAATACCGCCGGCCTCTGTCGCAGCTACGCTTCGCTTTCGCAAAGTGTCCAACAGAGTCGTTTTCCCATGATCAACGTGCCCCATAACTGTGACCACTGGAGGACGAGCTTTCAAGTCTCCCTCCTGCTCCGCTAGGAAACCTCTGTCCCCAGCAGTAGTTGTCTTCTCATCATCAAAGATACACTCCAATTCATATTTCTCACAAACCTCGGCAATCAGCTCCTTCTCCAGGAAATCGTTGATCTTGAGCGGCTTCCCTCTTTCTGCGAAAAAGTAGGTAATGATTCCAGCCACCGGCTTCCTGATCCTTGGTGGAACGAGTTGACCCTGTTTTACCAAAAAGTCAATCCCAGCGCAAGAGCCATCCGCTGTCGTAGTTCATCACAGGGTCACACGGATTTCACTGCAACATACTGCATTGCTGAATGCTAGCAAAGCTGCTTCTCTGCAAGCTCGCCAACTGTCATGCCCTCTGCAGGCATGATCAAATCATCAAGGGTCATCTCCTCTTCTTCTTGCTGTCTCTTACCCGGTTTCCTGCAACGAAGCTGTGATGCAGCAATGCGGTGACCGTGGGCATTCTCAAAAGCACATACAAATATACAAAAAAAATGCTCACTCTGCTTTGTCCTCTTGGGTCTGGCAAACCGGCAGCTCGCTCTGAGTCGGCTGCCGAAGCTTCCGCATACCAGACCAACTACCATTGCAGTTCCAGCTCTTGTCCAGCCGGATCCAGCAACATGAATGCTGCTGCATCTGCGTGGCCGCTCCAGGTGCAGAGCAATGTGACTGCGTAGAGGGGGAAGTTCAAGAGCCATGGCGCATGGCTCTCCTTTGAAGAAGCAATGACGGCTGAGTGAGGTCAAGAATGGAGAAAACGCGAAAAGCGTGCATCTCTGCAGCCAAAGCTGTAAGAACCCGAGAGCTGCGCTCGCAGAATTGCATCTGCCTCAGCAAGGCTGCGGCTGTAGCGAATGCAGCGACAGCCAGGAGGAAAAAAGCGGGGCCCAGGCGCCAGCCGTAGCTAGCCGAGTGCTGTCCGGTGACCAAGCCACTGCTTGGACTCCGGCAGGACTGTGTGCCCTGCCAGCAACATAGGACACTCGGACACACTTCACTTGTAACAAAAATCACAACAGTTCTGAAGCTATGACCTTTGTCACTGGCAGTGACATTGCCGACATTGTACTGAAGTCAAGCCACGCCTAAGCGTCGCCAGTTCCTTCCATCGATCACAATGCCAAATGCGTGCGGTCGCATCTTTGCCTCAGAGTCAAGCCACACTGCGTATGGCCGCAAATTGTGCAATTGCCACGAAAGGTGAACAAGACACAAAGAATTGGCCCAGGCAACTCTAATCAGTTTAAGTTTGGCGCTTCCGCTTGCTAGCATTGTGCCATCATGCGCCCAATCCAACGACCTGTTTTCTCCACTCTGCGCAAACGAACATGGACTGAAGTTTGCGAATGACCACCCGCCTGATGCCTCCAGTATGCCCTGACAATGTCGCAAACACCTGCGGAACGTATGACTTGATCTAGGGAGCTTCCCATGCCACAAGTAGCCCGGTAAAACATGGTGAAACATACTAAAATCGAGGAACAATCAAGCAAGCCACTAAGCAAACTGGAGTAAACGGAAAGTCCAAAACAGAAAGCAAACACACTAAAACTACTCTCGTCTGCCTCAAACGCTCGTCGGTCGTGCGGAGCTGAGGAAGCTCGCCACAGGACGATGGTTGAATCTGCCAGTCCAGCAGCAACCACGACCCGAGCCTCCAATCCAAACACCATGGGCATGCACAACCAGCAAAACAACACAAAACAGGAAAACGTTGAGCAAAACATCTTGCAAAACCAAGCTTTGTTAAAAACTGAATCCCAAGAAGAACGAATTCCTGATTGGCCTGTCCAATGAGTTCTGCCTGAAATTGTGCCCATGCCTTGTCCGGGCGCCATGCAACTGCACGGACCTCAACTCAGTACTCTGCAATACACAGACACACACACACACACACACACACACATTCCAAGCGATTCTCTCTGGGCCGCTAGCCGAATCCGAGTGTCCAGGCAAGACGGCAAACTGCTCCCAGCGCAGCGGGTCCGTTCTTGATGCCTACATGCCACCGTCAAACCACAAGATGCAACTGCTCGGTCAGTGCCTTCCAAATCCGTGCGGTCTTGTCGTCGCCTCCTGTCAACACCTTCGCGAGAGAAAGGGCGACTGCTTGCAGAACAGAGGAACTGAGCATCAGTCTTTACGTCCACAAGGAGACCAGGAGACTGCTCGCAGAATATCAGTATGCCCGCAAAGGATGCCATTTGCCTGCAACGCAGGGAACGCACTGGAAATGACTTGTCCGACGAAGCGGCATGTGCGCCTCCCATGTGCGGTACTCCGAGCCCGAAACCAGATATACCTATCACAACAAGAACGTAAGCAAAGCATAGCAAGGCTCCCGAAAAGTGCATTGGCTCACACGCGCATCCTTGTCCATGCCAGCTGCCTTCGCTGGCAAAATGAAAGGCGAAGAGGACAAACACTCTCTGAAGAATGCAAATCGTCTGTCATTGAAGAGAAGGATGGCAAAGGCCGGAGTTTATCTTCTCAGGCATGCGCCACTAATCGTGAACAGTCTGGAGACCAGGCAAGGGCCCGAAACCCGTCCTTGGACCTTAAGTGTATGAAAGCTAGAATACTCATGTGCAGGCGACAGCACTGCTTTCCCCCGATCTGCAAAGGCTATGGCCCAGCTCTCAACGTCTTCACTGCCTGGCAAATTGGGCCAAATGGCCCTTGCATGTCTTGGTATGGATTGAGAAGGGAGCCTTCCAATGTGAAGGCACCACGTTGGACGCCTTCCACACACAGGCCTCAAACCGGTGAAAAGCGAATCACAAAGCACCGAAACAGAACCAAGGCCGATGCAGTGTGTTCGGCACTACCTGACTTCTCAAAGCACACACAAAACACGGGCCACAAAAAAAGACTGAATGCTGCACACATGTGACTGAATGCTGTTTGTACGTAAGTTCTCAACCTGTGACGATCCGTTCACTGTCAGGTGACCATGCGACACCATTCACCCAACTCCTCAGCGCAATTGCACTGAATGCCTCGTGACATCAAATGCGGCAATTTCCATTCAGTGCTGAAGCAGCCGCGAATGACTTCTCAATGTTGCCTCCGCCTTCAAATGCTAAGAAGCAAGCAGCGATCATCTTGACTGCATTACAAATTGCAGAAAGCTCTCTTGTGCCCACGAAGCCTGGTAAGGCAACAAAGCTTCCCCTGCTTCCTGCGTGCGAAACCAAACTGCCTGCAAGGGTCGAATGCGCAAAAAGAACTGTGACCAGGGATGAACAAAACTCAAGAGTATTCAGAAAGGCAATTCTTGCTCACCGAGCTTCATTGCTAATCATTGTTCAAGCGTCGATGATTGTCCGCATATTTAAGTGTTCACGGGTGACACTCGCTGCTCGAAGCAGCTTTCATGTTAGCCAGTTCCTATGCTGGGCAGAGCTTTTGTAACTTTGGACCGAAGGCCTCTTGGATAGGCAACATGCGCACTTTCATGAACCCCCTATCAGTCAGCGTGCTCAACATCATGCCCCGCATCATCGGTACTCTGGCGGGTGTGTTGCACATGTGCCTGAGACTTGGATAGAGTATGATTTGCGGCGCGCGATCTCTGAAACTTGTCAGGCGCTAGAATTTCACATGAAACGAAAAAATACTACACCTCTTGTTTGCCTGTCCACTTGTTGATGTCTAACTACGTTGAAGTAGCGATCTGCACCAGAAGCAGTGGCGTTGCTCAAAATACTGTTATTGACTTTGTCATGCCGGGCCAAAAAAGGATTGTTTTGGAGCCCCCAGTGTGCTTGAACCTGCCGCATGACCTGCGCCTGTCATTTGCCCTTGGGCTGCTGCATCCAAAGCAACCTTGCTTGGGTAGTTTTTGCTCTGCCTCGATAGCAAGCGCAGCAAGCTAAGTACTTGGAAAGAAAGACCGAAACAACGGAAACACTCCTGCTCATCCTCCAACTCATCAACAGGAGAAGGTGCTTCAGCAGAAAAGATCGTCCTCAAACATCACACACCGGAATCATCGCAATGCATGCTAAATGAAGTTGCAACACTTTGCTGAGCGCATCACGGAGAAGCAATAGGGCCTCAAGCGGCTTTCGGCCGAAGCACCCTTTCTGGTTGCATCCATCTAGGCTAGGAACTCTCCAGAGTGGCATCCTGCCAACAGACGACGCAGTTCAGCAAACTTCAAATTGAATTGAGCCCCATTCACACAGCCCTTACCCGTCAGCAACCAAGTTCCTCCATGTCCATTTGTTCAAATGGATCATGAGTTGGAAAGTCACCTGCAAGTTCTGCACATCCCGCGAATGGCCTGGGAAGGCTGGCAAGAATAATAAAAACCGCACCGCAGTCTGTGAAGGACAGATCATCTGATTGAATTTCATTTGGATGCCATCTCTGTCGACATGAAGGGAACTCCAAAACGGGCAGGTTGCTTGCTTCAGCAGTGCATTTTGTTCAGCTCGCCACATGTTTGCCATCAGCACATGCAAAGCATTGCCTCAAGCAATGCCTTAGGTCTGCACCCCAGGCGCAACTTCTCTCTGCCCTGCATCCACAAATGGGATGCAGCGTGCATGCGAACAGCTGCTGCCTCAGGACTTGGAGATCGCCTCCTTCTTGGAGAACATGACCGCGCCTCGAAACAGAAAACTCAATGGCTGCTTTTTAATGGGACGATACAAGCCTTGGATGGATCAGCCTGGCGGAAAACGCGCAGGCTGAACAATATGAACAAATCTGGCAACAAGTCACATAACCGCTCAGCACCTCTGCGTGTTTCAGAGCCGCCACAAGATCTGCAAACTCCGAAAGTGGCACTTCTACCTCAAAACTGGCATCATGGAACCCCCCCCCCCCCCGCCCCCGGAACCCCCGTTAAGGCTGAAGAAAGCGGTTGTTCCCAAGAACAATTCTGACGGCCGGTCCTTACCCAGAAAACATGCAGACAATTTCAAGCTTCAACTACCAACGACGTGAATACGCATTGCAAGAGCCCCGCTGAAAGGTTCAACGCCACATTGTTGATGCCAGAACCTTAGGCACGATCTTCAGATCTCTGATCCATCTTGATTTTGCCTGTTGGCTGAGGCAACCGCCACGAGATGGTCGGCCTTGCTGAATCAAACCTTGCACAAAGCATTTCAGAATCCAAATGGCGAGCTAACTTGAGCACGCTGCTTATCCTGGTAGCTTTGCATGCTAGCGTCACTGCCATGCGATGCTGCTATTACTTTTGCCAGAGCATACGTTTCGTGTTACTTTGTTGATGGCATTGTACAAACACTAACGACTGAAACTGCGTAGCTGCAAAAGACTCACTCAACCTAGGTGTTTATCTGTGATCATTCGATCGAAAGGTCGTGTCTTCATCCAGCAAGTGCATATCTGCTCAAACTTGAACATCGATGCAGTTCACGAACCACATCACGCGCAAAATGATGCAAGGCGTTCAATCATGCTGGCAGGCACTTCAAAGCAAAGCTGCAACTGTCCTGGCGCAACCGCTGTTCCAACGCATCGCACTGCTGTCGAAGCTGATCCTCCTGGCGCTCTTTGACTTTTTGGACTTCCAAGCTGACCGGCAAGTGCCATTGCGTATCAATTCGAGCCTCTTCGTTGCTGAACTGAACCAGATCCTCGCAAACCATGCCTGGCAAAACAGAGCATATTGCACTGAGCCTACTTGTGCCAGAAAGTGCACACACAGCAAGTTATGTGCTTTCCACTTTACAATGGATGCAAATTGATAAACATAAAATGTTCCGCCTCATCAAAGCCCTCCCTGCTCTAGCGGCCACGGGCTCATGAGCCGATTCATAACCATTGAAAAAAAATTGTTTGATCATATTTGCTGTGACGCTGAGCTGTCCCACTGCAATACCAAACGATAACCCGGAATGACTGTCAATGTGTATTCTGATATTATTGTCAGGTATGCTTGGGTAAAGGGGCAAAAATAGGCGTGATGCAATGCTGTTTGAGATTGTGTGTCGCTTGATCATAAGTTTGATGTACATGTAGATGTTCAATCATGGGCTGCTATTCCACTTTGCTGGTTCCTTGAGCACCGGACACGTACCGCAGTCGCATAAGACAAGCACCACCCCCTTTTAACACCGGTGTTCAAGCTGCAAGCGCCACAGCAAGAGCTGCTGCGTTTTGACCCACCTTCCTTCCAACTCTTTGGAACTACCCATGTTGTTTTTGCGCAAATGTTGCGACGCCACGCAATAGCAAAGCAATGCCTCACTTCCCGGACAAACTGTCTTATCTTTGCCAGCTGCGAACCTTGATGAGGCCTGACAAATCGACCTGGGCAAAAGTCAGAGTGGGTGGGCGGTCAAAAAGGGGACAGACCCTTTTAACATGTCCGAACTGCCCTGACAGCGTTTCTATTTGTGCAGTGGAGGAGGACGCATCCGCCTGGTTGTCCAAGACATCGTGAGCAGGGTCTGTTGCTTTCCAAACACATACCATGCGTCAGGCGAGGCGATCACCCACGCGTTGTCCTCAAAAATGCCCTGCAAGTGCTTTGCACGGGCGCCCAAGTCCAACTCAAGTTGATGATCGGGGCATCCGGCCAAGAGAACTTCTACTACAACGTGACGTGACAGTGCTGCAGCACACAGCACAGTGCCTGCCATACTTGATGGTGGGCGGCTGGAAGCAGCGGTTTGACGTGTTCAGCATGCGGGGCAGCGACTCAGTTTCTTGTCGCTGGCTGCCTATACAGGTGTGGCTTCGTGTTGCGGGTTGCCGGCTCGTCGGCGATTCCCGGTGCTTCCCCGTGCTGTTGCAGTGCTGTTGATTAAGGGTGGGTAGTGTGGTTCTTGTCGACTTACGAAACAAATATTATATTTTTCGACACCGTTCTTTTGACGCAGGAGAGAAGCTTGTTGGTACTGGTGGACTTCTGCAATTGAAGAACAGGAGAAATGTGCTCAAGTCTGCGTTGGGAGCATTCGGTTACTCCTCAGTTGGTTTGTGAATGTCTACTTGCACCCCGATGAACAACAGTCACTACCTCACTTCTATCCTTCCTCCAAAATGTCGACTCCGACATGTTTGTTGTTTGCGAAAGCACGCTGACACCAAGTTTTCGCAGTCTTAAGGATTCAAGAAGAACCGAACCGCCTTAAGCTGCTGCGCAATCCAAACCATCTAGGGGTGAACGCGCAATGAAGTCCATGTTTCTCAACTCAAGTTTGTATGTTGCCGCTACTAAAAAGTTCACGGTGTAAGGCAGATTGCGCCACCCGAGTGAAAGGTCAGGTTTGGCTCAGCATCATCAAGCCCATATTGCTCAATACGGGAACGTTTTCAAGGAGCCTCAGGCAGCAGTGACCGGTGTACTGGGCCCTGCATCGTATTCCAGGCGTTGCGGGGCCACCTGAGATACAAGCGCACTGCAGCTGATTCCCTTCTTCTTAATCTTGATGGACTTCTTGTTCCCACTTGGTTGAAGCTGGTCACAGGCTTGGAAGCCACTGCTTCAACCCGCGTTATGCCCACGTTAGGCAGTCTGTGGAAAGACAATCTAGCCATGCCAAATTTGCGTGCTGTCTGCTTAAGGCGGCATTCTATAACGGTCCTATTTCGCTCCCGGGGTTGCGTGCAATGTTGATCGGGCTATGGCCACTCGCCAATTCTGGGCTGAGCCGCCTGGTCTTGATGCAAACGCAGGGCTCAACAAGCTGTGGACAGCAGCTGGATGAAAGATGTTGCCGGTGACGTTTCGTTTGGCATGCTCATCCCCCAGGTGGGTCATATGATTTGGATATGATTTGGCTGGATAACCCCATTATTCCACAGACCGCAAGGGACTCCTCGGCAGTCAGGGTGCGAAATGGAAGCTGGTTGTACGGTTAGAATCCTGTTCACTGCTTCAAACCAAGAGGGAACAAGCAATCAAAAACACAAGCCCGACCGACCCAATCGTTCAGCTCCTTTTTTTATTAGGCGTTGCTCAGACGTCCAGGCTTGGGGATGCAGGAGGGGTGACAAAGCGTGTCCATCCCCTTCACCTGCATCCCCATGCGGAGCCTGCACAGATACCCCCAAGGTTAACAACGCGTGTTCAACCTGTTCACAGGGTGTATTACCCAGGGGTGTGAAACAAAACTGGAGGTATTTTGGCACCTCAAAAAGCAATGCTTGCAACTTGTGTGCGAGACTAAGAAAGCGTCCTCAAATGACAGGACCAATGGCTGGTTCTGTAACGTTGAGTCCCACACAAAGCAAAGCGCGCTCTCGTGAGGGACTTTGAGGAATGCGCTTATTGGACTGAGTCCGGAACAGATGCCGGAGGAATGCGTCCTCGCATGTGTCCTGGGAAAAAAACCACCAAACTCAGCAGACTATGCATGCTGGCACAACGTGCGGATTGAATGCAATTCCTATCAAGGCTTGCGAGCCTTGTACATCAAGGTTTTTCACCTGAGCTCTGATAGGGCGGGTGTCAAAATGGCTTGAAGCATGAACGGCAACGCGGCTGAAGATTCGAACAGGATTAAAACACGGGGGAAATACAAACCCCAAGCGTTAGCATCCTGTTCACTGCTTCAAGCCAAGAGGGAACAAGCAAAAAAAAACGCAAGCCCGACCGACCCAATCGTTCCGTCTTTTTTTTTGGCAGTCCAGGCTCGGGAATGCAGGAGGGATGACAAACCGTGTCCATCCCCTTCACCTGCATCCCCATGCGGAGCCTGCACAGACACCCCCACTTTAGGGTTCAGTGCGGTTGCAAGGCTGCCCTATGCTCTGGTTGAGGATGCAAAGTCAAAGCGGACTTCTGCGGCCAGAAATCGTGCGGTGTGAAACGCACTCAAGATTGCGGCTTGTTCTTAAAGGCGCCTGGAATTCTGGAATTCAACGGAACTCAGATTAGAACACCCTTCGGCCTGCCTGGTGCGTGTAGCGGATCCGTCGGCTGAGCACACCCGTCTGTTCAGAGCCGCAAGGCCAGCGTGGAATGGCTCACTCAGTGCTTCAATGCGCCCAAGGCAGCCGCAGAAGCATGCGCAGAGGGCAGCATAGTAGACATAGGTGGATGGCTTATTTCCAGGTGCACCGTTTGCGCGCTGCCTTGAAGTTGAAGCTTGCTCCTCTGAAGGATGCGTGCGTGTCTAGGCAGGAGTGCTAGGCGGACGTCTGAGGCCACAGACACACTTACGCGTTCTGGTATGTTGCGTTTTGGGTTTACAACACTACTGTGCTGTCCAGCTTGGTGGGTGGCAAGTCAGCTCATGATTCAGGTTCAGAAGGGGCCGCCACAGAAGTTGCCTTGGGTACAGAAGGCTGGGGCGCCCTCTGGCGACAAGCCACAAACCCAGCTCCAACAAGAAACTCCACTGAACGTCTTGTTGGCCCGAGTCGCTTCACTCAGCAAGCACCTGGCCAGACGGTGTTGAGCGTCACTTCACAACTAAGGAGAAAAGGGCCTCCCAGCTAAGCCTTGAGCCAATTTGTTGCCACAACAAGTTCGTTCAAGTTTCAAAGGAACCCGAAACAAAGCTCCGACCCAAAACATCCAAGTCGACTCACCCAAGACTTACAAGGAGTTGACCAACGGTCAACCTTGGTACAAAACACCGTCCAACGGATCTCTACCATGCCTCAACCAACTCCACCAAAGTCAACCATGGCCAAAAGACATGCATCCTATCTTCTGGAGATGGCCGCCAGGTCATCCTCGCGTCTCATACGGAACACATCTACCCACAAACGAATTGAAAACGCTCAACATCATATCTTACGGATTGGGATGAGCAAAGTCATCAAACTCACCAACAAAATACGGATAGAAAACACAAAGATGAACCGAGGGTTCCTCACGGATCCCAACATCCACCATTGCATCATCTTTCACACGCTCATCAAGCACAGCTCACAAGTCTTGCCAAGAGCAATCAGGTCATTCACTGATAATCAGATGTGATTATTTTCACACCCCCTCTTGACCTGATACGCCCAAGTCTCTGGACTCAATCTCAATCTCCTCCACAGGGCCCCAAACCAGTTCCATGGTCTTCTTTGAGCCTGCAGAAGCATCCAACGCTGACTCCTGGCAGTGAGGTTCCTTGCGCGAGGCACGGCTGGCACGGGTTTCACCATTCCATTTTCCTACCAATGACTTGTTTTCGTTCCTTTCGTTGGTCCAGCTGTCTCGTATCACACACCTGCCTCCTTCAACAAACAGAGCCACCGTCTCTCTCTCTCCAGTCAACTCTTCAAGAAACAGTTCCTTCACAAAAAAACAAAGCCAGTCGCAGTTTCACATGCACTCGAACCACTTGATCCTCATGAACCATCCAACGGTCAGCAGTTCGCTTTGAGTCTCTTGCAAGTTGTCATTTTCCCCAAACCAATCCAGACTCTCCAAACCAGCAGCCTGACACACATTGCTCTCTGCCAAGTGTCACTTGACTCATGCTTTCAACCTCATGTCCTTTCACCTGAATCTCTCTCACCATTTTTTTTGAGAAACTCCATCATTTGAAACGCCAATGGCTTCACTTGACTCTTCCAATTCCTGCAGCGGGGCAAAGCAAATTTGACTCGTGCTGACTGACCTCAAATGTGAACCTGCCTCATGTACTCTCACACTGCCTGACCTAACCCGTGAACCTGTCTCGCGCTCGTGCAATTGCAGGCACTCTGGGCTCACCGCATGTCCTGGCCTCAGCACAGACACAAATTGCAAAGGACCTTGCGCAGCCTTTCGCCTCTCGCCTCTCAAGGGGTTCATCAGCAACCAATGGCTTCGCTTGACTCTTCGGCTTCACTTGGCTCTTATTCACCTGTTTGCCTTTCCCTAGACCGCGCAACGTTTGCGAGGGACTCTCCGCCTGACCTCGATCCATCATCGTGGCTTCACTCTGGGCCTCCACGCTAGGATCGCTGTCCATGGCGCCACACACGCTTCGGACGAGGTGGCTTGTTAGTTCGAACCTCAGACCTCGTTTCCTTCTTCACCGCTGACGCACAGCAACACTGCTGCGTTTCCTTCTTCTAAGTCTCCGCCGACCCACCCCGCGGTGGCAGGAGCATTCCTTCACAAGCTTTCTCAACCACATGTCTCACCTGGCTTGCACCTGAAGCCTTAACCATCGCAACTGGATCATCTTTCACCTTCACATCCGACACGGCCCACCATCCTCGGTCCAAAATTTTCAAAGGAATCTTCACAGATCCCTTCTCAATCACACTCTGCTTGGGCTTTCCGAGAATGGTTCGCCATCCTGTCTTTTGTCAACGCACATGGACTCAAAACATTGAATGTCAAATCTGCCAACACATCATGCACCATCTGCCGTTAAACGGCACTTTCACGTCAACCACTCCTTGGGTCTTAATCTG
Source organism: Effrenium voratum (assembly GCA_963377175.1). Taxonomy (NCBI): domain Eukaryota; class Dinophyceae; order Suessiales; family Symbiodiniaceae; genus Effrenium; species Effrenium voratum. The sequence goes on from CAUJNA010003380.1 coordinate 619,244, forward strand.
GTGTTCGGACGCAGATGTAAGGGTGGGCTCTCCCTCGAACAACACCAAACAAATGAAGGAACTTGGTGGCCACAACATGTTGCACCCGAATCCACAAGCCACAATTTCGCGGCGGCTACAGATGATTCCATGGAAAAGATCCTACCATCGTGAGTTCGGCGCTCTTCAGCAAACTCGCGCGCAGTGTGGCCGAGTGCGGCGGAGAATGCCAAGTTGCCATGTTGCGCAACTGGTTGACAGTAGTAAGGAACATAGGCTTATAGTATCCTATTAATTTGGGCTTTTTGGGCCAAAAAGCTGCCCAAATGGCCATTTTGCGGCCAAAAAATCCTTCGTCACCACTGATGTCACCACTGCTTTTCGGCTCCGTTTCGGTCGAAAAAGTGCTCAAATCGGCCAACTTTCCGAAATCCCGAAAAGTTCGTTTTTTCGTGTCAGACGTCCAAAGTGGTGCCTGAGCCTCCAAGTTCGCTCGTTTTCCGCCGAAAACCGGCTCCAGACGTTCGCCGTGCTCGAATTCCGTTTTCTGCCCTGAAAAGCCTGCGAATTCCAGCCCGCTGAACTCGTCACCGCTTGTCACCGCTTTGTCACCACTCGCTTTTTGGGTGCAAAAGTGCGGAAAATCGGGCCCAGTTCCCGAGCTCCTTCTCCGCAGGGTTTTTCGCGGCCCGACAGCCCGCCGAGGTCCAGGCTCGGATCCGACAGCCCGCCGAGGTGGTCCGTCAGCCCGCCGAGCTTGTCACCACTGATGTCACCACTGATGTCACCGCTCCATCCGGCTCCGGTTTTTGGTGCAAAAAGCTCAAAACGGTCGAGTCCGAAGAGTCCGTTTTTCGTGTCGGACTGCAAGTGGGATGCCCGAGCCTCCAAATTTGCAGGTTTTCGGTCGAAAGCGGGCTCCAGACGTCAGTTTTCCGCTTTCGGCCCGGAAAAGCGGCGAATTCCAGCCCGCCGAGCATGTCACCGCTTGTCACCGCTTGTCACCGCTTCGTCACCGCTCTCTTTGGGGCCGAAAGTGCGCGAGTTCGTGTACTGGCAGCACGGGAAGTTGAATTGAGGGTTATTTTCCTTCAATCGCATTCCTGCCAGTCCCGGGTCCGCCCCAGGTCTCGTCAGGTGGCCAAGGTGTCCCAAACGTTTCTTTGACCGAGATTTTCGGTCAATTCATAGCATCATGCCCAGTGGCCGATTTTATAGGTCACTGCGCCACTTCGCGTACTGGTAGGGGCTGTTGCGAGTTGATATAACTCAAGCGAGGGAGCGCTGCGAAAGTGCAACAACCCAGCGATACCATTTCGTAACGGCTACTCCTAAGAAAACATGTTTGAAGGACCTGTTACCGGCAACATCCCGGAGGTCCTGGACAACGGAGAGGTGACTGACGGCACGCACGTCACAGCAGGACAGCTGGCCCTCGCTCTCACGCCCTATGCTCAAGTAACTGACCTGGCGGTGAACACGGCAGCCTCCGGCAACAACGCCGCTGCCATCCAGTCCCTGGACGACAGAGTCACCGCCGAGCTGGCCTCAAAGCTGGACAGCAGCGCGCTGGCGCCGGCGATTGCGCCTAGCAACGGCTGCGGCCCTGGCCACCACTGACGGACAGGTGGCCGCGCACGGAAGCAGCATCGCAGCGCTGCAGAGCTCGCTGACCACGGGTCTCTCCAACAAGGCAGACCAGTCGGCCTTCGACGTGCTGGAGGGCGTGGTGGCCACCAAGAGCACCCCGGACGGCGTGGACCTGAAGCTGTCCAACTACAGCACCACGGCGGCCATGAACGGTTCCATCGCTCGGCCAACAACGCCACGCTGGCCACGGTGGCCGCCAACTACGGTCTCAAGACGGTGGTGGACCAACACTCCCTGGACATAGCGGCGAGGATCACGCCGCTGGAGGTGGACACCAAGGTGGCCAACGCTCTCCTGGGGGCCGTCACCGCCGCGGCGCTGGCCTCCGAGCTCGCGAGCAGAGACGACTCCATCTCGGGGCTGCAGGCCTCCAAGGCGGACGCCAGCGCGCTGACCGCGTACGCGCTGCAGTCGGCCGTGGACACTTCTTCGGAGGTGGGGGATCTAAGATAGCGTACGGCCTCTGGACGCCGTCTCACGGCAGCCATGGACGCCGCCTCTCGGCTAAGGCTGGACGCAAGGGGTGGGGGCGGCTGGCTCCCTGTCCTCCCAACGGTGGTCGGGTTTTTTTGGACACGCCGCTGGAGGTAGACACCAAGATAGCAAATGCCCTGCTGGGTCTCGCCACCGAGGCCTTCGTCGCAGCGCAGCTTGCTAGCCGGGACGCCAGCATCGCGGAGCTCCAGGGGGCCAAGGCCGACGCGACGCTGCTGGCCTCATACGCCACGAACGCCGCGCTCTCGGCCAGCGAGACCACGCTCCAGAGCGCCCTCGACGCAATCCTCGCGGAGCTCGCCGCCCTGCAGCTTTCCGGCAGCGGCGGAGTTGGTAACGCGCCGGCCTGGGCGGGCTTCACGACTTGGGAGCTCGTTCGCGGAAGTAACGTCGTTCGCAACCTGCATTTCGTGGCTCCTCTCTCTGCTGCGCTGGCCAACGGCGACGACACGCTGAGCATCACGGCCGACTGCTACTCCGTCGCAGCAGCGGACGCGGCCCTCGCAGCTGCGCTGCTGGCCTACTACACCTCGGCGCAAGTGGACGCGCTGTTGGTCGACTACCGAACGGGGACGGCGCAGGACGCCGAGACGACCAGCGCCATCTCGGCTGCGCTGCTGGCCTACTACACCTCGGCGCAGGTGGACGCCCTGTTGGCCGACTACCGGACGGCAAGCGCGCAGGACACACAGACGCAGGCTGCCATCTCGGGCGCGCTGCTGGCCTACCGGACGGGCCCGGAAGGACGTTTTCACGACCAACCAGATCACCTCGGCGCTGGTGGCGTACCGCTCGGCTGCCGACCAGGACACGGCAACGGGGCATCCAGACGCTGAAGAAGGACCTGGCCACACGCGTGTCCCGCAAAAGCGGGCAGTGGAGCGACCACTTTGAGCGTGCCGCGGGGGCCTACAACCCGGCCACACGAGACGGTATACGGCGTTGCGAGGACGTGGAGAAGCAGCCGGCCACCGAGTTTTCGGCTGCTGCAGGACAACGCCGACAAGTTCCAGCAAAACAAGGACCTCACGGACCGGCGCATCAAGGCCGTGGAGGATGCGGGGGCTTTCCGAGGGCTGCTGGCCGTGGACTCCATGACCGTCCGGAGCACCGAGTGGCCGGGAGACCCTGCTGAAGCTGGCGCTGCCGGCGCCCCAGGGCAGCGGCAACACGGCGGGCCGACTGACGAGGCGGGGCAGACCGGCTGCGGTGAGGCAGCGGGACGACTTCCTGGGGCCCAGGCGGCCCAGAAGCGATCGGGCCGCTGACCTTCTTGAGCAGACTTGACGGAAGCAACATGCCTTAGCTTGTGGAGAGAAGTTTTAGCCCAAACACGATTTTGCGAATCTCGACCTTAGAGCGATCCCTGGACCCCGCCCAAAACGGCCATTCAGTTTGTGGATGCAAGCCTGACACCCATGGAACATGTGAAGCCTCTTGTGACCTGAAGTCCGCCCTGCTCCCACCTGCTAGCGCGATTTTTGTACACTCACAAAAGCTTCAGCACGTCCAGCTGTGCAATGATAGTCTCGCAACTCATGAGAGAGTATTTCTTCTCCTCCTGACGTCTGGCCCATGTCTTGTTTGTAAAGGACTGCCAGCCTTCAGACTCACTGCAAATCTGCAGCAACACATTTTGCATGTCCTCAAAGTTGTCCTTCTTCGCCTTGTCCTGCAACTTCAGGCCGTCTGCATCCTTTTTCTGTCCATAACGACATTGCGCAGCAATGAACTCGAGCTTACCAGTTGCCTTGCATCTCACGGGGATCAAAAGGTCCGTTGCAAAATTCCGGTTGGACTTGATGGCCTTCCCAACGTCACTCATGACAGTTGCTTCATTGCCTTGGCCGCTTGGATGTTCCACACCATCACTCCAGCAAACTTCGAAAGGCTCCAAAACAGCTCGCAAATGTGGATCCTCCGTAGGGTAGTTCTTCAAAAAAGGGACCCAGGTGACTTCAGCAATCAGGTTTCTTGCTATGCAGTGAAGGCGGAACCGCGCTGCCAGGGAATTTGCAACCAGCTCTTCCCACTTCTCCCCCCTTTCAGTGGCACCCCTTGTTGGGCTGTTGAGCAACTGCAAGGAATCTGGCAGGAGCCCCTCCAGGTCAATGTTCAGCTCTTTCAAATCGTTTCGGATGGCGTCTTTGATATTGGTATCCTCACACCACCACAGCCGTGGAACCAGTACGGACTTGTTGTTTGGAAATGCTGCTCCGGCCCTGAAGATGTCTGACCACCTCACTGAGGTTCCGGGCACAAGCTGGTGGCCTTCTGCAGGCCATCGAACCGCCGAGCAAAGAACCAACGCCAAGGCCACTTCTGGCTGATTGAAGTAGGGGGCTGCATCCGCATACGAGCTTCTGAACTCCTGCGACATGGCATTGAGTGCAACCTGAGCAGTTGATGCCAACTCACCCCAGGTCTGGAAAGCCGCCTCCAAAAGCCGGGGTACCCCAGCCGAGAAGAGGTGAATGTTGTCGAATTCCTTCTTCTTGTATTGCATGCCTCCCCACTCTGCCATGGCCCGTCTGGCGGCTTGCAGCGACAATGGCGCCAGAGCCGGTACTTCCTGGACCTTAAGCGAGGTGTACTCCTCCGATGGCCTATCGGTCAAGATATTCACCGTGCCTGCCGAAAACATGCCCATCTTCTGCGGGAATTCGCCAAATATTTCGGTGAAAGCTGATTTCTGTCCACCATGGTGGCTCAGTCCCTCGACCTCATGATTCACAAGCAGCTCTGCCTGATCGAGGAACACCAAGCAAGCGCAGTCTGGTGTTGCGTTGAAGGCTGCAGCCGTCACCAACAGCCACTGCTCGAAGACGCCCTGCTTCTTTTGACAAAATGAGCCAAGCCAAACTTCGAAGCTGTCGCACATATCAATTTCACGTCGTACCGATGTACGTTTGAGGGCCTCCAGCACTGCAATGAAGTCCATGCCCCTAAAACTCACCACCAGCCCACTCACTTCGATGCTGTACCCGCACAGCAACTGTGACAGGTGCCACACGACAATTGCAGAAGCAATCCTACTGGGAGCTTCCTGCAACGCTGACTTTGGAATCTCTCGCGCATCAACCACTAAAAGCCGCCCACATCTTCGGCTTTCTGAGAAGTTCGGGACCTTCAAAGCCAGGTGTCGGACAAGCGATGTCTTGCCGGTGCCCCTTGGGCTCCACAAGGCCAAGACCGTCGGCTTGTTGGTCCCATTCCTGTGGATCTGTTCTATTTGCTCCACAAGACTCCGAACAACCGCCTCCCTTTCTAGAAACGGCCTCTCATCCTTGTTGTTGATTCGGCTATTCAAAAAGCGGTCTTCGAAGTCCAAGAGATCTGTGGCGCTAAAACGAGGGAGCTCAACCTGCGCGGGAGGCGCATGAGGGAATGCTGGGAAGGACAAACAATCACAACAAACCAAACACGCATCGGCAATTGGTGAGAAAATCGATTGCTAGCAGGTTCCTTCCCACTGGCTCATGTTTCTTGCAAAACGCTAACCATTCACAACAGATCACAAAGAAGCATGGGTACTTAGTGCGAAAGCCGAGCACTAGGAAAGCAAGGAACACAAGTAACACAAGGGTACCAAAACCGAAACAAAACCAAATTCCAGCAGGAACACTGCCCATGAAAGCAAAGCGGGAGATGCGTGGTTCAGCTCAACAATCCTTTTGTGGGGCTCCACGCTGAGCAAAACCACTGAGTTCCCAGGAACCCCGACAAGGTTGATGAGGGGGGAGAGTGGCGTCAAATATGTTGAGGTTCTGTGGATGTGATCAGGGCAGCCCCACTGAAAGCATTTCCGCGGAGAAATCAAAACCACACAAAACGTCAAACGGCACGTCTCAACGTCACCCGGCAGCAGAAATACATTGTGCACACTTTAGCAATCTCCTCCATGCTCGTGCTGTCGGAACAAAATTTAACCTTCGGATTGCATTGTGTCTGCAGCAGCAACGACCATGGCAGTAGGGTAGGTCTTGCTCTTCAAAAGGCAGGCGACTGGAACAGCAGGCTCTTCAATATTTGCGGGTTCCCCCTCGACTGTTTGATAGTTTTGCGCTAAACACTCACACCAAATCAGGCAGATATGAACAGGTACAGAGAAAAATGAACAACAGAACGGGATGGAATGGCAGCAACACGGGCAAAACATGGGCAAGAACACCGCCAGGGAGATCAAAGAGAACATTCATAGAATGCACTTGTGCCTGCAGCAGCAAGGACCCCAATGGGTGCAAAGACGTCAGAGTTTGCCCTCCCTCTCCCCGGCAGACGGGCAGGTCTTGCTCTTTCAAAAGCAGGCTGGGGGCAAGCGCAAAATCACTCACAACGATCAACGGCACGTCTCAATCAATGTCGACCAGCAGGAATGACCGACCTCCAACAAGGAAAGGCAACCATCCGTTCATGGGGGGTCCCTACCGAGCCTGCCAACGACAGGAAGCGCCGCAATCTGCACAAATGTAATCTTGGGATTTCCTGGTTCTCTGGATGTTGATCAGGGCAGCCCCATTGAAAGCATTTGCGGGCCGCGGGGGGAATTCCTCAAAACCACACACAACGACCAATGTCTCAGAACAAAGTCAAGAGCAGACGATTTTCCAGCCGTGCCTGGGGCTCGTTCAGCAGCTGGATCTTCTCAGCCAGAAGCTCCGCTGGGCCCCGTGGGACTCCATCTGCCATCAGCTTCTCCAGCGTCAGCTTCAGCAGGGACTTGCCTGTGACGCCCTGCTGCTGCAGTGTCGTCACCGTCTGCTGGATGAGCTCATCTCTCACCTTGCCCTCGTTCAGCACCGCTTCGGCCCAGCTCAGAACCTCCTCTTCGCCAAAAGCCTCCACCTCCTCGCGGCTCTTGGCGAGCCAGTCCTGCCAGCACTCACCAACAACCAAGCCTGGCGCATGCGAGCCCCCGGCCTCCGCACCACTGTCCTGGCACGATTGCAACCGGCCAAATTTACAACTGCTGATTGGAGCGTCCTGCTGCGGGCTGGCGCGCGAAGCAACTCCGCCACGCCCAGGGTGCCAGCTTGTCACCTCAAGAGGAGCTAAGAATCCAGGCAAAGACAATTACAGCGACACCGAGATCTGGACCTGCGCCCTGCGAGAATCCTGGCGGACCAATTGCAACACACAACACAGGAGCCCTGACTCACAGCCCCAGCAGTGCGCATGAACGGACGTCCTCTTTCAAGCCCTTCAGGGTTGCTTTGGCCTGCGTCGCACGAAAACCGCTTGTGAATCTCAGACAAAGCACGCAGTCCTGCCTCTTCCACGAACTCGCGCAGTTTTTGCTTCAACTCGTCTTTCTTCCCTGAAAGCGTCCACGTCCCTGGGTTTATCTTCTGCGCTTTTCCTGAGCTCAAACCCTTCACCGCTCTTGAAAACCCCGACCCATGTGCTGCTCCAGCGGCGCAAGACAGCTTTTATCTTTTCCACCGTGTCGTTGTCCTGCAGCACCCGTTCGGCTTCTGCAATCGCCTGAGCGAGGCCAAGCTGGGACCTGTCCTTTCTCTGAAGGCCTGCCGCCTCCTCGAGATCGCGCCGGTCCTGACAACCAACAAGCCCAACGTTCAAGCCCGATGCACGTGTCCCCCAGGCCTGGCCACTGTTGTCCTGGCGGCAACCGGCAAAAGATGCGAACAGGCTTCGGGTCGGAGGAGTCCTCTTGCGCAGCCCCGGCGCGCCGAGCGACTCCGGCATGCAACGGGTGCCGTTTTGCCTGAAAGAGCCAAAGTGCAATCTGCTTGCGCCTGCGGGCAACTCTGAGAACTGGCCAATATGCTGTCCTGGCACTCAGCACGAAACAAGAACATCCAAAGGAGGGACATCATGCTCCTTCAGCCCAGGAACTCCTCGAGCAAAGTCCTGGGCGGCGGCGACAAGGGACTCCTGAAACCCGAAAACCTTCGAAAAAAATGTGTCCCAAGACCCAGGCCGTGCTCGGCTGCACGAGCAGCGCCAATGCAATCCCGAGAAGGCAGAGGCACATACCTGGCCGCTGCCTACCGCGGGCACGGTAGCGTCACAAGCTTGCCAGCCTCGGCTTTTGGTCCTGGTCCGCATCATCGCCATGGCTATTCGAAAAGCGCTTGAGCGGCCTGCGATTCCTCAAGCACTGGCACTAGACCCATCGGGCGACCATTGCGAGCTGTTGTTGTGTCAGTGTTGATGAGTACCCTCGAGCCAAGTTTCCAGAGCAAACACAAGATTGACTGGCTTCTTTGGCAACACCAACGCACGGGTTTGGATGCTCCTCCTCCTTTTCACTCGCGGCCTGAAGGTCGGTCGGGCCAAGCCTTGCAAGGCTTCGCAGCGTCCATCCGTCAGACTGGCTGACCCACATCCTGCCGCTGCATCAAAGTCCAAGCGACATACCAAACTGGCCTGCCTGCAAAACAAGCAGCCGAAATCGGCACCGGGCCGCCAGGGGCTGAAGGGCGGGGGTTTCTGGGGTCCCTGGTCCCTGGGGCCTCTGGGGTCCCTGGGTCCCTAGGGTCCCTACATTCCCTACATTCCCTAGGGTCCCTAAGCTCCCTAAGGTCCCTAGGGTCCCTAGAGTCCCTGGGGTCCCTGCACACGTGTGCATCAGACGCCCCAGAGTGCGCTCATCCCTGTCAACGCACGGCGGGTTCAGGGACCTTAGGGACCTTAGGGACCTGAGGGACCTTAGGGACCTTAGGGACCTTAGGGACCTTAGGGACCTTAGGGACCCTAGCAACCCTGCAAACCCTACCCTAGGGACCCTAGGGACTCCGAGGACTTCAGGGACCCAGCGACCCAGGGACTTCAAGAGATCCTTGGTGGCCCCAAGGATTTTGGGGCTTGAAGGGATCTTGGCAAGAACTTCACGCCGGGTACCACTCAGCCTGGGCGTTCTCCAGCATCATAGGGTCATGCAAAAACACAAAATGCCGAAGCCAACACACACACACACACACGCACACACGCACACATTGCAAATGGGCCACAACACCACAACATCATCTCCCAACTACAAACACGGATGTAGAAAACACCATGTAGAGACATACCAACATAAAGGCACAAAGACATAAAGATATAAAGATATAAAGAAAAAGGTATAAAGATACAAAGATATAAAGATATGAATTTGTAGAAATACAAAGATATAAATATATGAAAAATCATAAAGAGATACAAATACGTAGAGATATGAAGATATAAATGTATGAAAATAAATAGATATGAGTACACGAAGATAAATAGATGTATGGCAAGTTGCTCGAATGGAAAAACAACAGAAGCTTTGCCCTTCCGCGCGTCTTTGTGTCCCCTTGCGTGGCAAGCTGCAACCAACCGAAGCTTGAGAGATGACTTCACACTTCACAGGATCTCTTGCCCCCAAGACCCAGGGTTGCTGGGGTCCCTAAGGTCCCTGGGTCCCTAAGGTCCCTTAGGGTCCCTGAGGTCCCTAGGGTCCGTAAGGTTTCTGGGGTCCCTAAAATCCCTGAAAACGCCGTGTGTTGACAAGGATGGATGCACTTTGGGACCCTGGCGAGACGTCTTGATGGAAGGACGTTGTTTCATGGCACCTGCAGCGGACGCCCGCGTGCCCAGGGACCCAGGGACCCCAGGGACCCCAGGGACCCTAGGGACCCCAGGGACCCTCGGGACGGACCGTCAGGGCTTCACTGGGTCAAAGATCAAGGGGGCTGACAGATTGGTGACAAAGATCAAATGACAATAACCTGCACGGGACCTCTTGGCCATGACAATGGAACGCGGCGAGGGCCCGGGCGGAACGTGGAGCTCGAGGCGCAAGCTCAAAAGTTCGGAGTGCCTGAGCGCCAGGAAAAAAAAAGGCGATTTTGAGGAAACCACACTGCCTGACTTACAAAAAAACCTGACAGTACGACTTGACGGGGTTGGGGCAATCGCTCTCAAGGTCAAGGGTTCACCAGGTTGGAGAGACAATACAAAATGCGGGCCTGGCTCAACGAGGTCACGATTTCCAAAGATACACGGGCCTGACGGCGCGGCTTGACGGGGTTGGGAAACGCACACAAAAAAGCAACGCAAACCACTTGGGCCTCACCGGGTCAAAGAGATCAAGGTTGGGCCCAACCCTGAAAGCTCAGTTGAAATCCGCGCATCAACACTGACGGCGCAATCAGCAAAAAGGCCCAGGCAGATCAGGGGGCCTGACAGATTGGCGAGTTGGGACCCAAACCTCAAAGATCAGTTGGCATTGATGGCCATGACAACGGAAGCAGCGAAGGCCCAGGCAGTATGCCTTGATGTCAAAACAAAGCCTGGCACGGGGAAGCGCGAAAACACGACCTTCAAAATTCAGGACCAAACCTGAAACACTGCTCAAAGGCCGAGTTGACACCAATCCGCACAGGTGCCCAGCCAAAGAGTCCCCAGTAGCACGAATTGGATCCACCTGCAAGCGGCCAAAAAAAGTGACAAAAAGGCAACTCGCGGCGCTGCGAGAAGATCTGCACGTCGAAGTCTGGGCACAGGGCAAGAGAGTGGTTACGGGGGTCTCAAGCCCCACTTGGTCGTCAGTTTATGTTCGGGTTGTCGTTTTCCGCTTCGCGTTGCGAGGTTCGCCAAACTTCCGCGCGTTTTTTGCAGGACCGTCTCGAAACGGTGTCGCGCGCTGCAGATCTCAGCAAGTCGCAGTGCAGGCTTTCGATTTTTCGTTTGACGGTCTTGTTCCGGTAGCGTCCCGGCAGTTTCCGGTCGTATTCCGTCAGTTTCGGTCGTGTTCCGTCAGTTTCCGGTCGTGTTCCGTCAGTTTCCGGTCGTGTTCCGTCAGTTTCCGGTCGTGTTCCGTCAGTTTCCGGTCGTGTTCCGTCAGTTTCCGGTCGTGATCCGTCAGTTTCGGTCGTGTTCCATCAGTTTCCGGTCGTGATCCATCAGTTTCGGTCGTATTCCGTCAGTTTCGGTCGTGTTCCGTCAGTTTCCGGTCGTGTTCCGTCAGTTTCCGGTCGTGTTCCGTCAGTTTCCGGTCGTGTTCCGTCAGTTTCCGGTCGTGATCCATCAGTTTCGGTCGTGTTCCATCAGTTTCGGTCGTGATTCATCAGTTTACGGTCGTGATCCATCAGTTTCGGTCGTGATTCATCAGTTTACGGTCGTGATCCATCAGTTTCGGTCGTGATTCATCAGTTTACGGTCGTGATCCATCAGTTTCGGTCGTGATTCATCAGTTTACGGTCGTGATCCATCAGTTTCGGTCGTGATTCATCAGTTTACGGTCGTGATCCATCAGTTTACGGTCGTGATCCATCAGTTTCGGTCGTGATTCATCAGTTTACGGTCGTGATCCATCAGTTTCGGTCGTGATTCATCAGTTTACGGTCGTGATCCATCAGTTTCGGTCGTGATTCATCAGTTTACGGTCGTGATCCATCAGTTTACGGTCGTGATCCATCAGTTTCGGTCGTGATTCATCAGTTTACGGTCGTGATCCATCAGTTTCGGTCGTGATCCATCAGTTTCGGTCGTGATTCATCAGTTTACGGTCGTGATCCATCAGTTTCGGTCGTGATTCATCAGTTTACGGTCGTGATCCATCAGTTTCGGTCGTGATTCATCAGTTTCGGTCGTGATTCATCAGTTTACGGTCGTGATCCATCATCCATCAGTTTACGGTCGTGATCCATCAGTTTCGGTCGTGATTCATCAGTTTACGGTCGTGATCCATCAGTTTCGGTCGTGATTCATCAGTTTACGGTCGTGATCCATCAGTTTCGGTTGTGATTCATCAGTTTCGGTCGTGATCCATCAGTTTCGTTCGGAGCAAAAGGACCTCCGGTAGTGCTTGCGAATTTTTTCGGTCACTTGCACGGAGCAAAAGGACCCGCGGTAGTGCTCGCGAATTTTTTCGGTGATCAGTCAGTTTCCGATCGTGATCCGCCAGGTCGTGATCCAAGACGTGATGGAAGATTTCAGGAACACGACTTTCGATCGGTCAGGATCGTCGCTGAGGGTGAGGATACAGCTGATAACTTTTCTTGCACGGATCCCTCTATAGTCGTTTACAGCAGCTAGACTTCAGTCTAGTCAGAAACAGCTAGCTTCGGTCAGCCCAAGACTTCGGTCTGTCCAAACCACAAAGGGGCAGCTTCAGTCTGCCCAGAAACAGATAAAGTGTGGACTTCGGTCTAAAGGGTAGGTTTCGGTCTAAAGGGTAGGCTTCGGTCTGCCCAGAAACAGCTAGCTTCGGTCAGCCCAAGACTTCGGTCTGTCCAAACCGCAAAGGGGTAGACTTCGGTCTGCCCAGACAGTCAAATAGTGGACTTCGGTCTAAAGGGCAGGCTTCGGTCTGCTCAGAAACTGCCAAAAAGGGCAGGCTTCGGTCTGCCCAGAAACTGCCAAAAGGGCAGGCTTCGGTCTGTCCAGAAACAGTCAAATGGAGGACTTTGGTCTAAAGGGCAGGCTTCGGTCAGCCCAGAAACCGCCAAAAGGGCAGGAATCGGTCTGTACTTATAAAACAGCGCGGTACTTTGAAAGGGAACACTGAGACATTGTCAGGTTTTGAGCCAAACAACCTCCTGTTTTAGGAAACAACATCATGGCTGATGCTCGCCAACAAACTATCAAGGCTGTGTACGAGGACCCTCGCGCCGGCTTTGGCAGCATCGACTTGACTTGGAGGTTGGCGAGAGCGCGAGACAGAACCATCACACGTCAGGAAGTAGCTTCATACATCAACGGCTTAAGAGTTCAACGTGATAGGCCCCAGCGTGGTTATAACTCCTACGTTCCACCGCTCCCCATGCATCAGCTGCAAATAGACCTAGCTGACATGAAAGCTTTTGGAGCAGTCCCATACCCCTACATGTTCGTGGCCGTGGACGCATTCACCAAGAAAGTTTCCGCGATACCCCTGAAAGACAAGAAAGCTTCAAACACCGCACAAGGTCTTCGGAAGGTTATAAGCGAACTAGGAATTCCTGCTCACATCTACAGCGATGATGGTACGGAATTCAAAAAGGAGTTTAGGGAAGCCTTGGAATATTGGGACATCAACAAGCTTGTTACAAGGGGTCACGCCTACTTTGCTGAGAGGATGATTCGCACCTTGAAAGAAGCGATCCTACGGCGAATAGCTGCGGGGGTGGGGAGGCGCGGACAATGGCACCTGCTGCTACCTGACATCATTTCTCAGATTAACGCTCGAAAACAGAGTACGACCAAAGTTGTTCCAAACGAAGCCTACAACGATTCCACTAAGGCTCGGGAAGCGAGGCGTAACATGGAACTCGCAGCCAAGCACAATGCGCCTAAACGTCCAGAAATCCGCGTGGGTGACTACGTTCGCGTGCGGAACAAGCCGGTAGTGCAGCGGGGAGCCTATAGGGTTACAGAGTCAGCGTGGAGTGAAAGGTCCTACAGAGTCGCAACCGTTGAACAAACTGACATGGGACCCATGTTCACATTGGAAGGATGGACAGGAAAAGTTCAAGTCAGGGATTTGCAGAAGGTGAGGGAGGATGATGGAGCTAGGGGAGCATTCCAGCCAGTGCGAAGGAGACCTCGCCTACCACCAGCGCGCGATCGAGCGCCACCAATTGTCTAAAACACGCGATCAAAAATGAGCTCAGGACTGACGCCGTAGCGATGATGACCTGTCCAGTCGGATTGGGTATCAAACAAACACATGCACTCCAGCACGTCGAACACTCACACAACTATCCAAGAAAAAAAGAGTTCAGGACTGACCTGTCCAGTCAGCTTGGGCATCAATCAAGAAATGCTCTCCCGCAACATACAACTGAGCAAGCTAGTCTTTGCAACTTCCAGTCGGTCGTCTATAGCCTCTGACGGGCACTGCTGTAAAGGGTCAATCGCTGCGTATAGCGATGACCGATCTCTGTTCTGTAACGTGCATGCATGCATGATGTCAAAGATCAAGCATCCTGACATGAGCGAGCGCGTTTGCGCGATAACATCCAGCGCTGATCATTCATGATCTTCCGGATGGGACTTCCCCACTCTGCATGTTGAGCAGGCGGTTCAGCCAAAAAACTGAGGATATTCTGTACAAGACTCATCCTGTCATCCAGTCGGTAAAGCAGTGGCCAGTAGAGGTTGCGGCAGTGTCCATGAGGTCGACAGTAGCGATTCGACAATTGATACACCTTGTCATTCAGCGGACACAGGGCTTTCTTCCTCTTCCACTCAAGGAAAATCTTGTGCCCAGCTGAGGTGAGTGTGGGAAAGCTCACCTCGTTCCCCAAGCCATCTTGCTGAACCTTCAGGTACAGCTCGTGCGAAGCCTTCATGTGCCTTAGCGGCACTCCCTTGCAACGGTGGTCCTCCTTCAGCTGTGAGTTCTTGCTGTGAAACACGACCTTGCTGTACTGCTTGGCGCACAGACCCACCCACTCCAACATCACACCGGGAAAGCTCTCATCACCGAAGGCTCCAAGACGCTTCTGAAGTCGGAGCAGCTCCTGCCTCTCTTCAGAATCAAACTTGCCCAGATACTCCGCGACGTCCTTACAGTCTCCCAGCAGATCGAATTTTGCGTGAGGCAAGTGGAGATTGGCTTGTGCAAGAATCTGTCTTGGATCCTCCCCAGGACGGCACCAGATCTGCAAAATCAAGCTGTCAGTATCTGTGCCCAGCGCTCTACTCAAGGGAAAACAGGGTTTGAAAGCGCTGTAGTAGTACCTCATGAGCATCAGCCGAGCTAACTCGAGCGTTCGCCATCCAATCTGGATGGGGCTGTTCAGGAGTTTGGGCTTTCGACCTATGGTGTGCACGTAGCCAAGAAAAGTGTCGTCTGAGACAAAAAAGTCGTAGTCCACCATCCTCGGATTGGCTTGCGCCTTCTGGAAAGCATTCACGTTGGTGTAGACTGAAGTGTTCTTGAAGCGACTGCAATCCTGAACAGTCTTGCCATATATGGAGTTCATGACCAGCTTCAGCGTCTGCTCTCCGTCAGCATGACCTTCAGTCTTCAGAACACTCCGTTTCTCGTAGATCTTCTCCATGAATGGCTGTAAGATAGGACTGCACATGAAGGTGATTGCCTCATGCAATCTCCACACTCGTGCTCCCAGCTCATTGCGCATGAAGCGTAAACGCTCTGAGTCGACAGCTTCCCGTTCATGCATCCCCAGGTACGGTACCAACTTGCGGGTCTTTGGCAACCGCTCCGGAGCTAACCTCTTGTTGTAGGGTCCAAGATCTTCCCGGCACACTCTCATGCGGCAAGGTGGAGCGAAGTCCAGACCATCATGAAGATCTTCAGGGAAATCAAAATCCAACACCAGTAAAGTGCAGCTTTGAGGATCTGAGCCCTTATCCAAAAGGTTGTGGAGCCAAACCAATCTGCTGCTGGGATCCTCGGGCAAGGTCACAGGTACGGCTCTTCCCGTTGGCATAGGCTCACACATACAGGCAGGATACATGCTGTTCACGTCGAAGTAGAACAAGTACGAAGGCCACTTGGAAGGCTGGAAGGTAGGGATCTCCTTGTGATTCGCTCTCGCGTATGGCTGCATCACCGCCGACAACCCCCCCATGATGCCTTTCCGCAAAGTCGAGTAGACCTCGGCAGTTTCGGGCAAGGAGATCGGCTGCTTGAGACTTCGCAGCAGAGCGTGCCAAGAAGCTCCTGGAAGTGTCACATACTGCACCAGGTCAAGGTGAAAAAAGCCAAAGAACTCGCTCCGAAGCGCTGACAGCATGTCCAGAAGCGCCAGGCAGTCCATATGCAAGTAGCAATCGTGGAACTGCTTAAAAGTGGTCCAGCGCATGAGGTCGCGCGTCAACTTCAAGCTTTCGTAGGTGGCATCGCAGCACTTCTCATTCTTGAGGGCGCTGTCATAGGCTTCTTGCTCCCAGACAGGTTCCCTGAGCCATGCTTGTGGTCCTTGAAACTGCTCAAACGGCAGCATGAGAGCAGTCCAAACTTCATCCTTCCTCTCTGCTGAAACTCCCTGGAGCTCAGGATGGCGAGCGGCAACCACTGGAAAGGTCTCTTCCATACTCTTCTTGCTCTTCTTCTTGCGAGTTTCGATCATGGTGTCCAAGGATTCCTTCACGAAGTTGGCGCTGTCCAAGAACTGCAGAGGACCAAGCCGGAAAGAGAGGCAACGCTCTCCGCTCTTAACTAGAACTGAAAAGGCCATCCGCTTGTAGTCGCCAATCATTCTAAGCTTCTCTTCATACTGATAGCGCAGAGCTTCTGGATCAGTACCTTCACGCACCCACCGAACATTCTCCAACGGCTCATCCTCCTCCTCCTCCGACTCGTTTTCGGCCTCGCAAGGTTCCCGCTCCACCAAACGGCTGATCGCCTTGAGAAGGAAATGAAAATCATAACCTCCTCCGTTGTGAAAAAACACTGGGACCGTCGTTGGGAGGCGAATCTTTGTATTGCAGTCCCTGCACAGAGCAGCTTGGAACTGACTTGTGCCGTGATCATGGTGCCGGACCTTGTTGTCATTGGGGATTAAGGCTACTCCACATTCCCTGCATTGATCCTGCGCATTGTACTCCCGCCAGTCTTTCGCAGTCACTCTCCAAGGTTTGTTGGAAACCTTCCAACGCCACCGGAGATAATTCTTGGCTAGACAGAACTGTTTGTCGAGGAATCGCTCAAGCACGCTCCTGTCATCTGAGCCTGCGCAATGCTCGATTCCGCCTTGCAGTTCTGCAGGGGGAACGTAGCCACCTCCAAACTTCACAGCGAAACCAGCCGAAGCAACCCAGTTCTGAACCGCCTTCACACTGCCAAGCGTGTGAGGATTTGGAGTGGTGAAGACCTCGAGATCCGCTGCAACAAAGACTGGGTGTAGCTCGGCAGAACTCCCAGGCTTGTATTTCAAAAGCGTCTCGTCGCCCTTCGGCATGCAAAAGCCTGAGCTCCTCTCAGCGATCACCATACCGCAGGAACCGGAAGTTGCATGTCGCTTGAGAGCCTCTTTGTTTTTGAATGGTTGACTGCAACGGACGCAGCGGTGATTCTGGGTGAAGGCTCGCTGACTTTCCTGAAGCTTTGAGCCTTTGTGACTCCTGAAGGCGTCCATGTTGTGAAGTAAGCAGTAGTGACCGCCCTCCAGCTGCAAAAGGTTGATCACGTGTAGAGCGTTCTGTCGAGCATGCACAGTGGGCGTGCGCACGACAGTCTCCTCAAAGAATGTTGCACCTTCCCACTCGATGTGCATCCACTTCCACACCACGATCGCAAGCCTCCCCGCGTTCCGCTCTTCAAAGCTAGAGATGTCCAGCAAAGAAGTTGGAGTTGGCAAGTCTCTAAAATCTGCTTCCACCACCTTCAGAGAACGCTTCTCGTCGAAAAAGAAGTTGCAGTTGATGCGGGTCGCTTTCTCCCGTGTGGCGCTATTCACCTCGCACAATCCTAGTAGGAAACCTCGAACACACCACTCGAAGCAACGCTCGTCTTGATTCTTGGGGTTCCAAATCCCTCTGCTTCCCTGCCCCTTCAACTCATCCGGCAAAGGTTCCCAAGTACCTCCACTCCTCCCCACCGCCGGAGCCGGCAAGCGCAATCCTTCTGGCGAAGCAGAGAGTTTCAACTGAAGTCTCTCCACACCCTTGATGGCCCACTCGCTGCTCCAGAACATCGCAGAATCGAGAAGCTGCTCGCTCAAGTATAGAAGCTCTTCGCTCATAACTCTGATCCGCTCTTCCACGCTGAAGGTTGGGTGGACAACCCATGGAGGTGTGTGAGCAAAATGCTGACTCTCTTCCTCCACTAGCTCATCATCATCATCAGTCAACCTCACTGTCCTCGAAATCCTGTATGTCACGATGGCTTTCACGTGAAATGGTAATTGCACCGCAAGCAAATCCTGGAACGATGGAGCCAAAGCAGTGAGCAGAGGGGTGAGATCAGTACTCAGGTCAGCTGCATCAGCGGTAATCTCATAATGGCGCGTCCAAAATGAAGGCTGGTCTGTCATCATTTACTTTGATCCACTTTTTTATTCAAAATGGCTGAGTCACACTTGTCCGACCACCGCAAATCAAAAAAAACTGACTTGCGCAACGCACTCAAAGGACCAAAGGTAGCTGCAAGAATGCGCCTCGTAAAGTATCTTGAGAAGGTGCACCTAGCAGACTTTCGACAAACTCTCACATAACACAGAAACTCATGAGCTGACCATTTAACCTCGCTAGAACGAGCCTCGCAAAGCATCTTGAGAAGGTGCATCTTGAGAAGGTGCGCCTGACGGACATTCGACAAACTCTCGAGCTGACCTTTTGACTTCGCAAGAATGCGCCTCGCAAAGCATCTTGAGAAGGTGCACCTGATGGGCATTCAACAAACTCTCACACGACGCAGAAACTCACGAGCTGACCTTTTAACCTTGCAAATGATGGGGGGGGAGGATTTGTTTTCGGCTCTGGCAAATGCGACTGTTCGGCTCTGGCAAATGCGACTGTTCTGTAGCAACTCGACTGTGATTAGGCTGTACTCACAGTACGTGTCGTCAATCTAATTCTCCAGCGTGTTCATGCTGTGACTCTGCAAAATGCGAGAGTTCTCAAGATCTGTCACAATGTCCTGCACCGCAGCGAGAGCCTTGCTGGCTGATGACAAGGCCTGTTCGGTCTTGGCGTGAGCTAGCCTCATACCTGGCAAAGCCTCGCTGATCTTCAAGCCTGCGATCTCAACGTCCAAAGCACGAATCTCTGTGTCCAGCTCAGTCTTCTTCTCCAGACTTTTGGCGTTGCGCCACCGCCTCTGCAGCTTTCGCCGCACGTCCTTCTTCTCCTCCGTGGTCATCTCTGCAGCAGCTCGCTTCTTCGAAGAAGACTTCTTCGCTTGCTCAGGGAGCTTGGGCGATCCCGCATCATGCTTCACCTCAACGACGGCGGCACTCTTGTTCTCGATCCGCTTCAGCCGCGCATTGATGGACTTCAAGAGCGGACGAGCTCGGTCCTTGGAGTCATACTCAGGATCGGAGAGCACCTTGCTAAGGTAGATGTGGAAGCGCTCGCAATCCTCTCTGCAAAGGGGCTTTCGATCGAATCTGCTCTTTTTCAAACCAGCTTCGATCTCGTCCAGAAAAGCGTTCTGATCCACTGCGGTCGCTGCGGACTCAGATCCTGCAGCTACCTGGAGCAAAGCATGCAGCACTGGACGCGTCTTGGCGATCTCCCCCTGCTTCAGCAGCAAAGCATCGCGGGCGTTGCTGTCAGTATTCTTATCGTTCCGGATCTGGTGGGTGCAAATGTTATTCATCTCGTCGAGAGTATTCAGGGCCTTCAGCGTGACCTCCGGAGGCGTCTTGTCGTTGCACTCGCTAGCTTCCTGTAAGGCCTTGTCCACGAGATCAACCAAGGGCGTCTGTTCGTCCAACCTCTTGCTCAAGTTGTAATGCCGTTGCTGAAGCTGATGCAAAACTTTGGGGAACCGTTGGCTCCGGACAGTCTCCCAAAAGTCTTTGCTCTTAAGCTGATCCAAGGTGAACTCCTTGAGAAAGTCGGTAAACGGCTCGTTCGGCAGGCTCTGTACGTCGAACAGCTCCGACCGCATGTCCTTGAGCAGTCTGCCAAGAGTCTCGCGAGACAGTTCGACATGTGCTCGGGTCTTTATCACATCTTCCTTCACCGTGCCGCGCGGCAAGGCCTCAGCCATTGACAGAGCCGTCAACACCTCCACCAGCTTCTCAGCGCGATCCGACATGCTGCTCCGGTCAGTCTTTATCACGCTAGGCAGATCTTTTCTCCAAAACGCTATCGGAAATTCATCATGTCTGACCAACTGCACGCATCGTCACATGTCACTGATGGTTCAACCCTCCCGCCAGACGACACTACCCAAAGCAGAAAGGCTTCGGATCTGAGTGCTCGACTTGAATTTGCTGTGATTGACGGCAATTTCTCCATTCCTGCAAAGTCAAGTTGAGACATTGTAAGGTGTGAGGATAAAATGGATTTGTGTTCTTGATACGTAAAGCTCTCCTTCTGTCTCCGCGAAGCTTCATCTTCTCTGCCCCCGCACCATTCCTGCAGAATCAAGCTGAGACATGGAAATGTGTGAGGTGAGTTTGTGTCACGCGCGAAGCTCTCCTTCTGACTGAATAGATTGATCTTGGACGCTGCGATGGACAGTTCATCTTCCGCTTTGTTTTCCTGATTTCATGGGTTGCAAAAAGCTGTGAAACTGGACACTCAAATCTGCAAAACTGCTCAAAATGGAAAAGCACAAGGCTAGCGAGGCTCACAAGTTCTACGAATCTCGGCCGTGTTGGGCAGACCAGTACTTAAAAAAACGAATCTCGGGCCCGTTGGGCAGACCAGTACTTGAAAAACAAATCCGAAACCCCTCCAGACCCGTTGGGCGAGGCAGTACTTAAAAAACAAATCCCGGGCCCGTTGGGCAGACCACTAAAAAAAATCCGAAACCCCTCCAGACCCGTTGGGCGAACCAGTACTTGAAAAAATCCGAAACCCCTCCAGACCCGTTGGGCAGACCACTGAAAAAATAATAATCCGAAACCCCTCCAGACCCGTTGGGCGAACCAGTACTTAAAAAAACGAATCTCGGCCGTGTTGGGCAGACCAGTACTTAAAAAAACGAATCTCGGGCCCGTTGGGCAGACCACTGAAAAAACAAATCCGAAACCCCTCCAGACCCGTTGGGCGAGGCAGTACTTAAAAAACAAATCCCGGGCCCGTTGGGCAGACCACTGAAAAAAAAATAATCCGAAACCCCTCCAGACCCGTTGGGCGAACCAGTACTTAAAAAAACGAATCTCGGCCGAGTTGGGCAGACCAGTACTTAAAAAAACGAATCTCGGGCCCGTTGGGCAGACCACTGAAAAAACAAATCCGAAACCCCTCCAGACCCGTTGGGCGAGGCAGTACTTAAAAAAAAACGAATCTCGGGCCCGTTGGGCAGACCAGTACTTGAAAAAAATCCGAAACCCCTCCAGACCCGTTGGGCGAGGCAGTGCTTAAAAAACGAATCTCGGGCCCGTTGGGCAGACCACTAAAAAAGAATCCGAAACCCCTCCAGACCCGTTGGGCGAACCAGTGAAAAAAATCTGAAACCCTTCAGCACCCTCCGGTGCCCTTCCGTTCAGGTCGGGGAGGACGCCACCGACCGTTGGAGGACCAGTACTAAGCCAAACCCGGGGCCAAACGATGACTCACATGAGCGGTCTACTAAGGCTCGTTGGGCGATCCAGTACTAATCCTAACTGCCTGCTCGGCACGCCCTACAGTGCCTGCTCGGCACGCCCTACAGTGCCTGCTCGGCACGCCCTACAGTGCCTGCTCGGCACGCCCTACAGTGCCTGCTCGGCACGCCCTACAGTGCCTGCTCGGCACGCCCTACAGTGCCTGCTCGGCACGCCCTACAGTGCCTGCTCGGTACGCCCTACAGTGCCTGCTCGGCACTCCTAAAGTGCCTGCTCGGCACTCCTAAAGTGCCTGCTCGGCACTCCTAAAGCGCCTGCTCGGCACTCCTAAAGTGCCTGCTCGGCACGCCCTACAGTGCCTGCTCGGCAATGCCAAAAAAAAATCCCGCCTCCCAGCGACAGACTCGGAGTTGTGCTTCTTCACCAGGATGACCTCACACGCACGGCGGCCTGACAGGAAAAACTCAGGGGGGACGTGTTGGGGGGTGAAGCGCATGCCGATTCCAAGCAGAATCATGTAAAACCATGTCATGCGAAAATCAAACAAAATCATGTCAAAATCCATGCAAGACCATGTCATGCGAAAATCAAGCAAAATCATGTCGAAATCCATGCAAAACCATGTCATGCGAAAATCAAGCAAAATAATGTCAAAATCCATGCAAATCCGTGCAAAATCGTGCAAAACAAGCTAGGTCACCTGAGCGCGCACATACAAGCTGCTCTTCGCGTTGCGCTGGCAAGGGTCGTAGCACAACTCTTTAGGTAAAGCGATGCCGAGGGTGTTGGAATTGTTCAGCGGGACAGCTTCGATCGGTCGAGCTTTCCGAGCAGCCGGGTGGGAGGTGACTTCCTTAGACCTTGAATCGAAGTTCCAACCCGACATTTGCTGCGACATTTTGCTGTGGGATTTTCGCGCTACCTTTTCGCCCGTTTACTTTCAATTCATCTGGGCATCGCCCGTTTGCACCGAGTATTCTAGAGCACTGACTACGAGACCTCGCCGACTTCTCGAAGGCGATGCGCTTGTCCTTCGAACCATCGAAATCATAGCTTACTTCGAGCCAGTCATGTGGGCGATCGAGAACCCTGCTACTGGTCTCCTAAAGACCCGTTCATTCATGGAACATCTGCCCTGGTTGGACGTCACATACTGTCAGTATGGTACTCCCTATCGCAAGCAGACGCGTCTGTGGACCAACATGCTATGGAGGCCCTCTCGCAAGCTTTGTAAGCCTGGGAATCGTTGCGATGCGTGGGTAGACGGAAGGCATCGTAGAGCAGCGCAGCGGGGGCCACGGCTCCTGGGAAATCACTACGAGCGTGTCTGCGGGCAATCCCGCGAACTGCTCTACAGCATTCCGGCAGTTCTGTGCGACGAGATCGCGCAGGCAGCTACGACTGAGCTCGCGGAGCGGGTCTGAGAGTTCAAGCACGCCTTTTTTCATCTGTGTAGCTCAGAGGTGCAGAGCTCAGAGTGGCGAGCGAGTCAGCATGCGTGCTCAACTCGTGAGGTCCTACCACCCTGAGAGCTTCCATCACGTCTTGGATTTCTTCCCCTTTTCCAACGCCGCAATGCGAGTCTGGAGGCCCTTGCACACTCCCCACAGCACGCTGGTGAGGTGAGAGTAGTCGAGGGTGATCATCTCGGTGCCGTCGCTCCACCGCGCGGTGCCCGTCAAATTCTTCCACTTCGTTCCTGCGAAGTCGTTTGAGGCGAAGCCCAGCCTCAGGTCCTCGTTCATGTCCGGGCGCTTGTACTGCTTGGCCTCCACGGAGTCAAAGAGCTGCTGGAGCTCCGCCACGTCGGCCTCCGCCATCTCCGTCTTCACCCGGCTGTCGGACAAATTCGTGAAGCTCGTGTTGCAGACCACGTTGCCCGTGTTGCCCGCGATCACGAGGCAGCCGGGGTTCCTCTGGTTCGTGGTCAGGGACAGCTGCGTGGAGAGGCTCTTCGTCTGCACCAGCGCCTCGTCGTTGTTCATGATGAGCTCGCACTGGTGCGCCCCGCCGTCCCGCTCCAGGAAGACCCTGGCGCTCTGGTTGCCAGCAGCCGCAGCTCCGGGCCGCTGTCGGGGGCCGCGCTGTTGTTGGACACTTGCAGCTTGCTCCAGCCCGCCCAGTTCTTCGTCAAGAAGAGATCGTCCGAGAAGTCGGAGGTGTTGGTCACGGTGAGCGTGTTGGACGCGAAGAGCTGCGGCGCGGAGACCGAGCCCGAGCTCGTCACGTCGCCGCAGACCACGCTGCCCGTCGACACTCCGCCGCTCGTGGCCGTGAAGGTGCAGTCCAGGCTCTCGCAGTCCAGCGGGCCCGTGGAGGCCGCCCCGGTGATCGTCAGCGTGGCGCCCGTGAAGCGCCCCGGTGGCGAGCCCGAAGCTGCCGCAGCAGTTTGCTGAGCCCTGAGGCGTCAATGTCCCCGTGGACACGTCCGCCCCCACCGTGGTTGAATGAAGTTCCCGGCGTTGGCCGTGTTGTTGATGGTCAACGTGCTGTCCGCCGGTGAATTCCTGTGGCGGAGCTCAACAGCCCCCGGCTGGCCGCGCCATTGTGTATTTTTATTTTTTTTTATCAGCCAGGCTTGCCTGACACGGCCCCTGTGGACGACACCGTGGCTCCGGCGACGGTGCCTGTGGCTGTGAGCGCTGCGCAGGAGACTGCGCCCGAGGCGTCCACGCCCGTGGTGAAAACGTCGGTGCAGTTCACGTCGTTGCACAGCAGCTGGTCGCAGCCCACGTTGCCCTGCGCGGTGAGCCCGTCCAGCGTGGCCGAGCCCGTGAGGGCCAGCGAGTCCGCCAGCAGGTCCGTCACTGTGACAGACTCTCCCTCGAAGGCGCTGGCCCTGATCTGCATGCTGTACAGGTCCAGCGTGCCCGCCGACTGCTGCACCAGCCCGGGGATAGAGCCGCCGAAGGCTCCGAAGTGCAGCTTCGCGATTCCGCCCGGCGGCACCGAGAAGTCCAGGCGCGCCGTACTCCACACGCCCTGCGAGGCCGTGCCGAGGAAGGTGCCGGTGACGCCCACGTAGTCGTTGTCGGCCGCGCTGACGTACATCACCAAGTTGGAGGCCGTGCCCAGCCTGTACCGGCAGCCGAAGGAGTAGCTTCTCCCCGGCGTCAGCGTGTAGGTGCGCACGATGTTCCAGGCGAAGGCGCTCAGGGTCATGGCGTAGCCCTCCAGCTGGAAGCCTCCCACCGCGAAGCTGGCCGAGGCCACGGAGCTCTGGCTGTTGGAGCGCACCAGGAAATTTCCTAGCGTGGTGAGCGGGGGTTCCAGCAGCACCTCGCCCAGGGTGGCCAGCGTGACGTCGTCGGCTCCTCCGTCGAGGAACTCGTGCTTCAGCAGCAGCGCCGAGGCCGCCGTGTCCTCCTCCTCCGTGTTGCCGGTCTCCAGGGTTGCGTCCAGGATCTGGAGGCCGTAAACGTCCACCGTTCCTGCCGTCTGGTTGGGCAGGCCCGGCGCCTGGAAGTGCGCCCCGAAGTGCAGCTTCGCAACTCCGTTCGGAGGCACTGTGAAGTACATCTTGGCCGTGCTCCAGGCGCCCTGGTCGCCCACGAAGCTGCCGTACAATGGGTCGTAGACGTTGTCGGCCTCGGACATGTACACCACGAAGGTGGAGGCCGTGCCGAGCCGGTAGCGGCAGGCGAAGAGCAGCTCCCGCCCGGGCGTCAAGTTGTAGGTGCGCACGATGTTCCACGGGTTCGCCGCCAGGGTCAGGGTGTGGCCGTCCACGCTTACTCCCGCGGTGTGCGTGGCCAGGACCACGCTGCAGCCGCTGCTGGGGCGAACCGTCCAGTTTGACAGTGAGACGTCCGTGGGGCCCAGGATCTGCTCTCCTATGGCGGCCACCACCTCGTCGGCCCCTCCATCGTCCGCAAAACGCACGGCTATTTGCAGGGCCGAGGCCGCCTCCGTGACTCCGAGCTTGTTGGCCAACAAACCGTCCACCTGCGTGATGGTGTAGTAGCTGAGCAGCGCGGCGGCGATGCTTGAGGCCGTCGCCGTGTCCTGGTCGGCGGCTGAACGGTACGCCACCAGCGCCGAGGTGATTTGGTTGGTGGTGAACACGTCCTGGTCCGGGCCCGTCCGGTAGGCCAGCAGCGCGCCCGCGATGGCCGCCTGCGTCTGCGTGTCCTGCGCGCTCGCCGTGCGGTACTCTCCCAACAGCGCGTCTACCTGCGCCGAGGTGTAGTAGGCCAGCAGCGCGGCTGTGATGGCGCTGGTCGTCTCAGCGTCCTGCGCTGGCCCTGTGCGGTAGTCTCCCAACAGCGCGTCTACCTGCGCCGAGGTGTAGTAGGCCAGCAGCGCAGCCGCGAGGGCCGCGTCCGCCGCTGCGACGGAGTAGCAGTCTGCCGTGATGCTCAGCGAGTCGTCGCCGTTGGCCAGCGCAGCAGAGAGAGGAGCCACGAAGTGCAGGTTGCGAACGACGTTGCTTCCCTGAACGAGCTCCCAAGTTGTGAAGCCCGCCCAGGCCGGCGCGTTAACAACTCCGCCTCTGGGAAGCTGCAGGGCGGCGAGCTCCGCGAGGATTGCGTCGAGGGCGCTCTGGAGCGCGGTCTCGCTGGCGGAGAGCGCGGCGTTCGTGGCGTATGAGGCCAGCAGCGTCGCGTCGGCCTTGGAGGCTTGGAGCGCCGTGATGCTGGCGTCCCGGCTAGCAAGCTGCGCTGCGACGAAGGCCTTGGTGGCGAGACCCAGCAGGGCATTTGCTATCTTCGTATCTACGTCCAGCGGCGTGTCCAACCCGTCCACCGTGGAGAGCAGGGAGGCCAGCGCGCTTGCGTCCGCCTTGCCGGCGAGGGCGGCGTCCAGGGCTGCCGTGGTGACTGCGTTTAGGAGGGCCGCTGCTATCTTAGAGTCCACCTCCGAGGACGTGTCGACGGTAGACTGCAGGGCGTACGCGGTCAGCGCGCTGGCGTCCGCCTTGGAGGCCTGCAGCCCCGAGATGGAGGCGTCTCTGCTCGCAAGCTCGGAGGCCAGCGCCGCAGCGGTGACGGCCCCCAGGAGAGCGTTGGCCACCTTGGTGTCCACCTCCAGCGGCGTGATCCTCGCCGCTATGTCCAGGGAGTGCTGGTCCACCACCGTCTTGTGGCCGTAGTTGGCGGCCACCGTGGCCAGCGTGGCGTTGTTGGCCGAGGCGATGGAGCCGTTCATGGCCGCCGTGGTGCTGTAGTTGGACAGCTTCAGGTCCACTGAGTCGGGGGTGCTCTTCGTGGCCACCACGCCCTCCAACACGTCGAAGGCCGACTGGTCTGCCTTGTTCGAGAGGCCCGTGGTCAGCGAGCTCTGCAGCGCTGCGATGCTGCTCCCGTGCGCAGCCACCTGTCCGTCCGTGGTGGCCAGGGCCGCTGCCGTGGCGAGGGGTGCGATTGCCGGCGCCAGCGCGCTGCTTTCCAGCTTTGAGGCTAGCTCTGCGGTGACTCGGTCGTCCAGCGACTGAATGGCGGCTGCGTTGTTGCCGGAGGCTGCCGTGTTCACGGCCAGGTCTGTTACTTGCGCGTAGGGCGTCAGAGCGAGGGCCAGCTGCCCTGCGGTGACGTGCGTGCCGTCAGTTACCTCTCCGTTGTCCAGGACCTCCGGGATGTTCCCGGTGACAGGTCCTTCAAACATGCTTTACATATGTTTTCGCCGTCGCCTGTGACTAAGCAATCAGTCCGAATTCCTTCACTCGCTACAGGACCGGTGTCACTTGTGGCAAACTCCGTCTCTGCCGCAAGTTAGTCGAGCACAGAGACGCCCGTGCCGGAGAGCGTCACCAGCTGATAGGCTATCAGGTGGATGAACACGTCCGTCATCGTACCGTCGAGCGCCTTGAAAGTGAACCGAGCCAGGTCGCCCGAGCGGGTGCTGACACCACTCAGTGGCATCTTGGGCACGCGCTCGGTGGGAACGCCGGCAATGAAGCTGTGGCGCAGGTAGCCCACACGGCCGATGTCGATGTTGCGCACCGTGTCGTCGTAAGTACCCGCAAGAATCGAGAGGAAGTGGAAGTGCTCCGAGGCTCCTTTCATGGGGTTGTGAGGGTACTGCAGGCTGCCCAGCTGCATCTGAGACTCCAGGAGGCTGTCCTCCTGCCTGGCCGCACCGATGGGGCCACGTCCTGCCCCGGGTTGGCCAGCAGGTGGATCTTAGAGCCCGCGTCGTTGTCCCAAAAAGTCACGAACGCTCCCATGAGTTTCGTGAAGGCGCGTGCGACGGTGACGTTGTGCTCCGCCACGCCCGGAGGCACCGTGGACTGCTGCGTGTGCACCGTGGGGTAGCTGAACACGAGGGACCTTTGTGAGAGGAGCACGCGGTTGAAGGACTCTACCAGCGCAGAGTCCAGGACGACCTGGGAGGCCAAAACTCGGACGTTCTGGATCTCGAAGTCGGTGCTCAGCGTGGCTCCCGCCGGGTGCGCCCCGGCGTTCTCGGACCACAGCGCAGTCGTGGCGTCCGCGAACTCGATCTCAAGCACCAGGTTCAGCTGAGGCGGCAGCATCTTGCCACAGCGGAGGATGCCCACCATGGTGGGGCGCAACAGCACGTCCGCGTACCCGTGTTGGTGCACCGCGCGGGCGATGCGGGGGTCGTTGACTTCGTCGAAACCCTCCATAGCCTTGTTGCGGTTGTACTCTCGGCCCTTCAGCAGGTCATGCACGGCCACGGTGCGGCCGTAGTAGTTGATGTCGTCGCAGCGCTGACCGTTGGCGAAGACCTGGACGCGCTGGATGAAGCAGGCTGGGTTCGGAGTGGCCGGCGCTAGTGGGTTGGTGGCGTCAGTGTTTCTGACTCTGAAGGCGATTTTGATTGTCTCAGGATCGATAAAGGACGTGCCACTAGTCAGCGGGATGCGGCAGACTCGCGCTGTGGCGGGGGAGAAGGTGCTCAGGGAGCTGGGAAAGTACTGCACGTCGTGTCGCGCTGTCACGTAGCTGGTGTTGCTGGTCTTCAGCTTGTAGTCCAGGCTCTGCATCAGTTCATCTTGGGCTCCGGCGGTGACTACCTCCATGCTTCTTTACAAACTACACGTGTTTTGTCTCGTACGTTGAAGGAGGCTAGGCGACCTCGATGTCCCGGGCCAACTGGTCGAAGCTGGGTGGAGGCAGGCTCTGCCGGGACTGTCGGGACTGGCCAGAGCTGCGGGAACTTGCTCGGGAGTTCGGCTGGGACTGAGGCAGAGTCACTGGGTTCAGGCCCCAGGAGAAGGGGCGCGGCGTGTGGTTGGACTGCGCCTGAACACGGAAGCCAGACTGAGAGGAGGCGCGGCTGCTTGCGGGGCTGGCCCCGCAGCGTGAAGTGCTGAGGCTGAGTGGCGTCATTCATGTTGTTGGCGGACCGGACGTCCTGCACGGCCGCGTCCTCGCTGCCCTGCTGGGGCCGGAAGAGCGTGTTCTCCAGCACCCATCCCGTGCCGCGGGCCAGGCCGTAGGCAGCGCCGCCTGCGAGTCCCACAGCCAACCCTGCCGTCGCCGCTGCGCCGACTCCTGCCGTGGCTGCCAACGTTCCAGCTCGCCCGCCGTGGGTGCGAGGGCTGCTGCTCCTTCTGCCAGGCCTCCCAGGTACCCGAAGGCCCCACCCACACCCTCGGAGGCTACGGCAACCTCACCCTCCTCCGCAGCCACTGCTGCCGTCTCCTCTATGGCCTGCGCTGCGCCACGCTCCACCTCCTGCGCGCGCTGCCCCGCCTCGTCCAGGAGGCGCTCTATGTCGTCGGGTCGACCGATAATCTGCGGAGGTGGCTGCGGCTGCGGTCCTGGGCGGGGCAACACATTTAGGCGGACGTACTCGGCAGCGTCCTGGGGGAGGTGGGAGCGGAAAGCCTGCACCGCCGCGAGCCCTGCTGCTCCTGCGCCCACGAGGTCCGCTGCAGCCTGCGCTCCGTCGGCCGCGCTGCGCAGACGACCCGTAATGGAGGGCGGGCCCTGTCCGTTGGTTGTCAGCGCGTCGACCTCTGGGTCTCCTGCAAGGTCGTCCTCGCCGAAGCGGTTTCCTCCGCCTTGGCGCATCCGGACCAAGTCCTCATCCGTGACCTCGGCGGGAGTGCGGAAGCCTTCCTCGGGAATTGCTCTCAAAGGCGTATGCTGCAGAGGCTGCGGGTTGGGGTCCTCGCTGGACTGCACGAAGTCGTCCAAGTAGAAGTGGCTCGTGATGAACTTGGTGGCCTTGCGGTCCGGCTCGTCCAGGGGCAGCGGCTCGTTCCGCTCCAGGTAGCCCACCACCTGCTCGAAGCGCGGTCGCTGGTTGAAGCCGTGGGCCCGAAGCGTCTTCATCTCTTTAAGGGTTACTGCGCAACCTCCTCCGCCGTCTGTTCGATACCCCGACGCTCCGCCCTGGCATACCGCAGCTGCGGAATCTGGCGGTGAACCGCCTCCGTCAGTCGACTCACATCGTCTAGGTGCCGTCGCCCCTCCTGAGCCTGCCTGCGCTCTCCCAGCCAGGTGTTGAAGGCCCGAGCCTCCTCCAACTCCCGGTAGCGCTTCAGCAGCAGCGGCTGCAGGTCGAAGCTTGGGTAGGTCTTCCGGAACCACTGCAGCATCTGCGGCTCGTTGCGAGGCTCGATGGACATCATCCTGCTTTTATACCAGCACACTTGCTGCGGCGGTCAGACGATCGTATGCGCACTGACACTCCAACTTACGCAACGAACGCTGCTGCTCGCGCGTGAGCTGCGGCAAGTCTGCTTGGGGTTCAGCTTTGGGCTCTACCTTAACCTCCGTGCTCTTTGTGAGCACGTCCTGTTTGGGTTTGTTCTTACTGCCTGGAGGTCTGCCCCGTCGTTTCGACTCTGACGTGTTCGGTGTCTCCGTCTCAGCCGGCTTTGTCGGGACCGACTCGGTGGGCACGTCCTGTTTGGGTTTGTTCTTGCTGCCTGGAGGTCTGCCCCGTCGTTTCGGCTCCGACACCTCCTGCGCCTCCTGCACCTCCTGCACCTCCTGCGCCTCCTGCGCCTCCTGCGCCTCCTGCGCCTCCTGCGCCTCCTGCGTCTCCGTGTTGCGCGGCTCGGTCGACTCCATCCTTTTTAATTATACATGGTCTAGATATAGGACGAACGACAAAGACGACCCGCGAAGCCGGACGACGTTGCCGTCCAGGTCGGTCAGACAAAAGCGCATGTGCCTCAGGGTAACCGGGCCCCTGAGGGCCATGAAGTGCCCGTCGTCTGAGCCCGTCTCCACAATGGTACCCACTCCGCTCTTCAGCGTGATCTTGGAGAGGATGTCGTCGCCCAGGTTGCCCAGCACTCTGCTGGCGTTGGCCAGCTGGGCGCAGCGCAGGTAGACCTCGTTGTACGCCATCATCTTGATGAACTCGAAGACCTGCTGCCCACCGGAGACGAAGCTCGGGCCGAGCATGTGGTCCACGCTGAAGGGTTTGGTCGGAGATGCGACCGGTGCAGCAGGGTAGTCCGCTGCGTTAGGAAATTGCTGACGCAGCTCCAGGTCGTTCAGGATGAGCCGGTTGCCGTCGTAGGCGACGCTCAGGCTGTTCGTGGTCTCGCTGTAGCTGGCGGTCGCAAAGTTGGAGCTGATCCAGGCCGCCAGGCGGGGTCCTGTGTACGCGCCTTCCGGCAAGAGAGCCCAGTTCAGCGTGCCGAGCGCTGCGTCGACCCCGTAGAGGTAGCGGCCCCGGTCCGTCGAGAGGAAGCTGTCGGCCAAGCGGATCTTAAAGACTGCCAGCCTGGCGCCGCTCTGCAGGTGCAGCGACTGTCCTAGGTCGACCTCGAAGTCGCTGTCGGAGCCGGCGACCCGCTTGCGGCTATCCACGTAGATAGTCGTCATGCCTTTTCTAAGGAAGCCGCCAGTCCGTCGGACGACGGGTGACTGGACGGCTGCGACGGAGGTGCAGCACTGAACGCCTGAGGCGCAGGAGATGTTTTCACACTTCGCGCTGAACAGTGTGGAGCTGGCGAACAGCTTCTGGCCCAGGAAGCTGAGCGCCGCTCCCATCAGCGTCTTTCTCCAGTGCGAAACGCTCTTCGAAGCGTTTGTGGAACATTTCGTTCTTCGACTTCAAGTAATACACGAAGAGGAAGCTGTAGGGATCCCGGGTCGCCTGCTCGTACAACCGGCGCAGCTTGTCCTTCGGCAGCAGGGCGCTCAGCTCCTCGATGACAGCGTCCAGCTCATGCTGGTTGCGCAGCCTCCAGCAGCAGAGGAATTGCTTGTTGACCCGCACGGCTGCGCTGATGAGTCTCAGCTTCTGGGAGCTCACCCAGGTGCTTATCTGCAAGTGCCTGCCTCGGATGAAGAGCGTGTCCAGTGCGCCGTGGGCCTTGTGGAGCTGCGGAGTGTCTGCGAAGTCGTCTATCACCACCAGCACTTGGTAGAGCTGCTTCATCTCCAGCTTCTTGCTAGCATCCGTGATCTTACGCTGCTGTTGGATGATGCGTCTCAACGCCGCTTCATCCCATTCGTCCCAGTACGCTTGCTCACGCTCAGTGTTCACCCTCAGATCTTGTTCGATATATTTCCTGACTGGAATCCAGCCGTCGTCGATGTTGACACTGGGACTGAAGACGTAGATCCGTTCAAAGACACCGCGATACTGCTCCAGAATCAGGCTGATCAACGCTACAGTCTTGCCCGACTTGCTTGGGCCGAGGAAGATTCCCGTGCATGGCACCTGAGGTACCACAGGGTCTGAGGGTTGTTTCGAGGTGTATTCTGGTGTGGGGAAGAGCTTAATCCTCCCCATGTCTTTGTCTTAACATCGCATCCCGTTCTCTAAAAACAATCATGGTGCGTGCAAGGGTGACCGAAAAAATTCGCGAGCGCGACCGCGGGTCCTTTTGCTCCGTGCAGTGTGGTCTGTGCGTTTTTATCGACTTCCAGGGCTCAAAATCTCGGCAAGATTGAATCAATGTTGAAACGATTTGAAACAAAGTTGATTCATCAATGAGCAAGAGCATTCCGGCGCAGTGCAAAAGGACCGTAAACTGATGAATCACGACCGAAACTGATGATCACGACCGTAAACTGATGAATCACGACCGAAACTGATGGATCACGACCGTAAACTGATGAATCACGACCGTAAACTGATGAATCACGACCGTGAATCACGACCGAAACTGATGGATCACGACCGTAAACTGATGAATCACGACCGAAACTGATGGATCACGACGTAAACTGATGAATCACGACCGAAACTGATGAATCACGACCGAAACAGATGGATCACGACCGTAAACTGATGAATCACGACCGAAACTGATGGATCACGACGTAAACTGATGAATCACGACCGAAACTGATGAATCACGACCGAAACTGATGGATCACGACCGTAAACTGATGAATCACGACCGAAACTGATGGATCACGACCGTAAACTGATGAATCACGACCGAAACTGATGGATCACGACCGTAAACTGATGGATCACGACCG